>CM043363.1:30149156-30749156 GCA_023718395.1 Leucaspius delineatus
GATGTCTCAAAAACATTATCTTAGGTGCATCAAGAAGTGTGTAGCATCCAGTCAATATTGAGAAGGCCAGAACTGATGGTTAAACTGACTTTTATTGCCGTCCGTGTCATCAACCAACGTAAGAGCTGAGTAAAAACAAATAGACCATGCCTTACCATCACATTTCGAACGTTACAGCTCATTACATTAGTTTCAATCCGATAGCATTACCAAATTATACATTTTACGATAAACATTTCAAGTAACTCAAATATATTTCTCATTAACTCTACCAACCTTGTTCCCCAATTGACCGAAGCTAAACCTTGTAGTTTTAACTGTTTCTCCGTGGCCTTTTACTGTTTTTAACCGTGAACCTTTTCAGACTTTCCTTTCGTCCTTTGCGCCATTCGCCAGTTTCGTTTCCGTCACCATACTTCCGATTTCTTTGGTTATCAAAATAAAAGCCCGATACCATAATAATAAAACCTAATAGCGTAGCTATAATCAAAATAGTGCTTAACTACTCTGTTGGTCTTTACACTCCCACCAAATTATTTCCTGTTACACACATAAAAACACAAATAATTTCTCCAAGTTACTTAACCAGAATACAGAAATAACCTTGTAAACATGTTACAACTGTAACTTCAACATTTCAATAGACTTAAGCATTGTAAATTTACCTTTCACAATCTTCTAGTAGCAGAACTAACTTATGTACTGGGCGTTCTACTACAGACATTTTATTCACACGTTGACCCCTTTTGGTAAGATTTCTGTCTGCAAAGCCTATTTTGACCTTTCTGACAAGTCCATCTGTATCTTTTACAGTGTCCAAGATTCGTCCAAGTTTCCACTGTGATCGTGGTTGCATTTCATCCTTGTCCATTACTATGTCGCCTATTTGCATGTTTCTTTTAGGCTTGTGCCATCTTTGTCTGACCATTATGTTCTGCAAGTACTCCCCTTTCCATCTGCTCCAAAATTGTTCGAGCAAGTACTGTACTTGACGCCATCGTTTTTGTGCATTCAAGTCCTGGGGGAGGCAGAGGAGTTGAGGTTTTCAATGTGACAAGATGATTTGGAGTTAGCGGCTCCAAACTGTTTGGATCGTTGAGATTGTCTGTTGTAAGGGGGCGGCTGTTTACTATAGCAGCTGCTTCATACAAGAAGGTTCTGAGTGAAGAGTCGGTGAGTCGACCTGGTGTGAGAGCCAGTGTTGCATTAAGAACGTTTCTCACAGTACGTATCTGTCGTTCCCATACTCCACCTGCGTGACTAGCATGAGGTGTGTTTAGGACAAAATCACATTGTTTTTCTGCAAGGAAGGTTGTCAGTTTGTCAGTGTCAATTTCACCTTGTGCTGCGCTCAGTTCGTTTTTGGCACCTACAAAGTTAGTACCCTGATCGCATTTTATTTGTCTGACAGAGCCTCTTAGAGCGATAAAGCATCTGAGTCCATTTATAAAAGTGTCCGTTGATAGGTCTTCTAACATTTCGACATGTATTGCACGTGAATAAAAGCATGTGAAAAGGAGGCCATACCTTTTATATTCTTTCCTTGCTTGTTTGGTCAGGAACGGTCCAAAAACGTCCATACCACAGTATGTGAAAGGCGGAGAGTGTTCAATTCTTTCTGTGGGTAAGTCTCTCATTTTTTGTCCTTCCACAGGTCTCCTTTGTTTCCGACAAAACACACACTGGCGAATGTAGGATGCAACCGTTTGACTCAACTTTGGAATCCAATAGCCATTGGCTCGTATCTCATTCATCGTGAAGCCCTTTCCCTGATGATTGACCCTTTCGTGGCAGTGAGCAATTATCAGTTTTGTGACGTGATGTTCTCTGGGAATGATTGTTGGATGTTTAAATGAGCTGGGAAGAGATGAGTGATGGAGCCTTCCTCCCACCTTAAGCACATTGTCCTTGTCCAAGAGAACATCCAAGTGGTACATCTTGTTGTTCTTTGGAAGTTGTTTGCCTTTGTTTAATGTCTCTATTTCGTTTTGATATGCTTGTCTTTGTAAGTCTTTGATAATCACAGTTTCTGTGTTTTGTCTTTCAGTTACCGTTGTGAGTGTCTTTGATTTGTCTTTGAGCAGGTATCGTCTGAGACGTGCGACTGCGCTGACTGCACGGGACCAGGAGGAGAACTTTGTGAGCCGGTCACTAAGGTTAGTATGTTCAACCGTTTCTGTGCTTAGTGTCTGTACCTTTCTCACCTCTGGGTCTCCTACTGTAAGTACAATGGTCTCTTTTGTTGGAATCTGTATTTTCTTTTCCCACAGGAAGTGAGGGCCTGTGAACCAATTAGATGAAAGCAGTTCATTTACAGATGTGCCCCTGGATGCCATATCTGCTGGGTTTTCGCTGGTAGGCACATAAAACCATTGTTGCGGTGAGGTACTGTTGCGGATTTTCTGCACTCTATTAGCAACAAACGTGTGAAACCGCCTCGCATCGTTGTTTATGTATCCTAGAGTGACCTTTGAGTCTGTCCAGAAGAACTCCTCAACATTGTCATAGAGCAGTTCCTCTCTTAGCGTGTTACTTACAGCGACTGATACTGCGGCTGCGGTAAGCTCTAACCTTGGGATCGTAGTGACCTTTGTTGGAGAGACGCGTGCTTTGCCCATGATGAAGGTACAGTGGACATCTTCCCTTTTGTTTATGAGTCTGAGATAAGAACACTGTCCATATCCTGTGGTGCTTGCATCCGAAAAGTGGTGTATTTCTCTTTTTACCACTTCTCCAAAATCTGCAGGAACATAACATCTGCTGATTTGCACATGTTTTAGGTTGTGTAGATCTCCTTTCCAGCACTCCCACCGTGGCTTAAGATGCTCAGGTAACGGGTCGTCCCAGTCTGTTCCTTGACGACACATTTCTTGGAGAATCCCCTTTCCCTTGAGCACATAGGGAGCAATGAAGCCAAGGGGGTCGTATATTGCTGCAACTGTGGACAAGATGCCACGCCTGGTTGGTGGTTGGTCCTTTAGTGTGATGTTGAATGTAAAGCTATCCTTCTCCACATTCCAATAAATGCCAAGTGCTCTTTCTGTCTGTGTTTCATTAAACGTCAAGTCCTTTGCTTTTGTATCTGTTGCATGCTCTGAAGCTGGAATGCTTTTTAAAACTTCAGAGTTGTTGGACACGAATTTGTGTAACCTTAGTCCACCTTTTGCACATAGTTCGCGTGCTTCCTTTGCCAGTCGTATAGCATCCTTTACTGTCTCTGCGCTGGTGACTCCATCGTCTACATAGAAGTCTCTTGCTACGAACTGTGAGCCAACTGGATATGCAGAACTGTTCTCTTTGGCTAAATGTTTGAGTCCGTAGTTCGCACAACCGGGTGAAGAAACGGCGCCAAAGAGGTGTACTGTCATCCTGAACGCTTGTGGTTGGCTGTTCATATCTCCGTCTTTCCACCATATGAAGCGCAAGTAGTTGCGATCATTTTCTTTGACTTGGAACTGGTGAAACATCTTTTCAATGTCGCACATTAGAGCTACTTGGTGCTGTCTGAAGCGCACAAGCACACCAGTTAGGTTGTTGATCATGTCAGGACCGTTCAACAAATGCTCATTAAGACAGGTGCCTTTGTGTTTTGCAGAGCAGTCGAAGACCACGCGCAACCTCTCAGGTTTCTTAGGATGATAGATGCCGTGGTGCGGTATGTACCATGTCTCTCCGGATGGTCCATTATCATCAGTCTTTTCGGCATCCCCTCTTTTGATGATGTCGCTCATGTACTTCATGTAGTCCCTTTTGTATTTTTCATCTTTCATGAATTTGCGTTTGAGCTGGTTTAGCCTGGTTTCAGCGAGTTGTCTGTTATCTGGCATTTGTGGTCTTTCTTTAAATGGTAATGGCATTTCAAAATGTCCATTTTCAGTCTGTGTTATGCCATGCTCGAGTTTCTGAAGGAATACTAAGTCTTCTTGCGACACAGTCTTTTCATTCCCGTCAGTCTCTTTGAAATCTCTCTCCAAGGCACGTATTGCATCTGCTGGAGTGGAGGGAGGGATTTCTTTAACAGTGATTCGGTGACAGAGACTGCTCGCCGAATCTGTTTCGTTGCATGGTGTCGAGTTGCCAACTATGCTCCATCCCAAATCAGTGTGAATGGCATAGGGCTCATTTTCTTTGCCTAAGATTACTTGTTTGGGTGCGAGAGCTCTAGGACAAGTATAACCTATGAGGAGACTTACTTCACAACTGAGGAGTGGAGGGACCTCGTCTACGATCGGTAGCAAGTGACTCCACTGTTTGGCTGTTTCACATGTAGGTATGTGTTCTCTGTTAGCAGGTATGTAATCCTTTGTGTATGCAGTGGGGAGCTTTATGACTGTGGCTGAGTTATAACCTCTCACTAAGAGGTCAGACACCTTTCCACTGCTTACAACTGCATTTCTACCCATCATAGTAGTTAGTTTCAGCTTTACTGGACAAACATCTGCCTGCAGCTCATGTGTGACATCCTGATCAATGAATACAGTGTCGCTCTGTGTGTCTAATAACGCATAGACCAGTTTTTCCTTGAGTGGGTTAGTGGTAGTGGACAGCCACACTGGAACTATCATTGAGGTGCTGACAGACTGTTCAGATCTGGCAACATTAAGTGACATGGCTGTTGCTGTTGCTGTTTCAGGTGAGCTACCTTGGGCTGCATAGTTTGTGCTCGCACGTGTTTCTCTTTGCAGACCGTTCCTGTAGGTTTCATCGTGAAGACATGTCGGGTGTCGCTTTGTGCAAGTCTCACAAGTGAGGCGGCGTTTGCAGTCCTTAGCACTGTGTCCTTGTTTTAGACAGCCATAACAAAGTCTATTGTCTTTCACATGCTTCTTTCTGTTTTCTAGAGACATTTTCAAGAGGTCAGGGCACTTGTGAAGTTGATGGGTGCCTTGGCACATTGTGCATGGAGAGCCGGTAAGTGTTTTTGTTATTGTTCTTTTATCACTTTGTTCAGTTGTGTTTGTGTTAAATACACTTGCCTTGTTTCTTTTGATATCCTTTGTGTTCCTTCTGTCGCTGTTTGTTTCAGTGCAGCGAAGTGCATGAATGGAGGTGACCGGGTTGCAGGCGACTTCAGCTTCTAATGAGAGGAAGGAGGCAAAAGCAATAAAACTTGGAAACTCACCGCCCTCCATTAAAGTCTTTGTTACCTGCCTGTTCCATCTCGCATTTATCCAGTCTGGTAGTTTGTGCAACAGTTTTTGGTTTTCTTCGCTGTCATTGAGTATTTGTAGCCCCTTTACATGAGGCATTGCAAGCATGCATGCATTTATGAAATCTGCAAATGCCCTTAGTCCATCGGCATCTCTAGACTGCACTTTAGGCCAGTTTGATAGCCTTTCTCTAAATGCCTTCTGAATCACGAATGGCTGGCCGTACCTCTGGTTTAGTTTGACCCAAGCGTCATTGTATGCCTCCTCATCGTTTCTAAAGAAAGTCCCTTCAAGGCATTTTCGAGCTGGGCCCGTAACATATCTTTTCAGATAGTACAACTTGTCTGCCGCTGAGATGTCCCTTTGTTCAATCAGTGATATGAATGTGGATTTCCATTCAATAAAGCTTATTGGTTCGCCACTAAACACTGTCGGTTCTGGCGCGGGAAGTCTGTTCAGTTTAATGCTGTCCTGCACTGCTTGAGCTAGTTGAGTGACACTAGGGGGAGCTGTTTGCACAGGAATAAAAGAGAGTGCTGGTGTGGGCTGTTTGGGTGTGAAGTATGGGCTCACCTGTTCACCTTTAATTGACTGTACGTCATCCACCTGTGATAACTCTCTGTCATATGCTTCAAACCTGGCTCGAGCTGCTTTCACATCCTTCTGTGCTTTCAATCGTTCCAACTCTGATGTTTGAGCTGCCATTTGTTTCTTGTGCTCCTCCTCTAGAGCTTTTATCCTTTCCTGTTGTCTTTGTTCCTCTAATACGATCTCATATTCAGCCTCTTTTGCAGCTAGCTCTGCTGCTGCGTCAGCTCGTTTTGCTGTGAGCTGTGAAGCTGAGGACCGTTGGCTGCGATTTGATGCTGCGGTTGAGCCGTATATGGACTGGGCGTAGTCGTGCTCTAAAAGTCCACGTAAACGAGTTCTTTCGCGCTCTGCATCAAAATCCTCATCAACACCACTTAATCTTTCCAGAATTATCCTTACAATGTCATGAGTTATTGCATCGCATGCATCCATCTTTCTCCTTATGTCAGATGATGGTGCCATTTGGTTTCTTATTTCTGAATATAACTTCAATACATCATCTCTCTTTTGCTCTGTTATGTCTGCGAGTTCTGACATCTCCGTGTCTGTGATATCTAACTTTAACCTTTCTCTTGTTTCGCGTACCTGTGTTTTCCATTGTTCATAAAGAGTTATTAATCTTTTTTCCCTTTTACTCATTTCTTCCTTTTGGAATGTTATCATCCTTTCCGTTTGTACTTTAACTCTTTCAGAACGTCTTGGCAACTTTGACATGCTTTGAGCTTTGTTTTGAAGCTCTGTTAAGATTTGTTCTTTGCATGTGATCGAATCTTTAATGTTTTGTTTATCCTCACTTTCGTCTTTAAGTGAGTCTTTTAAATCTTGAATTTCTTGTTGTAAATTTGTGATCTGTTCATTTATGTCCATTTGACTTACTGAAACAGCCTGTGATTCTTCCATTTTGAGCACTTTTCATTGAACTGTTTTATTTTCTGACCAACTTCTGCCATCTGCTGGACGTCACGGGTATTGCCGTTGGATCTCGTAGCCCCGTTGTGCAGCGTGCGGCGGTGGTCAAGCTCTTACTGAAGCATCCAGTCAATATTGAGAAGGCCAGAACTGATGGTTAAACTGACTTTTATTGCCGTCCGTGTCATCAACCAACGTAAGAGCTGAGTAAAAACAAATAGACCATGCCTTACCATCACATTTCGAACGTTACAGCTCATTACATTAGTTTCAATCCGATAGCATTACCAAATTATACATTTTACGATAAACATTTCAAGTAACTCAAATATATTTCTCATTAACTCTACCAACCTTGTTCCCCAATTGACCGAAGCTAAACCTTGTAGTTTTAACTGTTTCTCCGTGGCCTTTTACTGTTTTTAACCGTGAACCTTTTCAGACTTTCCTTTCGTCCTTTGCGCCATTCGCCAGTTTCGTTTCCGTCACCATACTTCCGATTTCTTTGGTTATCAAAATAAAAGCCCGATACCATAATAATAAAACCTAATAGCGTAGCTATAATCAAAATAGTGCTTAACTACTCTGTTGGTCTTTACAAAGTGCTTTCTTATTGTTTCTAGGGGTTTGTGGTCAGAATGAACCACAGTGTCCTGGTGTAGTTTCTCCATCCCAAACAGGATTTCCAGGCATTCTTTTGCTATTTTAGCATACCCGCAGGCATAAGTGCTCTGCTACAAAAAGCAACTGGATGTCCTGCCAGTAGAAGTGTTCCATCCAATCATGTTTCAGAGGAGTCGCACTGAAGAACTAGGTCTTCTTCTGGATTGTAGCACTTCAAAACAGGTGCTGTGGCAATAATTTGTTTCAATTTGGTGAATGATTCTTCCTGTACATCAGTACACTCCCAAACCTGTCAGCTGTCTTAATGTGTCACAGCTGTCTGACAAGTGTGCACAAAATTTGGACAGATAGAGCTTCCCATTTACCTCACTTGCTTGAATCTCTAGGTATGGTGAAGGCTATGTGATGATGTGCGGCTATTTTAATTCCAAAGGCCAAGGGAACTTTATCAGGATGCATAGTATCCTAAAAAAAATAAATACTTAAAAATAAAAATCTGCCTGCCTCTATGGGAATTTAACAAAGGGGTGTCCAAACTTATGCACCCTGTATTTTAAGGAAGAACATTTATTTATTTACGATACATTATTCATTCACAAAGAAAATTGGTGTCCTTAAAGGTTGGATTTTTCCTAATTTTTTTAATTAAGGCATTAAGTTCAATTTCCAAAAGATGATTTTTTATTCCTCTTTTTAGTCAACTTTAGCATGGGTGTCTAAACTTATGCATAGCACTGTAAATCCAAAGAGTCATGATTAAAGATGGCCATATTTAAATTTCTGCAAAGGCCAGAGCATAAAAATTACATAAATGTATACATGTATAGTCTGTCACTTTATTTACTTCTATTTTAGAACACTTGATGATTATCTAATTAAAATAACAATATGTATTGTAGTGATAAAAAATAACGGAAATCTAATGCGTTTCTGATTTGTTTATGTTTCTGTCTGCATGAGCATATCAATGTTGAGAAAGCAATCAGGTCATTAGCTTTAAATATGCAACTTTGCCGGCTAATGAATGCATAAAAGTGACCAGCTGGGTATAAAGTAATGGAAATAGATGGTAACAATTGCAACATTAAATATTTGGGTCAGGTTTGGGTGTGTTTATGTCCTAAAAGTATTAAATCCTCTTATTCGTTTACAAGTGCTTAAACAAACTGGCTCCTCACTACTCTCTGAGCTATTAGTGCAACACAATCCTTCCATACGTCTTAGATCAGGGACACAGAATCTTTTATCTATCCCACAGTTCAGACTAAAACAAAGAAGTCATCGGGCCTAAACTATGGAATAGTAAACAATTTCAGGTCAGATCTGCACCAAGTCGCTGCTGAAAACTTACTTTTATTCACTTGCCTTTAATAAATAATAATTTGTGCCATGCATTTTAGGAATATATTTTTTGGTATGTTGTCTTCTTTAATTATTTTTCTGTCTTTTCTCCCTGTTTGATGTATGCTTGTTTTATGATGTTTTGTAAAGCACGTTGGTCAGCCTTGGCTGTATAAATGGTGCTATATGAATAAAAATAAACTTTGACATTTGACATTCTCGAAACTTTTGGACATGGCTGTACATGTTCTGTAATATAATCACATACACCACAATGGAGAAACTAGCTAACAGCAATGTAATGTAAAACACATGAGATACCTTTTCTCACTTAGGTCTGGTGGTTTTCCAATTGAGTGGTCACTCTTCACTGACACAGAACTGAAAACATCAGAGTCTGATATATCACTAATGACACAAAGAACAGAGAAAATAATTAAATACAGTATAGCTACGCAATTTTCTTTCTCTCTACAACAGATGTTGTATTTATGTTTGGCTGCCTGTCTCTTTCACTGGTGAATGTATGCACCCTAGTGGCTTCCTGTGTAATAGTATTACTGAAGAAAAAAAAAATCCAGACTAATCTCACAAAAGAGTATATCAACTTACCAGACATCTCGTTCTGAGATTTATTGTTTTATTCAGTCAAGTTATCACATAAAACTTAGTGGAGAAATTAACTAACAGATCAAAGTAATGTGCATTAAATACCTGGAAGGTGATGATGTTTTTTGCTCACTGAAGTTTGGTCCATCACCTCTTGAACGGTCACTCTTCATAGACACAGAGCTGGACACATAAAAAAAACTTTACTGATGAACTGAACTGAGACTTCATCCTAAAAACTGATCAGGTCAGCTACATTGGAATCTAAACTGGTAAAGTCAAGTGATGTGCTGGTTCCTCACCCTTAACAATATTCACTTGACTAAAAACACATGTGGATCTGCACTGTACGTGTTTTATTATATGTAGTATTTATTTAGGATGTGTAGTTTTTATTGGGCCATTGTGAGCAATTAGCAAGCCCTGTTTGCTATGTATATTTTATATGTTTACATGTTATTAAAGTTTCCACATTATTTACATTTACTATGCACTACATCCAGCTGGTTGTTATTGCAGAATAAACTCAACACAAAAGAGAACACAAAAGATTGACACAAGTCAGTGACAATGATTATTTACATAATATTTAATTGAAATTGAAAATATTGAAATTATTTGAAGCTTGAATCTCAAATCAAAAGAAAAACAGTTCCTAGCAAAGAGTTTTGAGCCAAGACAAAATAGCAATTTCCAAAAACAAAACAAACATTTTAAGAGATAGTGTACAGTCATATTTCTTATTACATGGCTTTTCCCCAAATTAATAATAACATGGACATGAAATACTGATTTTAATCAAAACTTTCAAAATCTGACCTGTTTATTATGTTATAATCCTTTACAATGTACAAAACAATAATCAACATGAACACCACAACAATATTACTTTACGGTTCGTTTGTATGAAACGAGAGTGCGAGTCCTCACTGTAGCACGAGAGACATGAATAAGCACTGTTAAATATGTTATATATGGTCAGCATGATGTGACAGACCGTGAATGGTTGAACTGAGAGAATCCTGTGTATGTGACGTCTTTGAGATGGTCAAGCAAGTGAGGTAAATGGGAAGCTCTATCTGTCCAAATTTTGTGCACACTTGTCAGACAGCTGTGACACATTAAGACAGCTGACAGGTTTGGGAGTGTACTGATGTACAGGAAGAATCATTCACCAAATTGAAACAAATTATTGCCACAGCACCTGTTTTGAAGTGCTACAATCCAGAAGAAGACCTAGTTCTTCAGTGCGACTCCTCTGAAACAGGATTGGATGGAGCACTTCTACTGGCAGGACATCCAGTTGCTTTTTGTAGCAGAGCACTTATGCCTGCGGGTATGCTAAAGTAGCAAAAGAATGCCTGGAAATCCTGTTTGGGATGGAGAAACTACACCAGGACACTGTGGTTCATTCTGACCACAAACCCCTAGAAACAATAAGAAAGCACTTCTTGATGCACCTAAGATAATGTTTTTGAGACATCAGAGATATAACAATGTTGTCTAAGTTTCAGGTTGACTAATGCACCTAGCAGACACCCTCAGCAGAGAGTATTTACAAGAGTATTATGAAGGTAAAAGGATGTCATAAAGAACTGCATGTGCAGGGTAAGATTTGTGAAAGTGTACATAAGATTGCAAGTGTAAATTAAATTTGCATGCGCAAGAGAAGATTTGTTTACTCTTATCTGATTGGTTCAATAAACACACCAGTCACCAGAACACATCTTATTCTTCATTTGGCTCAGAAACGTTCTCGTTGCCGAAATGATACTTTTAATGCACACATACATGTTAAATAAATAAATAAATAAATAAATAAATAAATAAATAAATAAATAAATAAATAAATAAATAAACAAACAAACAAATAAACATAAATCATGATTGCTTAATAAGCTGTTTATTACAGCACCATTAGGCTAATTAAGGCTGACTGACATTCATACTGAATTTCAAGCTGGTTAACGTTATTGGATTGAAATTTTATACATTATATAATCTGTTACACCATTGAGCTGATGTTAAACTTTACAATCAAAACATTTAATACCCATTCTTTATGTAATAATACCATTCTAGTAGTAATTATGACACACCTTGTGTCAAAAATGATTGATGGCTTTGACCTTTGACCTTTTGACAGGGTTGAACTTTCGGGGTCAGGGATTAACCTTTGCCCTTCCTAGCCCTAAATCATGTGGTTTTGACAGTTAGTTTGACCTATTGACTCTCCCTATTATATGTCATAGTTTTGAGAGTTAGTTTGACCTTTTTAACCCGGCTAGCCCACAATCATGTATTTTTGACGGATGGTTTTGATGAATGTTTGAAGCCGGTGTCAAGAAGGGTTATATGTAAAAAAAAAGGTTATAATATAAAATATATAATATAATATCACAGAGTGGTTCTCTCTCTCTCCCTCTCTCTCCTCACACCCTCCGCATTCCTGAGCGCATTGGGGGCTGCTCGGGCACTGTGATTAAACAATGTCACACAAAAACATTCTATCCTTTAAAAGAGAACAGTATGTTTTTTCAACTTTAGTTTAATTAGCAAGACATTTATTTTAAAGGATAGAATGTTTTTGTGTGACGTTGTTTAATCACAGTGCCCGAGCAGCCCCCAATGCGCTCAGGAATGCTCAGGAATCCCTCTGAGTCAGAGACCAACAGACGGAGCTGAGAGAGAGAGAGAGAGAGAGAGAGAAAGAGAGAGAGAGAGAGAGAGAGAGAGAGAGAGAGAGAGAGAGAGAGAGAGAGAGAGAACCGCTCTGTGATTTTATATTATATATTTTATATTATAAGCAATTAATTTAAATACTTTTAAAGAACAGAATGTTTTTCAACTTTATTTTAATTAGCAAGATATTTATTTTAAAGGATAGAATGTTTTTATGTGACGTTGTTTAATCACAGTGCCCGATGCGGAGGGTGGGAGGGCGCGCGCACAGACACACACCCCATATAACCCTTCTTGACACCGGCTTCAAACATTCATCAAAACCATCCGTCAAAAATACATGATTGAGGGCTAGCCGGGTTAAAAAGGTCAAACTAACTGTCAAAACTATGACATATAATAGGGAGAGTCAATAGGTCAAACTAACTGTCAAAACCACATGATTTAGGGCTAGGAAGGGCAAAGGTTAATCCCTGACCCCGGAAGTTCAACCTGTCAAATGGTCAAAGGTCAAAGCCATCAATCATTTTTGACACAAGGTGGGTCATAATTACTACTCATTCTGATGCAGTGTTTTTCAAGTCATGTGACATGAAACATGATTTCATGGTATTTAACACTCAATTATATATTTTGAAATACTGTCTTGGTCGCACTGTTAATATTCTGATTAGTGATAACTTTCATGTGACTGATCATGCTATTATATGTAACTAGTACGAATAACAAAATGCTTTCTCTGTGTCCAGATTCAACTGTAATGAAAAACTGATACTAAATCAACATAAACTCAACTTTGACAAAAAGTAACTAATTATGTCTGAATAAAACCTAGCTCACAGGGAATACACAGCATTTATTATGCTTATATAGGGCTATACAGACATCTAGTGGTTACACGATGGCATTGCAGGTGATAAATGGTGTTTTAGGAGCATCTCATAATTTAGAGATGCTCTTAAAATACACATTAAAGGGAAAAAATATTATTGCAATTCATAGTACAATAATAATAATAATTCTGGAATCCTCCTGGTCAGTAGACAGGTGAAATTATGCATGCAGTAGTGCAGATACTAGGCCTACATTCAGCAGCATCAAGATTACACACTGATATGACCTGATGAGCAGGATACATGCACTGAATACACAGAAATGTTCTTTCTTAACACACAAGCTCGAAATTCAGTATGGATTCATATAGTCAACCTAATGGTGCAGCTTATTAAGCAATCATGATTTATTTGTTTATTTATTTATTTAGCATGTAGGCCTATGTGTGCATTAAAAGTATCATTTCGGCAACGAGAAGGTTTCTGAGCCGAATGAAGAATAAGATGTGTTCTGGTGACTGGCGTACGTGTTTATTGAACCAATCAGATAAGAGTAAATTGAGAGTCATCGAGAAGCTCATCTGATTGGCTACATGAAGAAGGAGGACCCGCCCTTCTCTTCACGCTTGCAAAACTCAATGAGTGAGAGAATCGTGCCAAAACTGGAAGCGCAAGTAAAAGAAAGACGCAACTGTACAAATCGGGTTATTTTGGGAACTTTTTTGCCCCATGAAAAAAATGGAAGCCAGAAGAATACAGATCCCATTTATTTTGCCTTAGCATGAAGCTGCAGTTTCACAATACATTAATTACACTTACGAATTACAGTAAAATGCAGCAAATATTTGTTTATTACATTTGAATGGCAAGACTGGCAGTCCAAATTCGATTTTTGTGCATATCCGATTGAAATCCGATTTATCAAGTGTGAACAAAGTGTGAATGTAATTTTTACAAACCATATGTGGCACATTTCTGGAAATCCGTTTCAGTCTGACCGCTTTGATCGCATTTTGTGTGGTTTAAGTGACTTTCTCACGGCACGTATAACATAAACATCAGACGTTGTTATAGGAAACATGCTGAAAGTCGCCATAGAAACCAATGCAGACTATGGTCAAAAGTGGGAACTGATTTGTTTTCATTAAACAACAGATCATGTCTCACCACAGTTGACTATTTTTCCAACTTATGGGAAGTAGACTGTCTCACAGACACCAGATCAAGCACAGTGATATAAAAGTTAAAGGGGCCTTTAACTACCATGGGATACCATGGGCTTCCAGATAACAGGCCACGGTAGAGCTTACAAGAATTCAAACACTTCAGCACAGCTTGGGAATTCAGGCATGTGACATGATAACATCATCTCCAGCATATCTCCAGCAAAACAAAGGCAAAGCTGAGTATGCAGTATTCAAGTGCCAGATTCAATGCCAGTCCTGTACAAAACTCATGAGCATGTAAGGATCGCGCTCGATCGGCCCAAAACCGGCATCCGACCAGCGTGGAAGGTTACTGTCCTTTTCTCAAGGCAAAGTATATTTTGATTAAATGCAATACATATTCTCTCGTTATTTCATCTGACTCCATAAATTAAAAGGATTTAATGATATCTGTGGATCATTAAATGTGAGCGAATGTTTGACTATTCTTTTTAACTCTTTAATGAAAATAATGTCAAAGTCAGTTAGAATAATCAAGGGGAAAAGATGTAGATTAGGATGACTCTCAGGTGAGACTTTCGTCTCAATAGTGCACGAGGGGGAGTTCAAATGTTAATTTCCAGAGAGGTCCTTTGTCCTCTCAGGGTCTGGTCACTCTTCAACCAGACTGTCCGGCATCTCCTAATTTCTCAATTCTTACAGTTAGCAGAAGAACTCAAGCATCACTGCAGACACAAGTAGACTGTAGACTGTCTCACAGACACCCGGTCAAGCACAGTGATATAAAAGTTAATGGCCCATGGGATTCCAGACACAGTGATCTCTGATAACAGGCCACGGTAGGGCTTACAAGAATTCAAACAGTTCAGCACAACTTGGGAATTCAGGCATGTAACGTGATAAAATCATCTCCAGCATATCTGAAAAACAATGGCAAAGCTGAGCATCTAGTATTCAAGTGCCAGATTCAATGCCAGTCCTGTACAAAGACTCAAGCATCACTGCAGACACAAGACAGCCTCCTGCAGCCAGGTGTGGTAAACAAGGAACTTGCAGTAAATGCAAACAGGCCTACTACTACAATAGAGGAGCAAAAGGTCTTTAGGAAGGAGAACAAGTAGAGTTCAGTTGGACACGACCAGACATACACCAGCCACCAGCAAATGTGATGTTGTTCACAAAGTTTTTTTACATACAGTGACCATAGTTGTGTTTTTACAAATGGATGGTTTTGTTCAGTAGGTCAGCAGGATGTTATATACAGATATGGTTGAATTGAGAGTCCTGTAAATGTGACGTCATTGAGATGCACAACCATGTGAAGTAAAGTGCTGAGAAGCAAGCATCCTTTATTGTTTGAAACCAGAGACAGAGTGAACCTAGGATATAACAAGCACCAGCATGAAATAGCTGGATGAGCGGTCTGTTGTACACCATTGCTATTGATGAAGGAAATAGCTTTTTAAGAAAATTTCAGACTTAGGAAAGGATCAAGTATTCCAGAGGGCCACATGATAAACATATTTATCTGTGATAAATGTTCCTGTATATGAAATATTAGACCAGTGTCAAGCTGTGTTTAACCTGCAATAACCTAAAAACATTTATAGGATGTTCTAAATTGAAGTTTTGCACAGCATTTGTCATGACAATCATTCTTTGTTGGCTGTTCGTTACACAAAAAAAAAAATGTTTTTTTTTTTTAAGCAGTGTTTAAAATTATTCTCTAAAAACAGACGCAGTCTTACCTCTGTTCCTCTGGAAGACTCATCTCAGAGGAACAGTCTTTTCCCGGGTCCGCTGACATAATGCAGCTAAACTGCCAGTGCAAACAGATCAGCACAATCCGCCATTCACTATGACCTGGAGATGACAATATGTAACTGAGATGAATAACATGATAGTTCAGAGTGATAAATGATGAAAAACTGAGACAAAGCTATTTAAAACAAAATAGGTGACAACTCTAATACAACAAATACATTGCAAATTTGCAATGTATTTCAATCATTATATTTCAACTGTAGCAAATTAGCTCTAAAGAAATATTAATACCGGTAATCAATCATAACTTGTTATAATTTATTATGAATATTTGGATCAGTTAATAGAATTAACTTAATGTAGGAAAATTAATAGCAGGGAAACTCTGTTGTTGATTTATGGATCTTTGTTTTAAGCGTGCTCATTTGCATGTGCAGCTGGATTGGTTGCTGATGAAAAAAACTATGAAATGTTTATTACTATTGTAATACTAATATGCTGTGCAGTTATCAAAATATCATATACACGATCATTTCGATCTTCAAAGTACCAATTTATAGAGACCAAACATGGTATAGGTGTGGTTACATTGACTGTTGGTTCTATCATAAAATACACAGTATCAAAAAATAATAGAATTAAAAGACACTACACAAGACAATAAATCATTCACACAATGTTCTGGGAAGCATGTTCTTTTATAGATCAGTTTGTCTATAAATTAATGCAGGAAATGTCTGTTTTAAGATCTGATTCTGTCTCCCCTATGGCCTCTGTCTTAATCACATGACCACAATTTCAGAGCAATAAAATCATATTATATGATGGTCGCCCTGGCGACTGAGGCCTTTTCTGCTCTCTTATCTCTTTTGGGGGAATATTTCATTCCGAAGAGTGGGCTTTAAAGCTTATATTTAAAATAAGCTCTCTTTAAAACTGCAAGTAAATAATAAATAATAATAATAAATCCTTTTGATATTTTATTTTAAAAATGTGCAAAAATCTAACCTTTCACTGAAGTAAAATAATTGAAAGTGGGGGGAAAATCACATTATGAAATAAATGTTTTTCTCCAAAACACGTTGGGAACAATTGTTTGCCCCCTTTTATTAAATACTTTTTGTAACCTCTTTTTTCCAAGATAACAGCTCTGAGTTTTCTCCTATAATGCCTGATGAGTTTGGAGAACACCTGACAAGAGATCAGAGACCATTCCTCCATACAGAATCTCTCCATCCTGTTCTCCGTTATAAGATTTCTAGCACAGGTTGTCAGGTTTAGATTTTTTATCTGTTGGTATTTGATCGAATCTGTGATGCCATGTATCTGAACAAGATGTCCAGGACCTCTGGCAGAACATTAGGCCCACAGCATTAAAGATACAGCAGAGTATTTCATTTTACACATGGGGTACTTTTTTATCCCTGTGTGCACCAAACCCATCTTAAGTGTTTGCTGCCAAAAAAGCTAATGTTTTTGTTTCATCTGACCATATAACATTTGAAAAGTAACTGACACTGGAACTTCACTGGAACTGGGCCTAATTTTCCTGGACATCTTGTTCAGATACATGGCATCACAGATTCGATCAAATACATTATACAATACAGATACAATACATTATTACAAATATATTATATTATATTATATTATATTATATTATACTATATTATATTATATTATATTATATATAAATTCAGTTAATTAACTTGCTTTCATACACCCCTGGGGGGTCCAGTGTTAATGTGCTTGACATTAGAGATGTTATTACCTATTTTGACCACGTGCAGAGAACACAAGTGTAAACAAGTGTAAACTCTCCCCCATCTGTGAGATCTACGAGGCCCGTATTCACCGGAAAGGCCTAAAGATCCTACAAGATGATACTCACCCCGCCAACTCCCTTTTCTCCATACTCCCATCAGGGAGAAGGATGAGAGCTATTAAGACAAAAACCTCCTGCTTCCTCAACAGCACATACTGCAGAGCCATTAAATCTCTAAACAGCTCTCAACCCCTGAACCAGTTCCTCATGAAAAAGGGTTCTCTTAACGAGTCTGTATAATTTGCACATTTCTTCATAATGATTTTATTATACCTTTTTTATATGTTTTATGCTACTAGTGTTGTTTTATTTATTTATTGTAAAGTTGTCAATTTGCGCTCTGCATCCCTATGCAAATTGTCACTTCTACCTGACATCAGCCACTATAGCCTCCTGGATTGTCATCCAGGCATGTGGTGAGCGGTGTGTCCCCTTTACTTTTATCTGCCTGTGTCAAGTGTCATCCCGTGCAGGATACCGTTTGTGTATATATTTGCTCTATGTCTTTGGTTGTATCTTGTTGATGTCCTGTTACGAGCACACTGAAGCAAATCCCTAACAACTTGCACCGAGTTGTATGACAATAAAGTACTGAATCTGAATTCATCTCTGCACAACACATGGCTCTAGACATTTAGCAATGCAGGGAATAAACATTACAAAAACTGAACCCATATGTAGCCTATTACTTTATTGAATTTTACATGATTTACACTCATATTTGCTCAATCTTTAATTACCTTTATAAATTAGAGTCCTTTGTCATGTGTCATTTGTTCATTAGGCCTACTTTAATTACACATTCTATTTTATTATTTTCGAATGCTCCTAAAAATTAATTGTGAATTGTCATGGTCATATTTGGTAACACTTTTCAATCAGGTAAATTTGTCAACATTATTTAATGTATAACTAACATTAAACCTTGATCAACACATTTGTTACTGTATTTGTTAATCTTTGTAAACTTTAGATAGCCTACAGCAGATCATTGTTTGTTCTTGTAAGTTCAACAGTGGATTAACACAACTCTTGATTTTAATAATGTATTAGTACATGTTAAAATGAACTAAGACTATGTCGTAGAAGTGTTCATAATTAGTTCATGTTAACAAATGTAGTTAACTAATGTTAGGCTACTATGTGAACCAAAATATTCTATTATACACAACCACAACTTTGTCTAACGTAAATAGCCATGCTCGATTTCGCAGTCAAAAATGAAAGAGCAAATTGGGGGTTGGGGGACATTCATAAACGCATTATTCGTTTTCAGTAACACTTTTCAATAAATTGCAATAGTTTATTATAAAGTTTAAATAGGCTATCCGTGTCTTTCAAAAGTTAACTACGGAATAAAAACAGCCCTAGCCTAATCTAATTCGAATTTAAATCACGCTACACCAAATAACTGTAATCGAGAAGTATTAAAACTTACGTGCAGTCTTGTGCAATAAGAAGCGAATTTAGTATTTGAAAGTGCTTTTTTCTGTCTTTTGCGCTTGTAGCTTGTCACGTGGCAGTTTTCCAAAACAGACTCCAGTCTCTGGAAAAAGATTCCGCGTCATCAACTGCGCGTGTTTCTAGACTTTGGGAACGATTAACAGCAATGGCAGCCAATCTTACGTCTTCATTTTCCATAGAATTTCAGTGGCTGATCGGTTCTGAGCGCGCGTTGCCAAAACACATGCTTGTCCCACTGCAGTGACTGAAATCCGCTCAATAGCCTACTGCTGCTCAAAAACCCATATCCTGGGATGTGTCTGTCATGAGTGTATGGACATGGCCAATCATCACACACGATTACAGTTGGAAGGATGCCAGCTTTATTTTCAACAAAAGTAAAGTATACGAGATTGCCGGCAATCATTTTGGAATGCAAATTCCATCACGTCAGTTTCACAAAAATGTTTCCTCCCATCATCATCTCCCTTTAGCTTGTCTTTGTTCCAGCTGCTCTCTTTCCGCTGATTGTGTGAAGCTTGTGAGTCAGATGGGCGGTAATCATTTCCTTTTAGGAAACAGTAATTGTTCTGGCATAAAGATCCCAAACTGGTTCATATCAACTGACTAGAACAAATGCTTTGAAATGTATATTGGGTCTGTGATACTGGAAATCAAGGTTAAAACATTTAATAATGTAAACAGATAATAATCTACAATTTAGATCTCATTCAATATCAGTCTTGTTTGGGGTACAATAAGAATTAAAACATGGAAAGCCCCCCAAAAAACAATCAATATCAAGATAAAATCATGAAATTATCTTTCATATTAAAGCAGATTGAGTATAGGCAAAAAATGGACAATAAAATTTGTGTTATGAACACAAAAATTAAGGAAAAACATTGAGACATCTCTCTTTTGATTTACAAGATAGACAATGATGAACAAGTTAAAAAGAAATACATGTCTCACTTAAGTGTTAAGGCCCTGTAAACTTCTAGTTAAACTGATGAACAAACAATTTCAAACTAAACCATTATATTAACTGCA
The DNA here is from genome assembly GCA_023718395.1 of Leucaspius delineatus. Classification (NCBI taxonomy): domain Eukaryota; kingdom Metazoa; phylum Chordata; class Actinopteri; order Cypriniformes; family Leuciscidae; genus Leucaspius; species Leucaspius delineatus. The sequence continues at coordinate 30,169,147 of CM043363.1, forward strand.
ACAAATATGTCCATATGAATTGAAATATAATTAACAACTTTCCATACCAATAAAGGAATTAGATCATTAACGTGTTACTCTTTTGTGCAGAAACCAGCAAGACATCCCATACAACCCCTCAGTCATGTGTGGAGTAGAGGGTGAACAAATATAGGCATAAGTAGCCTATTATTTATTGAGCACGTATCAGCTTTAGAAATGTACAATATGGAAGGCCCAAAAACAATCATGTTTTATGTCTTTCAGATATTACAAAAAATATGAGACTGTTTTGTTTCAAGTAGCAGGCAATAAAAAAATAGTTTGTTAATAAAATAATAAATGTATAATTAATTAGTGAAACAACTACAACAATCAGATGAAAGACTAGAATGAGAACGCAGATACAATTTAAGACATTAAAAGGTACAATATGTAAGATTTTTGTAATAAAATAATCAAAAACTACTTTCAAAGTGTGATATATTTCATCCAGTTGTGTACATAGATTATACCAAAAGTTCCCAATTTAATCCAGATAAATTCCAGTTTTAAAAAATGTCTCATCCCTTGTCATTGTCGCATATCAATGACGTATCCACGCTATCCTCGATTTCCGCTTGTAGAAACCTAGAAATAATACATAGATGTGGCCGTTTCAACGGGCCGCTAACCTAAGCCATGAATGACTATGTATTATGTCTATACATTATCTTGCACGCTGCTATTGTGTTGTTCAGTCATCATTGTAACTACTCGCTGGTTATTAAACAGTCCACGCTTCCGAATAGGCTACTGATGTCCATTTTTATTCATTGATCTGAGGCTACTGATGTCCATTTTTATTCATTGATCTGAGACACCATGTAAACTAGACACAAAAGAAAACAAACCATAATTTTACATACACCACTAAGGACACAAAACCAAAACATAATACAAAATATTAACACTTTTACTGTGTTTGCCTGGAAACTAGAAGTAGAATGGTCAGAAGCACTCTGAATTCACATCTCACCATTCAGTTGACGTTAACACATCCAGGTGAAATAGATCAGCAAGAGTCACATGACACTCAACTTAAACTGAGTAATAATAAAATGCAATGCAAACAAAATTATGATATTGGCAAACACAGAGAAATACACATTTAAATTATAAAGTCAAAAAATAAACATAACCCCTGAAATCACCAATATGTCATAACCCACAGCTGACCTACCAGCGTCAGCTACAATCATGGTTCACGATTATTGATGGCGAGTACAGAAAAAAAACAACCTAAACAGACCAACTGAGGCAAGCAGGCTTTGGGACAAACGGTGAAATAAAACAAGGATCAATACTGGCGTGGCGTTAGATGGAGAGAGCTTTGCAACAAACTTGGACTTGACAGAGACTCCCCACCCAGCAAAAATTCAATGAAAAGACAGCATTGCCATACGTATAAATAACGTTAAAATTTGGTTGAAAGGTGAAAAGCCGTCTTTTACAGGTCGTTGAAAAGAGGTCTATAAAAGGACATCCCACTTGTGTCTAAATTTGGTTGAAAAGACATCTTTTGATAGAAGGGTTTTCTTGTTCTCTAAGAAGGTACTGGCAACATCTGTTCTTCATTATGTGGACCTGTAGGTAAGGATGGGGAATGGTCTCCTATTCTCCCCATTATAACACAGTATAGGGTCCTCTTGGCTGCAAATGTATGTGTGGTAGGATAGCCAGAAACTGACCATATATGGACTTGTTATTCAATGTATTGTATTCCTATATGATGGAAGGTATGTCTAGGGATAGGGCTAGTATCCTCTTCACCGTTTTTGCCATTCACCTGTACACATTACACAAGGACTCTCACTCCCCCTTTTTGTTTTTAAGAATTTTTCCAACCCCGTCTCTGAATACATAGATCCAGCCCCAGTGTTCATCACTTCATCGGTCACATTAGTCAGACATCGGGACTAGAGTCCAAAAATAAATACATGGAACCTTTAGATAAGTTTAGACATGCTAAATACTAAAGTCTTTCAAAACTGTTTCAGTGTTAACCTGCATTTTTGGTTTTATTTCTTGTTCTTTGACAAAAAACAAACAAACACAAAACACAGAAGAAAGTTTTACTAAACAGATTTATTTGGTGTAAAACTCCTTAAGTATGGTATGCAAAAACAACAACAACAAAAAAAAAAATCTCAGAGGACTCTTTTCGATGGTTAAACCAGCACTGTTAACTGCAATGGCCACAGGTGGTTGGGCAACACTTCTGTCTGGCAGGACATTGGCCATCATGGATCCGGTTGTCAGTGCAAAACATTTACCAGCACGCGTCACTGCATGGATACAAATATTTAACTTTAGTCAGTGCATTTAGCGTTATTCAATTTCAGAAATACAGCACACAAATCAAAGCATGAACAGGTTTTACTTGGAGAAAGTTGTATTCTAAGTATTATGAATCTTTATTTTGTAAAGTACAATATTGAAATGTTGATATGGGCTAAATTCAGGTACTTTGCACTGCACATGCATATATCTTCAGAGCCCCTAGTGCAAGGTGGTGGAAAAATATGGGAAGGCAAAAATAAAAATAAAAACTTTTGCATTCTCTCAGAATTGTTGCCAGTCTGGACAAACGGGTTCAGACAGCTCCATACATTAACAATGAAGGGTTCCATTGTTCAGTAAGTTGGCAATATATTTACAGCTCAAACTTTCTGAATCAATACATTCGTGAGCTAAACGTTAAAACACGACACCTTTTCAATCATACTAGTTGCATAGACAACGAGCTTCAACCCAATTTCTCAAAATGAGCCTTATAAATATCTCTATGAGCAGGCGACAGAAGGACGGTCCCTTCCGACTGGTCTCTCAGCTGCCTGTTCATAGAGATCAATTGATTATAAAGCTCATTTAAGGAAAATTAGGGTTGTAGCTCGTTTTTCTACGTTGCTATGATTGGAACGAGGTGTCATTTGAGTTAACGTTTAGCTCACAAGTTATTGATCTGGGAAGTTCGAATCTGTAAATATTGCCAATTTTACTGAAAAATGGAACCGCTTCACTATTAACGTACAGAACTGTCTGAAAGATTGCCAGCGGGACATTAAACGGGAAGTGTTTGTCAAAACTCACAAAAGGTCTTGAAAGAGAAAAAGGTTTTGGAAAATAATTTTTAGCCCATCCCATATTTTTCAAACCACTATGTCCCTTTAGGGGCTCTGTATAAAGCGAACCCACACACAAATATAATAAAATATTAATACCTATTTAAGGAGCTGTACACTGATGTCCACACCCATTGCTGCAGCATTTCTCATCATTAGGACAGTCACTGTCATGGGAACACGACTCGACACACACTCCTACCACTTCAAGGTTTTTTTTTGGACACACTCCTGGCTTTGGTTTCTCTGTCATGTGTTTGTATAACAGCATATGAAGGATTTGTTGAATTTATAATAAAAAAATAAAATGCTAACCCACACATGAAAAATAAAATGAGTGTTGTCAAATTAATTCTCTTTAAAACTGCAGTGAACCAAAGACAGTCTAAAATACGCAGTTTTTTTATTTTATTTATTCATTTAAAGTTTGTCCCAAAGCCTGCTTTACACTTTTTCAGCTGTACACTGAGGTCCACATCCGCTGCTGCAGCATTTCTTATCCTCTGGTTCATTTCTAAGCCAACTAACATAAGGCAATAAATACAGACAAGGTCAACTTTGGAGACAAATATCTCAGGAACTGTAGTAAATATCAAAAATGCATTCAGACATTTATGTGCAGCTCAGTCCAAAGAACATCAGAGCCAATTTTGGACAAAACTTGAAAAATGTGTAGGAGGCGTAATGAATAAACTGTGATTCATTTACTTCAATATGGCGGACAATCACATTTAGGGAAAATGACACGGTCTGAATCAGCCATGCAGGGAACAAAACAACTAGTTATACGATTTTTTGCAAAAAAAGTATATCTCTGGAAAACTAGGTGGCTCTGTTCAAACTTTTCAGGTACCTTTGGGACATGCTGTCGATGATTCCTACCAAATTGTGACGAGGTGTTAAATTGTTTAAAAGATATTGGAATTTATGTAAAAAGTCAAAGTGGCAGACATGTGGTTCATCCAATCCCTTGAAACTCTGTATCTGTATGATACAAGGATTCCAATGACATTCTGACAAACTGTTCAAAAGTTGTTGCAACAATAGCCATTTTCCAGATCGCATGACCTGTAGGTGGCGCTGTTCTCAAATTTGGCATGGACCACCACACCATGGTTCCAATAAAGCACACACATTTCCATATAGATTTATCAAAGTTTGGCCGAGATACAGCCTCAGATACAGAGGTCAACCTAGTTTAGTTTCTGACATCATAACTTTTGAAAAAATATGAATAAAAAAAATCGGTTCATTAATTTCTGTGCAGCTCAGTCCAAAGATCATCTGAGCCAATTTGTGAAGCAATCAAAATCTGAGCAAAATTTGAAGGAGTAGCAAAATATCTAAATACTGTACTTTTCATAATGGCCACAGGGACACGATAAAACAACAACACAAAGTTTAACTTTCACTGGAGATATAAAACAATGTTCCAAGAGGTGCCTTAAGTAAAATTTTGATATAGGTACTTCTTCACATATTTTCTTTGTGCCAAATAGGCTAATGATGTTAAAAGATCTCACCCTCTGACTAGAGCAGAGTCTCCTAAACTCCAACACACAGAGAGCACCAATAAAACAGCAGCCAACGAGAAATACAGTCTAGCTGTCATCCTGAGACCTGCGATCTCACAATGGACTCTGCTGGATAATGCACTGAGCTAGAAGGTTTGTAATTGCTCTTGTTTGTTTGTTTGTTTGTATTTGTTTGTATTATTTTGTGTTTTTATAAATACACCTTACTAGGTTTGCCACAACTCCAACCTAGTTGCAGCTTTTGTAATCTAATCTTAAAGACCCTGATTAGCTTGTTCAGGTGTGTTTGATTAAGGACGCTGCGTTCACACCATGTCGTAGCCTAATAATCACCGTAATTACGAGATGACATTAGGCTTGTTTAAGATGCGCCTCGCCTGAAATGTAGTCGAGACGAGAGTAGGCGGCTGCAGTGAAAGGAGGGGTGAATAAAGTGACCCAGCCAGGACACTTGCAATCCTAAGGCAGAGCAAATTAACCATGGCTTGTTAACAACAACAGCACAATACATTTCAGCAAAGACGTGTGAGGGTGTGAATGGGAAACCCACTGCTGAAACTTGTCCCTGGTTGTCCTCATGGATGAGGTGTTGGGACAGAGGCATTGCACCAACCCCCCTGTCCATTGCCTCAATCCCTGAGGACACACCAGGGCCGAGTTCAGCAGTGGGTGCCCACGGTGAGGAGAAGCCTGGGGCCGCACCACCAGGACGAGCAGCAGGAGCACCAGCAGCAGCAGCACGAAGGCGGCGAGACAGAAAGGACGAGTTTTTGGACTTGATCAGAGAAGACATGCAACTACAGAGAGAGGCAGAGGTGAAGAGTAGGGAGAGGATGGACAGGCTGATTTCTCTTCTTGAGAGAATGATTGAAAAATATATATTTAATATATATAACTTTTTTTCATTTATGTTTTAAAAGGAAAGAAAAATTATTTATTTTCATGCAACTTTAAATGTGTAAATAAAAGATAATGAATTGTTCTGGACATTGTTTATTTTTTGTAATGACAGTCATAATTTCTACATGAAACAAATTCTTCTATACTAAATTATCTTTTTTTTCACCAAATTAATGAAAATCGTTTGTTCTATAGGCTACGTAAAAGTACTTTTTCCAACTATTTACAACATACATTAAACATAAATTTAAATAAATATTTTAATTTACAGTAGGCTACATAAAATAAGAAAAAAATATGTAGAATTTTATTTAGCTGAGCAGGGAGACCCTGGTGGTGCTGCTGGACCGGGATGGGCTGCCACAATAAAGACCCTAAGGTCTCTCTGCTGGTGGGACATCTTCTGGGATGGTCTCCAGAGTGTTTGAGTGCATATTTCCACTATAATTTGGTTTTATTCCCAGGTTTGCAGGGCTGACTCAATAGACGGCTGCCATGTCATAGATTTTATTTCAGAAAGAGTATATTTCTGAAAAAAGTAATTTGAATAATTACTAATACCGCATTGGGGAAAAACTACAGCTGCGTCCCATATGGTTGAGACATCCTCACCATGTCCTCCAGAAAAATATAAAACATAAAAATGACAATAGCCAATTCTGGCTCCATAGCTGTTTACGCAATTATATCAAATAAATTATCAGGATGGCAGCTGTCCTCTCGCACCGTTGCTTGGCACCAGGAGCGGTAATCGGGAACACCTGGTTGCGCAATTAGGAAATCCTACGAAGGCTACATGATGCATCAATTGAAGGACTTCGAAGGATGCAGCCTTCACATTGGGACCCAGCTATGGCATAAACATTTTATGATAAAATAGTTGTTTTTTTCGTAAAAAACGGTGTCTCGTCTAATGTTTTTTTTTTTTTTTTTTACAATTTTTAATTAAAATTAAATAAATAAAAATAAACATTGAAAACAGTGGACATATCTGTATTTTGAACGTAGGTAGTGAGCTTATGCTACGGGGCTCCGTTAGAGCGTGACAAGAGACAGGGATTTTTTTCAAATCTTGAATATTCAGCAAATGGTAGAACAAATATCAACACTTATTCAGTTTGACTGGATATTGTACAGCCGTGATTACATGTATGGCAACGAGGTTTTAAATGGGTTATTCAACGCACATTTATACCTATAGAGAAAATGGCGGAGCAAGCAGCTTTTTTTCTCTTTTTTTTGTAGTTTTTTTCTTTATTGACAAACCCCCCCCCCCAAAAAAACAGCAACATACAAAACTCTCATAGGGGAAAGAGAATATACATGCGTACAAATGTTGTCAAAATGTTATACAAAAAAGTATTACCTAAGCAGAAAACAACAAAAAACAAACGAAAGAGGGGGAGCTGCGGAGCAAGCGGCTGATGAGGTGAAAGTGAAAGTAAACCGGACACTAACGTCAAACAACGCGCAATAAGACGTTTCATAATAAAAGTCCTTTTTCAGATACAGTATATGGGGAATTTAGAACAACTTCCAAGTATCACCACTTCCTTTCTGAGTGCAAAAACTGCCACTGCCTCCAAGTGAGCATAGAATCTTTAGTGCTTCCTTTGCTGCGCAGCATCACCATCAAGTTGCTTTTTGCAGGAATATCATACATAGGCTTTAGCCTAATTTTAAACATGAAAACATATATTTTTTGACAACATATACGAAAACTACATACAATATCAGTGAAAACAATTGCAATCAATCTGTAACCAAATCATTTAAAACACTAATAAATTCATTTAGAGAGAGTAACTCTTTAAAACACAATTTATCTTGTAAATTATTCCAATCAGACAGAGCAGCGTAACTAAATTCCCTTTTATCCATACTTGTACGTACAGACTTCTACGGCTTGTCAGCGTGGGCCATCCGACCCGATAGTACAGTAAATAATTATGGGTATGGGCTTTTGAATTGGCACAAGCACGTTTTACAGTAAATCACTTTTTACAGTAAAACCATCTAGTTTGAAAGTGCTTTAAGGGGTTTTAGAAAAAATGTGATGTGATAATAAATGCCTCCATCTCTTTTTGAGAAATATCATATGTTTGGCTGGATGGGTTTAAGGAGGTTGAAAGCTAAAGCTGGGTATCTGCAGTGATTTCCCAATTTGATTAGACTTAATTCATATTCATTCACAAGGTCAGATTTGGATATACTATCAGTTTGGGATCCTTTCAGATATATATTTCACGCCAACAAACATCACTGACATGAAATACAAACTCTGACAAGTATTAGTAGACTGTCTGCTTGCTTAATATCTGCAAACACTATTTTGATGCTCCCCAACAGATATTCTACTGACTATAAGCAACTTTGCAACAACATGACTTGTTCTAACCCGAACCCTAACCTAACAGTCTACTAATACTCTAATCAGAGTTAGTTGACATGTAGTTGCAAAGTTAATTACTGATAGTTAGTAGATTGTCTATAGACCATCAAAATAAAGTGTAACCAAATATGGATACATTCTCATGTTTATCAGTGTACCAAATTTACTATATGTATGATGTTAGTACAATAGTCATTAATGGCACAAAAACAAAAAAGGTAGAAAGCTTATTTAATTTTGTCTTACCATATTTTGACACTAACACACAACACACATTGTGACTAAAAAACTGTAATAAATAACATTAGCATAGACAATTTTTCCAGAAGGTCTATCTAACAGAAATATATAATATATCTGGTAAAAATATTACAGACATTAATCATATGTATAAAATGTTTTACAAAATAAACTGCACACTCTTCACAGTATGAATGAAAATTAGATTGATCCTTGTTAAAAGTGCTAAAGTAATTCATTCTGTCAAGCGCAGTGAGTGATTTTCTCTTTCTTTTGCAGCAGCAGGGACTGGTTTATGTCACATTCCCTTAGAAAGAATGATCTTTACACACACAAAAAAAAAATGCAATCTGAGGAGCTTTGACTCTCTTCCATCTCACTATACAGTTATTCTTTCAGCCGGAGCAACGAACATGATCCTGCAATACTGAAGGCTGCAGTTTCAGGACTGCATTTCCAGGACCATAGCTTTTTATTTTGTTGTTGCTACAGTATGTACTAACACTTCGCATTTTATAACACTAACATTTCAATTCGGTATTTGTGTTTATTAATTGTTTGTATTGATTTACTGTTTTAATTATTAAAATGTAATATATTCTCCTAACCAACCCTTAACCCTAAAGATAACCATTCTGTATTCTGATTATTCTGGTATTCTTAAATTCAGTTTTCTTATAATTAAAGTTATTTTTCAAAGCTGAAGTAAGGGAGACTTCAGTTTCATTAGCTGTTTCATAACTAGAACAATAACAGTGCAATAAATGGTAAAACTAAGTATTACATTTGACACTTACACTAACATTTTAATTGCTTCATAATGGATGAGTTTAATCCCAACATCATCATAATGTAGGCCTTGTACTGAAGACTCATATATATTCCTACTAATCCACCTCATTTGAGTTCTGATCAGGCTCTACTACCTCCTCCGATTCTCCTGTAAAAACATAAAACAAAATATAATTTGTATGAATACTAAAACAATAACCAGTCTGTCAGGATTCAAGCACGGAGATCGAGGTAAGTGAATTTCATACAGTACTTTATTTACAGGTGACAAAAGTGCAAGGTGAGTATAGTGAATTCAGGTGCAGATTCTGTGACGATCTCTCAGCGCGGGGAAAACAGCAGGTAAGCCCGATAAGTTCAGGAACGTTGAAACACCAGTCTCAGTTCGTTAATCCTTATCTTCGTTCTATCAGATGTGATCGGAGTCAAGCGGTTTTAACGAGGACATGGAAACTCAGAAGAATGCAGGATCACAGACATGCAGAGATCAGATCTGGAGACAGCGGAACAAAGTCACAAAGGTTAGTATTTCTCAAGAGGGTATACGTTACATCTATGAAGTTCAGGATACAACTGGATAAGGTCAGTTCCTGTTGGAGGCTTGACATATACTGGAGCTATCGTGAGTGTTTTAAGTGTTGGTTTATGAGGTCGTTGATAGCGATCAGGTGTTGGTGATTAGTACTCTGGAGAGAGCGATCTCTGTGTGGTGAATGGAACCGAGCTTGATTGGTCCCTGACACAGTCAACATAACTTTACATGCACTGTATATGTATGTTTCTATTAATGCTGCATTATTAAATTTGAAAGTCAGAATATCTTCCTCCTGTAAGCATTGATTAGTAATCTTTTTTAAATAGTAATACATAAGAGATAGATCAACTGTACATTTGTTAAAGCAATGCTATCTGAAGTGGTTTAAATTTACTATCAAATTTATGTATAGCAACTTGAGTTCATAACAGCTGTAGGTTTTGCAGTGTTAGTAATATTGTCTGTAGCAGTATATCAGACAAATATGAATTTATTACAGTGAGAACCTTCTGAGGATCTTTCACCTGATGGTGACTTTGCTTGTTCTGTTGATTTTACAGGTTCTTCATGATGTCTTGAGAAATCCATCCACCAATGTTACTCATTCCACTAAGGAGGTTTACATCAGTGTTCCTGCTATCTTTCTTTAGGCTGTAAGGAGGAATTAGAAGAGAAAATAATCAGTGTTCAGTGGAACAAGTTGCAAAGTAGTTACTATATTTCAATTACTTAATGTACAAAGTGCAATAGACTAACATTACTAACTAACATTGGATTCCTGTAATTAGACTAGTTACTGATTTTACATTATTTGACGTACATTTCTAATAGGGGTGGGTGATACGGCAAATATATGTCACTTTTTTCTCAGGCAGGATCACGATCCACAATCTTATCACAATTCTTTTTCATGTTTGTCTTTAACAATATTCTGCAAGTCACTGAGTGGTACAGCCAAACTAATTCCCATATTTAAAAATAGTAAAAAGGTAACAAAATAAAAGAAAATGACAGACCATTTAGGCCAAAGTAGGGGTGGGCAATATGACCAAAATCTTATTTCACTTATCTTTTTTCATTATTTTATCTTTGTTATTAAAAAATGATCAAACGTTACAAATAATAGTACAAGATACAAATGTGTTTAATAAAGTGTGCTGCATCCTCTCTACTTCAGATATCACACAACCCTAATTTATGAACAATATTTTTGTTTCAAATATAATACATTTAAACTTAAATTCCTGTTTGTGTGTGTTAGAGTGACTGCAACAAAGGATATTTACTCACCTAAGTTTACATTCTGAGTTTTGTAGCACGTCTACGAGCTGCTGTTTGGAGGATCCGATGGTATTTTTACTCAGATCAAGTTCTTTTAAAAACTGCAATGCTTTTTTATCAGCCAAAGACTGAGCCAAACAAGTAACATCTGTAATTCCACAGTCATTTAGGCTAGAAAGAGACAAACAGACACACACACAGACAGAAAGTAAATGTGTGTACTCTTTTTGGGAAGAAAAAGTACATACTTGAGTGTGTAGCAGAAGAGTATGCAAGCTTTGGGACATACACTACTTCGTCATAACGGACAGCTCTGTCGCTTAGTTACATGCTTCCTGTCACTGTTTAAACTAGCCTGTCAATCATCTTGACACATTCAATTTAATTTGATTTCCTACCATTTCGGAGACAAATGTAGCACATTAATCTACTAGTCTTGGGTCTTTCTTGCGGAGACTCTCATGTGTGCGCAATTTGAATATAATGATCCATTTAAAAGTTAATGGCTAAACGTATCATTACAAAAGTTCACAATGCTATTACAGATGAAATGAATGTGGATAACATTGAATAAATAACTTTTCATCAAGTTAGATACTAATAATTATTCACTTAAACCCCTTTTTCTAAACCTCTCTATTTAACCGTCGGACTCACACATCCGTCACGTTTGTAGTTTTTAACACTTTTTGTCCGTGTTTGTAGTTTTAATCGAATCCTCGTCCAACGCGCAATGGGTCATGGGCAATATCAGCTGTTATAGTGTGCATGGATCAGCACTTCGGATTCTGGAATACCGGTACTCATTTCAACATACTACGATTTAGGACATACTAATTCTATTTTCGAAATACTATTTAGGACGGATAGTATGCGAATTAAGAAGCACCGCATGTGATGAGACACGTTTAGTGGCAGAGAAATTTCCCAACATGAATTTTGCATCAACCTCAAATCTGTTGCTTGTTTTGCTCGTCAAAGCTACACTAAAATGTAACAATGAATGAGGATTCAATTGGTCTCTACTCAGCCACTTCTTCACATTGTTCAAGAAAATAAAGAGCTGCGGTAAAAAGGCTGTTTGGTAAAATGTCTTTCATACATACTTCACATATTCACTCCTCTGCAACTTTTTATATTATATTAATATTAATTTTCTGAAAATGTTATAATCCTATTACTCATCCCTCCTACCTTTGTTTAAGCTATGTTTGGTTTGATGCATATGCTTGCAGTTCTCCCGCTGCGGTTTGCTCTGTGGTTGAAAGCATCTTATCATAAAGATGTTTCACGACTGTGAAGTTACTGACTGACAGATGTTCCTTGTGCCACAGAGCACATACAAAACTAACTGATTATGAAATTATCACCTGTGACACTATGACCAAAATTGACATGCGGTTGGTACTCGGGTGTTAATTTAAGACCCTGCTATCATCAGATAACTAGAGGAATTATTTTACACAAATATAATGTGAACTCAGGCTTTGTTTAATGTCAAAGTGATTTTAAGCAGGTAAATGTTCCTCACCTCAGTCTCTCCAGTTTACAGAGTGGATTCTTCAATATTTCACACACACCCTCTACTCCTTTGTTTTCTAGTTTATTCCCACTGAGGTCCAGCTCTCTCAGGTGTGAAAGAGAGTAACACAGAGCTGGAGTCAGGATGAGAAACTGTTTCTCTGTAATACTGCATCCACACAGACTGAAGACAGAAAGAGAAACAACAATAGCTCACGAGTGAGTTAAATGCATCACGAATGCAGCAGTAAATGTCATTCAATACAATAATACAACAACAACAACAACAACAACAACTTGGAAACGTAATTATGGAACCATAAACCAAAACAGGAGCATAATAGGATTTGAGGAAACTGAAATAATTTATTAAAGTTAAAGAATTAGTCATTTTAGTGTAGTTTACCATCACTAAATACAAATTGTAAGAATGGATTTAATCTCAACCTGTAATAAAACAATAAATCTGGAGAGAAGATATAAAAAAAAGAGCATAGGACACCGCCTTGCCCAGACTTCTCTCTTTGTTTATCTATGCATCATTCCCACTCTCGCTCTCCTTTCCCCATGACTCAAGTCACTGAAAGTTCACCAAGAATGTCTATATACAACATATGATGTATCTTGTGAATCTTTTTTTTTTTTTTTTTTTTTAATGAATAATTTTCAGGGTCTCAGTGCAATTAGTAATCTGGCTCAATTTCACAGCCATTTGTTATTTGAGAAAGATTGAAAACTTATGAGAATTGTTCTCCTGATGTGGGAGGCGTCTCTTTACAATATCTGATGATCATGGTTCCTCTCTCCCGAAACCAGATGGAGGCCTTTGCGCACAGGAATAGGGGCCCAACACAATTCCAATAATATTTGTGTAGAAAATATTTACAACTCTTTTGTTCTGGTCTGGGTATTTAAGGGAAAGTGGCAGAACAGTCTTTGGGAAATTCTGTAGCCAGAAAACCCTCACGCAGTGCTGTGTCAGTTCTGCACTCAGAGAGCTCACTGTCTCTCACTCTCAGGTACATTTATTACTCTTAGATTCTGTCTTGATTCTGTTATGTATTTATTATTTGTGAATTGGGTTCTAATTGTTAGTGTTTAGTGTTTGTCTAATTGTTGTTTGTCTAATTGTACAAATAAAATGTTATATTTGATTTATTCTGTATTCTCGGAAATCATAATGACCAGTAGATTAAGTAGAGTATCGTGTTTCCGCAAATCTGCGTCAGGATAGATAAAACTGAAGGCCCAAAGTAAGAAGTATGTGGCACATCATCTGTTTTGATTTCTGACTATCACGACTTAGCAAGTTGCAGCATCGTGACTAAGAGAACTACATTTTTGTATGAACAAGCATGGAGCGGTTTGACTGAAATCTATTAGTAAACCCTCTAAATAAGATTAGAATTGACGAGTTTCTCAGCAAACACAGAACATTAGCACAAATTACTTAACCTTCTAACAGCGATTTAACAACATGACCAAAAGGTTGCTATAACTACATTGTGTGGTGAAGGTTGTTACAGCGTAGTCACAATGTTGACATTGAACCACCACTCAGGGTCGCTGCTTAAGGTTGTGCCGAGGGTGTATGGACAACCACTGGATGACATCTGTACTCGTCACTGTCCTGAAGCGCGAATCAGCCTTTTAAATTTCAACCAACCGTTGGGACGTCTCATTCTTCATCGAGTTATAATTTATATATTATTTATTATTGTATTGTATTATATATATATATTCCGCGTGGCAGTGTACATGACATTTTTTGTAACTTTCCGCGTGGCTATGCATCCGAAGATGCGCGACTTTGATCCGAGTCTGGCCGAGCAAGTACATCTCACCATACAGTTTGCACGTGTTTGCATTGTTACACAGCGAGCCTACAATAGCAGACAAGCCCTTTTAATGAAAATAAAGGTCCATGTTTTATAAAAGTTTTCACGAAACTAAATGAAAATGTTTAGTGAAGTTAGTAAATATGTAAGATATCGTTAATTTAGCTGTATAGGCTACGTTCTCGTCCATTAATTTTTTTCTAATGTCACAAGTAATAATCTCAAGGTTTACTGCTTTACATTCACATTACATTTTACATTTATGCATTTGGCAGACGCTATCCAAAGCGACTTACATTGCATTTCAATGTTCACATATATTCTTATCAGTTCTTGCTTTCCCTGGGAATTAAACCCATGACCTTGGCGTTGCAAGCACCAATGCTCTACTTTGGTTAAGTGTACTAAAATAAACATTGTCACGTGTGTGCCGTACTTCTCACCGCTGCTTTCTGATGGTTTAGAGGACAATTACTCAGAATCGACCCCTGTTGTTTCAAAGAATGGTATAACCATAGATATATATATAAACAATAGATGTGTTATGGCGCAGTCACTTCCGGCATCATCGTTCGGCCATCTTGTGACAGTGCTCTGTGCATTAAGGTGAATGATCAGCACGCACACAAATCCTCTTATCTCGCTGAAATCTTGACGGATTTACAAACGGTTTGGTTTCTTACAAACGATATTAACGTGGCTATAATTCCGAATGCTTGAACATGTATGTTATAATTTTTCATATGTATGCAGTGTATGTATGCAGTGTCATAACTACATCTCTGACGTTTATAACAAACCAAACCGTTTGAAAATCGGTAGAAAAATGAGCAAGTTATGGTTATTTAAAAGTACATGCACCATTGAAGTAGTGAGCGAGTACTCTGTAGCAAGATGGCCGCCACGTGCGGACGTCGACCTCCATTGGCCAACAGCGCATACGAGGTATCTAGTGTTTATATATATATCTATGGGTATAACAGCGAGCATGTCAAGTATAAATGCCTCGTCCGTTTGGGGAGGTGCGCGTGCAGTCAGCAGAGGCTCGCGCTGCTGAGCCAAGCGAAAGTATAAACAAGGCTTGATGCTAAACAATCAGACCTCAGGTACCACCCAAAATGGCGCAAGAACCAATCATAAAAATAGACAAACATTTTATTTTTTTTTGTCAGGGTAATTTCATGATTGATTGTCGCTGTCATGTCCGAGTACCCGTGCCCATTTAGTAATAGACATCAGTCCATTAAGAGACCAAATGTATAATTGTTAGAGTGCTACCAATGAATTTACTACATAAAGGAAATTAGAAATATTTTCTTGATTTAAATATTAATATATTGTGTGAAGAAAATATAGTTAAGCTGAATTAATCCTGGTGTAGTTTATTATTGCTATTATACTGCACTTTGGTCTTATTTTTGTAGCTTTGTCAGGATTTATAATAATAAATAATAATAATTTGTTACATTTATATAGCGCTTTTCTGGGTACTCAAAGCACTTTACATATTTACATAGAATCTCCTCAACCACCACTAATGTGCAGCATCCACCTGGATGATGTGACGGCAGCCATATTGGGCCAGAACGACCACCACTCACCAGCTTATTGATGGAGAGGAGACAGAGTGATGAAGCCAATGAGTATAAATGGGGGATGATTAGGAGGCCATGATAGACAGCGGCCATTGGGCTATTTTGGCCAGGATGCCGGGATTAAACCCCTACTCTTTTTCCACAGGGAGTCAGGACCTCGGTTTAACATCTCATCTGAAGGATGGTGCTCTTTGACAGTATAGTGTCCCCATCACTACACTGGGGCGTTAGGATCCACACAGACCACAGGGTGAGCGCCCCCTACTGGCCTCACTAACACATCTTCCAGCAGCAATCTAGTTTTACTAGAAGGTCTCCCATCCAGGTACTAGCCCTGCTTAGCTTCAGTGGGCAACCAGTTTTGGACTACAGGGTGATATGGCTGCTGGCTATATTAGCATTTGAAACTTTCTACAGATAAACATCCCGAACCATCAGTCCATTAACTTGTATTAATTTCTTTCTTCAGATGAGGAAATGCCAGAAGATGCAGTGCTATAAACAATGTGACTTTGGCCTTGTTGTCTTAAAATAATAATAAAAAAGTAAACTTTAATCACACTGTAACTGCTGTACAGTATAATGTTACAAACCTTAGTTTTTCCAGCTTGCATTCATTGCTCAACAGAGGATAAAGGTTTTTAACTCCTTTGACTCCTAGTGTATTTCCACTGAGGTCCAGCTCTCTCAGGTGTGATGAGTTTGATTTCAGAGCTGAAGTCAGATCAAAACAATCTTCAACTTCTATACCACAGCCTCTTAACCTGCAATCAGAGAAAAGAGAAAAGCAAACTATTCATTTGGTTTCATTCAAATACCAAAACATTATTTCCTTTCTTGTATGTGAGTGTTACTGACCTCAACCTCTCCAGTTTACAGTGTGAATTCTTCAGTAAATCATAAAAATGTTTTACTCTTGCGTGTTTAAGTTCATTCCCACTGAGGTCCAGTTCTCTCAGGTGTGATGGGTTTGATTTCAGAGCTGAAGTCAGGAAGCCACACTGCTTCTCTTTAATACTGCATTTACACAATCTGGGGGGGGGGTTGTATTGTAATATATCAGATATATGATGATCGTCTTATTTATGGGCTACAGTAGTCTTATATTTGGTCTAATAGTCTACAGTTCCGATAATCTGCTTGTAACAGTGTCACACTAGTTCTGGGTTCTGGAAACTGTTCTAGCAGCAGATGTGACTCATATAATTTCTGCAGTACAACATATACACAATCAGCACATTGAAATTTGAAATGAATTAAATTCTTTAAATTAATTTATTAGTTAGACACCAAACATGAGGTGTGACCAATATGGAAACTAAGTAAAACAGTATAAACAATGTAACTTAAGCTCTGTTCTCTTAAATTAAATAACTAAACAGTAAACTTTTAATCACAGAGTAACCTGCTGTGCAGTATAATGATACTAACTGTAGTTTTTCCAGCTTGCATTCTGGGTTCATCAGTAGATCACTGAGGTTTTTAAATCCAGAGTCCCCTAGTTTATTCTCGCTCAGCTCCAGCTCTCTCAGGTGTGATGGGTTTGATTTCAGAGCTGAAGTCACAGCAGAACAACCTTCATCTGCCATTTTACAGGACCTTAACCTACATTGAGAAAGAGAGAGAGCAGAAAATAAGACAGAAGAAAATAAATTAACTCTTTATTTTGTAAAGTCACATCACCTTCATGAACACGCACAACAAAAAGATAGCCAGAGGAAGATAAATCATCTTTATTCCAACAGATCACAACATACTAAGGTGATTCTTAAGGTCCTTGCACACTGAGTCAGAAATTCACGCCCGGAATTTTTTCGCACGTTAAAAAATAAATACGACCTCACGTTTTGTCAATCACGCTTGCATACACTGCCTCCGAAACTTTCGTCCGTCATAAAAAAAAATCTTATCGGGTTCGATTTTCTGCGTTTTTCGCATCCGTTGCAAGCATTTTGATTGGTGTTTGAATGGTGTTTTGACGATTCAGAGCCACTGAATCACGAATAAGAAAAAACGCATCCGAAAATTTCGGACTCTGTGTGCAAGGACCTTTAGGCTCAAAGTGTTTTGATTGAAAACTGTTGAAGTGATTTTAAGCATTTTGAGTCTTGTTTGTGAATGTTACTGACCTCAATCTCTCCAGTTTACAGCGTACATTTGTCAGTATATCAGATAAGTGAGTTACTCCTTTGTTTTTTAGTTCATTTCCACTGAGGTCCAGCTCTCTCAGGTGTGAAAGGTTTGAACAAAGAGCTGAAGTCATACTGAGACACTGTTTCTCTGTAATACTGCATCCACACAGACTGAAGACAGAAAGAGAAAGGACAATGATCCAAAAAAAAAAAAAAAACTAGCATCACATTAAGTGTATTGTGATTGTCAAAACATTTGGCACGTTTAGTGACAACATGTTACAATGTTTACATAGTATGACTGGTAGGCTACAGTTTTTATTAGTGCTTGACACAAATATCACAATTTCAATTAATAAGCTTGCGATTTGATTCTGATCTTGATTCAGCATAGATTCATTTGGATAAATATCAGGTACAGTAGTTAGATGATATTTTTTCTTAAGGAAAAATTATCTCTACTAATGCTGTAAACATCCAGGGAGCCCTTTAGCTGTTATTATTATTAAAGGTTCAAATTAACAACTCATATATAATGCTGTTTTTATAATAATAAAGTAATAATATTTTTAGTGATAAGAGTAAAAATATAAGAAATATTTAATATAGTGCATATATTTATCAAAATATTCCACTCTATAGTTTCTGTATTTTTCTAGCTAACTACTATAATATGGTCATTAAATGTCTTTCCTAAAGTAAATGTAATGTTACGTGACATTGTTCTCCAGCTTTTTTACTGACCTCTTTCCATGGTTAAAGCACTGATTGATCGATTAAATAAGACATAATACATTTCAGTAAGTTGTACTGTATCTTTCAACATACCTTCTAATGTTCATTTGAGTTTATTTACTAACTAGTAGAGGAAGAGATGATCAGTTCACATGCCGCAACTGAGGCGCTACAGCGATAATGTTTAAGAGCGCCAAATTGGTATTTTCTTCAAATTTTGTAATAAAATTGACAATTTGAAAGCTAAGACTTTGTTTCATATCAAAGTAACCTGCTCTGTCTTTTCTGTCGGTGTAAGTGTCCTCTTTTGCTTCGAGATTTTTCACTGAGTGAAAAAATGGATATGTGGCATGAGAGCCTGAGAACAGTGTCTGAATGTGTGAGAGTTGACAGCTCTGGATATATCTGTAATTAAATTTAAATTATACAGAATTAATCAGTAAAAGTTATTTTTATCTAATTGTGCAAGTTTTTGTTATAAATGATCTGCTTAATTTTAACTTTCTAGTAGTTGCTAAGAGAAAAAATATTTCAAAACTACTACTGAAATAGTATTATCCACTACTGTAAAAATAATGCAACATTTTAAACCATTAAAATAAAACACTCACATCAGTGTGTTGAGTTTACAGTGTTTATCCTGCAATAGAGCAGCGATCTGATCCACTCGTGTGTCTCCAAGTTTATGTTCACTCAGATTCAGCTCTCTCAGAAGTAATGGGTTTTTACCCACAATTCCTGTCACATATTGACAGGCTTCATCTGCAGCAGGACTTCTCAAAAACCTACAGAAGGGAAGATGAAAGTTAAAGGGTCTTTCTGGCTTTTAAGCAGGAGTGTGAGAAATATCAGCACAGAAAACTAGCTTGTGAAACTGCATTTTTGTGAACATCTGGAGACTCATAGACCTGCTGTAGAGAAACAGTGATACCGTGAATCTGGACTTAATGGAAATTATACTACAGTACTTTCAGAAATATTTAATACCATACTGCTGAATATCATCAGTACCATTGTACCAAAACAAATCTCTGTTGAAATGTATAATTAATACCACAGTACCCCCAGCTGCAAAAACTTGTGTAGCTTATTGTATTACTGAAAAAATATTTTGTATGAATATTTAGCCTGAAAATAATGAATTATGTATTTTTTCATCACGTCTTACCTCAGTGTCTTCAGTTGACAGTTTGGATCCTGTAGTAAATCATCGAGCTCCTTCACTCCTGATTGTCCAGGATCATTTCCTGTGAGATCCAGCTCTATCAGGTGTGAAGGGTTTGATCTCAGAGCTGAAGCCAGAGCTTTATAACCTTCTTCTGTGATTCTGCAGTCTGAAAACCTACAGAATAGACAATTTATAAAAATATAATTAAACCATATGTCTAACTTTTAAAACACAAATTGTATTATATATATATATAAGTTAAGTGCTTTCAAACAATGGTTCGTTGAAGTCACCTGAGTCTCTCCAGTGTGCAGTTTGTATTTTCTAATGCGTTCTGGAGTTTCTTCACTCCTGAATCCTGCAGATTATTGTTGCTCATGTCAAGCTCTTTCAGACTGGAGTTTGATCTCAGGACTGTAGCGAGAGCTGAACAGCTTTCCTCTGTTAGACCACAATCACACAGGCTAAAATGATCAACAGGAGAGAGAGAATTTACAACACCATTTCCAGAAAAATAGGGACATTTTGTAAAATGCAAGAAAATAAAGAATCTGATTTGTTAAATCTCTTGAACCTTTGTTTAACTGAAAAAAAAAGTACAAAGATTTTTTTCCAGTGTTTTTGTTGACCAACTTAATGTTTACCACTGTGTCACATCACATTTCCTTTTAATTACACTTTTAATAAAAAAATAAAAAAATGTAATTGTTGCAGTTTTGCAAATGGAATTTTTGCACAATCTTGTCTAATACAAGACTTCAGCTGCTCAACAGTCTGTGATCATCACTGTCTGATTCTCCTTTTTTCATGATGGGCCATATGAAGAGCTCTTTTCCAAAACGGGATAAACGCCATTTTTAAAAAAAATGAGTTTGTCATGTCATTTTGCTGTGTACTGGACCTATTCACTGCTCCATCAACGTTTCATGACAAATCGCTATATTTACTTGTTTAAAATGTACTGCAAGATGCAGTTTCTTTCCAAAACGAGATAAGCGCCAAACCTATTTTTAGCCTAAACGGGATATATCCTCTCAACCAATCAGAATTCGGTGAGCGTTCTATGCAATCCAAATAGGCGGCGATCTGAACAGAGGTTTGTTACTTTGTTTATGTTCATTCATTCCTCAAAATGAGTGCTTTGAACTGTAGTAACACTTTTGATGGCCTTGATGAGCCAGTGAGACCTACACCTGGGGGTAGAAAACGCAGACTGGACAAAGAAAATCACAAAAAACAACAAAAAAAGAAGGTTCGTCACTCGGGTGGCGCGTTAATACCAACAGTGGGATCAACACAAAGCTGCCGCCAAAGGTTTCTGTCAGGCCGAGAGGCTGTCGCCGGACGATCTGATGGTAAATTTCAACTATTTTTATGAATAACAAAACAAGGTTGACCAGGACCAGGCCATACTTCATCTCCTGGACATCACGCAAGTGACAAGGAAGCGTCCGAAAGTCCAGGACATTAACAAACAAAAATACCGGAACGTATCTGTTAAGTACAGTCTTTTGTGCAACAGACATCCGGAGAATGTGCCCGTTTGCAAGGCGACCTTCATAAAAGTGTTTGAGTACAACTTTCGTTTCAGAATTGACTAGTATAATACTGTTTTGTAGGTTTCCCCCTCGCGATAAAGATATTTTCCTGTAAAGAAGCCTGCTAACGTGACATTAAAAGTACTGAATAGTTCTAATAGCCTAATAGCCTAAATGTGTTACTAAATGATTTGAATGTATTTTTAACATTGTTGTATTTAAGGACTTGTATTTGTATGTGTGTTATTTTTAAATTATTTGTTTTATGTGGTGGACAATATTAGAACATGTCACTGGAAATATGTATTTTATTTTTACTATTTATTTTATTTTATTTTACTATTTATTTTATTTGGCTTTTATTTATTTCATGCATTTGCACTTATTTAATTTATATTCATTTATACTATGAGTACCTGGTTATATGTTGCATGTTCTCTGGTTTGTTTTTTAAAAGACAAACCATCATTTTTTTTTCCAAAAATTGATGGATTTATACCGTTTTGAAAAATAAATAAATAAACTTTGAATTTATCATCAACAATATTGTTGTTTGATTTAATAATCATTGTTCAACGTGTTCAGACTGAGCCAAAAAAACATTTTAATTAGGATAAATTGAATATTCACAAAATGTGTGGGTCTAGGTAAAAAAATGTAATTTTCCTGAAAACTACTGAAATGGATTTATCCCGTTTTGGAAAAGAGCTTCTCATATATTTTCAATAAGAGACAGATCTGTACTGCAGGTGTAGAGTGTCTACAAAACTAAATTCTAGGGATGCATCAAAATGAACATTCTGGGCCAAAATCAAAACCAAAAATTCAGGATGCACTTGGGCGAAACAGTCAATTAATTCATCGAACAACAATCGAATCTACACTCAAATAGCTAAAAGTGAAAAGTACAAACATTTCAATTGCACATAAGGCAGTTTTATATCAACTTTTTGACTGTGAAATATAGTAAACATTTAAAGGACAATAAACTGTAATAACTTGTTTTAATGACAGATTTATTCAAACACACATTAAATAATGAAGACACCTGAGCTGAGGCAGCTACAGTGATCTGTCACGTGCATTTAAGAGTGCATAAACATTTATTGTTTAAATTTCATAATAAAATTAACAGAATTTTAAAATTGATACGTTGCTTCATATTAAAAGTTACAAAGAAAGGACAAAGCTTTATGCGATTATTGGATAGTAGAAGAGTTTTAAGTTTTTGCAAAAAAACAAAACAAAAAAAAGGGCAAAAAGCTGTGAGCCATGACCCATCTTTGCTTGCAAAT
This sequence comes from Leucaspius delineatus, assembly GCA_023718395.1. Classification (NCBI taxonomy): domain Eukaryota; kingdom Metazoa; phylum Chordata; class Actinopteri; order Cypriniformes; family Leuciscidae; genus Leucaspius; species Leucaspius delineatus. Next base: position 30,191,787 of record CM043363.1, read on the forward strand.
ACTGCAATCTTTTGGAAATCTTTTCTCTTTACTTTTGTCAGTAAAATAAAGGTTCAAGAGAATGAACAAATCACAGATTTTTTATTTTATTGTCCCAACTTCTCTGGTTATGGGGGTTGTACACCCACAAAGTACTTGATGACAACATACTGTACAGTAATTACTGAGAATTAATTTGTTTTGGTCAACAGATTTTGTTTGAGATACCTTAAATGTGTAATTATAAATTGACACAATACTCACGTCAGTGTGTTGATTTTACAGTGTTTATCCTGCAGTAGAGCAGTGATCTGATTCACTTGTGTGTCTCCTATTTTATGTGTATTCAGATTCAGCTCACTCAGGAATAATGGGTTTTTACCCAAATGTTTAATCACATACTGACAGGCTTCATCGGCAGCAGGACTTTGTAACAATCTAGAAACAAAGGAAGCACATTGATAGTTCACAACTGTACACCGCAGAGCTGTCTTCTACAATAACAAAGATCATCACAAAGATTTTCACACCAAATGCAACAATGTAAAATGTGAATGTAAAGATATGGTAAAATAATTTAATTCTCTTTCAGATAAAATCTTAAAACTATTGCACTTTAATATTTGTAGAAAACATTTACCTCAGTGTCTTCAGTTGACAGTTTGGATCCTGTAGTAAATCATCAAGCTCCTTCACTCCTGATTGTCCAGGATCATTTCCTGTGAGATCCAGCTCTATCAGGTGTGAAGGGTTTGATCTCAGAGCTGAAGCCAGAGCTTTATAACCTTCTTCAGTGATACTGCAGTCTGAAAGTCTAGAACACATGAAAACCTTAAGTAAAATGAACACTTCTGCATTTTAAATTAATTAATGTCAGCCAAATAGTCTGAATCACAAAATGATTTTGACTAAATCAGACTACAGTTGAATACATCATCAGATATGCAGTTAAACTGCTTCTAGTTTTATTTTGTCATTAGCTTTGCAGTTATTAATTATAACTAATCAACTCACACATTATAGTTTCAGACAGGTTTGGATTTCATTATAGTTCCTTTTCATATACATCATAAACAGATTACTTAATTTTATTTCCAAAGTTCCTTACAGCCTACAACAGCAAATGAAACAAAACCAAGAAAACAATAGGAAAAATAGTTTAATTTAAAAAATAGCAAATTATTTTTTTTCTTCATTAAATTACCTTTGATTATCTTTGGCATGCATTATTTATTTCTCCTACTCTCTCTTTTAGAGAGAAACACAAACACAGAGATAACCTACTAATGTTGTCAAAAATATTTTGACTGAAATATCGGAAATTATTCCAATATTTTTTTTCTGTTATATCGATACGCCGATACCAGCTGCCCGTTCTTTTCTCTCCAATGGCAAATTGAAATAATCCTCTCACTCCCCCATCTCATTTGCTTGCGTGTATTGTGTATAATTGTACTCATTTCCGCAGGTATCGCGCTTGTAGGATTAAAAATAATCTAAGATATTTGAAAATGAACAAAGACGTTTGCTTTTACTGAAATGAACAAAGATATTTGTTTTTACTGTTTTCCACCCCTTCTTTCTTACCCCAAGGACCTCTTGGAATTCCTAAAGACAAAGAGATGCTGATAGTGATCAAGGCCTGTAGGCCAAGATGTGTTTACATAAGTGTCTTCTAATTGTCACACCTAAATTTAAATGTCTCACATTTGGGTTTTGGTCACATGGTCACGGAAGGGATAAAAGAAGATTGTAACTGTTGCTCTATCTCTTGATTCTCTGGCTCCCATTCTTGGGGCTCTCACTCTCTTTGCCTCTTTTCTTTGTCTCTTACAATCTATACTTTCTTTCTATACTCTCGAAAGACTGATAAAAAAAACGCGCAGGAAACATTATATATGACCCCGCCAAATCAGATGCCAATTCAGAGATGCCGATTCGCACGGGACTAATATTATCACGGGACCTCTGTGTTTGGCGAAATATGGTAGGTCATTTGTGGGGGAATGTTTACTTCACAAATAACAGACATGGCCGATTCGCACGGGATTAAGATCACAGACAACCTCCGCAATTATTACAAATAACTAGAGGTCTCCAGGTAATACTTATCCCATGCGAATAGGGCTTAAGAAAGTAGATTATGTGATTGTTGCATATGTGTGGTTTGAGTTTGTTTCTCAATATCATGCTTAATGTAGGAAAAATGTAATTGTGAACCAGTGTTATTAAAGTTATAACTAGGGCTGTCACTTTTCGTTCGAAAATCGATTGCACAATCGATCAGACCAACCAACGCAAGTTTCGAAAACGAAAATAGAGAATCGATTATAACGGTCTTTTTTCTCGGAGCGCGTCCAGCTCGTGACGATACGCGCGCAGCGAACGCGCCTCTCACAGCAACTGCAGGCTCTGACAAACACACAAAACAGCAAATTCTTCTTCTTCATAATGTGTCTCTTTTTACAACAAAACTGAATTCTGCCAGTATTCAGACAGTCTCATGCATGCAGATACAGATTCGGGCTACGGTCTACAATCGCTTACATAGGCGAAATTTGTTTGACATTTCTAACCGTAAACACAGGCATGTTGAAGACTGCAGTAATGTTTTTTATTGATGTTATGGCAGTCCACTCTGCTTATTGTTTTTCGAGAATGTTGCACTCCTGTTTGTCATTGTGCACGAAACTTCACGCCAATAAATCATCAGAAATATATTACTGACTTGTGCGCGTCTCAAACGCCGTCTTTACGTTCGTCCTAATGCCCGTTAGTTGTCCGTTGATTTGCCCATATTTGGCATTTAAAATGGAAACGTCTTTAGACATGGAAAATCGATTTTACAATCGATTCAATGAACACTTATGTTTAAAAAATCGAACAGGATTTTTTCACAAAAGTGACAGCCCTAGTTATAACCACTGTCTGTAAAACAACATTTAAAAAACTATTCTTACATTTTATCCCCCCACTTCTTGAGGTGAGCGGACTCAAATATGTATAATTGAAATGTGAATGCTGTGGTGTTGAATGTAGCTGATGGTGAAATGTACTCACTTCAGTATCTTCAGCTCACACACAGGACTCTTCAGTCCCTCACAGATATCTTTGACTCCTGAGTCCAGCAGACGGCTGTTGTTCAGGTTAATCTCTTTCAGGATGGTTTTGGAGGAGAGAACAGTAGCTAGAACTGAACAGCTTTTCTCTGTCAGCTCACAACTATTCAGCCTAAACACAAACACATCATTATTTATCATTTAGCACATATTCAACACACATCAGATTAACAGGTCTTCATATATGCTCACACATGTGACTGACATAATCAGAAAATGTAATATCTCATTCCATTTCTATGCAGATGACTCCCAACTGTACATCCCACTTAAATCCAGCAACTCCATGCAACCTCTTTTAGACTGTTTGAAAGAAATTAAAATCTGAATGGCTAACAATTTTCTTCAGTTAAATGATAACAAAACTGAAGTTATTGTTTTTGGCCCTTCAAAATCCAAAACTGCCATCCCTGCTGACCTTGGTCCCCTTGCCCCCTATGTTAAATCCCATGCACGTAACTTGGGTGTTATTTTTGACTCACATCTTAACCTGGAGAAACAAATATCATCTGTTGTAAAGACCAGTTTTTACCAATTAAGAATAATTTCCAAACTCAAGTCTGTTCTGTCATACAATGATCTGGAAAAAGTCATCCATGCCTTCATAACCTCCCGCCTAGACTATTGTAACTCTCTCTACTTTGGTCTCCCTCTGACTCCGGTAGCACGGCTTCAGATGGTTCAAAATGCAGCAGCTAGGCTGCTCACGAACACAAAAAAGCGTGAACACATTACACCTGTCCTAGCCTCCTTTGACTGGCTTCCAGTCCAGTTTAGAATTCAATTTAAAATACTGTTGATGGTTTATAAATCTCTTCACGCCCTGGCCCCCAGCTACATAGCAGATATCATTCATCCCCTCGTAGCTCTCAGATCCTCCAGCCAAGGCCTCCTCCATGTCCCATGATCCCGGCTTAAGCAAAAAGGTGACTTTTTGCCTTTTCTGTTGCTGGCCCTCAGCTGTGGAACCGACTGCCATCTGACATCAGAAGTGCCCCTTCAATTGTGATATTCAAAGCCAAGCTCAAAACTCACCTTTTCACATTGGCCTTTCCGGCATCTTAATTGTCTTATCCTGCTATGTTTGTAATTAAGTGTTTGTCTTTTGATGTCGTTTTAGTCTAAATCACTGATTTGTAAGTGCATTTTATTTTTTTTATTACCCTGTGGCTAATGCGCTATGTACAGCACTTTGGTCAGCGCAAGCTGTTTTAAATATGCTATAGAAATAAACTTTACTGTGTAATGGAAATTTTATTCTTACTTATGCTTTTGTAATGGAAACTTTATTCTTACTTATCTTGAATGCATTGATGGATATAAGCTGCATAACGCACGTAGGCTTGAGTGAAATATGGTGGGATATCTTGTCCCTAGTGGGCTGTGTTCCCACATAAATGAAAGGAAGTGTGCTGTGTTCTAAAGAATAATTACTCTATGTTTTTCATATCAAACTCTATGTTTTTTTAGTTTTTTTCTGTGCACGCATAAGAGAAGGATCAGCAGAATTGAACATACCATATGGGGTAATTTGTTATTGAACATGCCATATAGGGTCATTTGTTTGCTGATACACCAATAGCAAATAAGACGAGAGGTGTTAAGGAAGGGTGTGGATGCTGAAGAAAGTACTATATTAACTTTGAAAAGAGGAGGACACTTTGCCTTCTCATGCTAGACATTGTCTGTGTGTAGAACGCCTTTCTTGCAAGAAATAAAGCACTGCTTATTCACTTTTGAGAAGTATCGCTGTGTCTCTTATTTGATAAAGTCTTAGGATAAAGATATTTCCACGACAACTTACTTACTTACTATAGGCTTTTATAATGAATAATGAGAGAATAATGTATAAATCATGTTTACTCACTTGATTTTCTCCACTTTGCTATGAGAGTCCATCAAAAGAGCAGAGAGCTTCTCCCAATCCAGGTCTCCTAGTTTATCTTCACTCAGATCCAGTTCTGTCAGTAATAATGGACTTGTACCCAGAACTTTAGTGAGATACTCACATGCTTCCTCTGCAGCAGGACTTTTCAAAAACCTACAGGAAGCAGAATTAAAGATTAGAAAATCTTCAAATGTTTCCAAGCGCTCATCTGTGAAGCTGCTTTTTCATAATGTATTACTTAAAATCATAATAATAATTTTACAATTAATGGGAGCCCCTAGGAAATGAAACCGTACATCTCATGTTTTAACTAGTAATTCAACAAGCAGATTCACTCTTTATATAAAAATATTTAGATGCAACACTGTTGTTTTTAACCAAGTTAGTGTCTCATATTGCTCTGTGGAGATTATTTTAAAATCTATGCACCTTGCATTGTATTTGGACATTTAATCAGGATCATCTGCTTTAAGCAATGATATACATATACCATTTTCAATTTTTCATGTGATATAAGTAATACAGAAAATAGAAAGATATGTTTTTGTTGTGTTTTCACTTAGTACTCAACACACAGACATAATACATAAACAGCATACATTTACTTACAGTAGACAATTAAAATGAGCAAACAAATAATACTCCCAGATGTATATATGAAATATATACATAAGTATATACTAATATAAGTATATATAAGAGATGTGATATGTAAATTTGGTCTAAACATGCGACACTGCCTGACAAATATGCCAATCATTCGCAGATTTACTCTGGTAAATACAAATTAGAGCCCGACCGATATATCGGCAGGCCGATATTATCGGCCGATATTAGGCATTTTCAAAACTATCGGTATCGGCATTTATAACGGCCGATAAATGAATATTTCAAAAATAAAATAAAAACGGACGAAACACCCTTCAACCATGTTATGAGTGTTGGCGTTGTATAGTTTGTCCACCAGAGGGCACTCTACACCGTCCCAGTTGGCAACACTCGAGTATAACGCGCCACACATTCAGCAACCTGTTGATCCAGCCAGAGTCGGGCAGAGAGAACCGCGAGTGAGATCATCGGTGAAGTGTGTTCATGGTGAGTTGGTAACGACTCACGAGACATACATTGCTTGAATAACAATTAAAAGAACATCCCTATCAGTTCTCTTAACTCAAATAAGGATGACAAAATTTGTGACTCATGTCCAGTTTTGCTGCGGTTAAATAAGCCGAGAGTGAAGCGGAACAACGCGACGTAGGCTATATTCACATAAAATGTTAACACTGCAGTTCACAAAAGTTCATAATGTGCATGTGCTTTAATGCTTTGTCGGTTAAACATTTAATTTTAAATGCTGATGCGCTGTTCTAACGTGTGCGTTTCTCAGCGCGTACATGTGAAGCTCACATGCACTAAAAGCCTTTCTACCAGCGCCTGGATACTGGACTAAGTTATCTTTCGAGTATTATTGTGCTAATACTGTTAAATACACACAAGATTTACATAAACAATGTCGGTTGTCTAAAGTGAAGGCAAAATTGAGAGACAATCTGCTTGTCAAATGCGTGTACATTAGACGTGTCGTGCTCCGCTCTTAAAGAGACAGTAGCAATTGTAAACACATTGCCGCTTGTCCTTAAAGGGATAGTTCACCCAATAATAAAAATGATCTCATTATTTACAGGCACTCTAATGTTGTTCCAACTGTATTAATTTCCTTCTAATATTTTTTCTAATATTAATAGTTTGAAGAATGTGGGTAACCAAACAGTAGCTGGTCCCCATTGACTTCCAAAGGAGAAAAATATACTATGGAAGTCATTGGGGTACATCAACTGTTTGGTTACCCACATTCATCCAAATAACTTATTTTCAACAGAAGAAAAAAACAACTTGAGAGAGTAAATTATGACAATTTGAATTTGTTGTCAGTTTGAATGTGAAATTGTTGTTTTTGTTCAAAGGACTAAACGTTTAGTCTTAAAAAAAAATCTTAAGTTTGTATTTTTATACATTTTATTTATCAGAACTTTAATATATTTTGATGTTCCTCTGTTCTGTTGTGACAATAAAAGAAACAAGTTTCTTTTTAAAATGCATTATCATATTATTTTAGTTAAAACTCATAAATAACTACAAATAACTAATGTTATGGAAATTTGTTAATGTTTTGTTTCTGAAAAAAAAATAAAAAATATCGTCCGATATATCGGAATATCGGATTTTAAAACCAACAAATATTTGTACCGGTATCAGCCTTCAAAATCCTTTATCAGTCGGGCTCTAGTACCCATCAAAAGTTTGTACACACCAATTGTAAAGTGTGTCCAAACTTACTGTACTATAATACACATAAATAATATTGCTACTGTATTATAATATACACATAAATAATATCGGCCGATATATCGGTATCTGGCTTTTTTTTATCGGTATCGGTATCGGCATCGGCGCCCAAAAATCCATATCGGTCGGGCTCTAATACAAATATACCACAACTACTTATTTGAGAAAATATTAGTGGAAATTCTCTTACAGTTAAATCTTCCCTAGTGATTGAACAATAATTGTTTAGGTTATTTCCACTTCGATTTCTAATTTCAAAAAATAAGAGAGAAGTCTTGTGGCTGACGCGTGTTCCAGGATGCTAAAATAAAAACGAACTCTTTCTCTTGAATCACGGTTGCAGGTTTATTTTAACAAACAATATGTGACTTCTGTATATACAAAATAAAACGTTCCTTCCAAACACTGACTCGTGCACATGCACGTCTATAAACTGACAGGAAAACACGGTCAGAAAAACCGTGCGACTCCTTCTCCATCAACCCTTATCTTTTTTCTAGCACCGTCGTTGTCTACGTGCTTAAAGTGGCAGTACTTATTAAAATTACAAATGCAACGCTAAAATCCAATTCTTAATTATCTACATTATAAATCCTAAATTATGAATTATGTGGATCATGAACAAAATAAAATATCAAATATAAACTTATTTTACGTTCTTGAATGTAAAACAAACATTTGGCACCTACATTACCGGCCCCTAATTGTTCTAGTAACAGATACCTTAGAACAATTACTGTATTTCTCTTAACTATGCACAATAAACAGTATTCACATTAGAAAATATTCTAATTTCTCACAAAACAAAGATGCTATTAATAAGCAAGTTAAATGTCTATTGCTTAGTCATTTAACCTTTCCAAGATATAAAGTCCATTACCACTCCATTTCTTAAGGAGAAATAACAAAAAACAAAGAGAGCCAGAGGTTACTAGCACATGGCTCATCGTTGGGGCTTAGTCTTTACCACTAGCCCAATCAGATTCCACAAGCAGACAAATCTTCGTAATGGGTCGATCCAAGATGTTAGTCTTTGTCTTTATCCTTACTCTGCGAACAAAACCCTTCTTGTCTGGGAAAGCTTCGATGATTTTGCCCATAATCCAAGAATTTCTTGGCGCACAGTCATCTACGAGAAGAATGACGTCACCTTCTGCAAAGTTCCTAGATGCTGTGGCCCACCGCTGGCGCTCTTGGAGTTGAGGTAGGTACTCTTTAATCCATCTCTTCCAGAATAAGTTGGACATATATTGCACCTGTTTCCATCTGCGTCGTGAGTAGAGGTCGTTTTGGTCAAACAATCCTGGCGGTAACAATGGTGTTGTTTTCAGTAACAGCAGGTGATTGGGTGTGAGAGCCTCCAGATCGTTAGGGTCACTGGATACCCTAGTGATCGGTCGGCTGTTGATGATCGACTCTGCCTCACATAAAACTGTAAGAAGGCCTTCCTCATCAAGAATTTGCTCTCTTGCAGTGGAATTCAGCACCTTTCTGACTGATCTTATCAACCTTTCCCACACACCACCGTGATGTGAAGCAGTAGGAGGATTGAATGTCCATTTGATTCCATGCTGATGGAATAGATGCTGAAACTCTGAGGTGTTCCAATCAGCAATGGCAGCCTTCAGCTCGCGATTGGCAGCAACAAAGTTTGTACCGTTATCGGAGCGAATCTCCTTAACTTGTCCTCTACGAGCCATAAAACGCCGAATTGCATTTATGCATGAATCTGTGTCTAATGACGAGGCAAGCTCAATGTGCACTGCACGAATGGTCAAACAAGTGAATATGACTCCGTATCTTTTCAAGAGTGTTCTTCCACGTCTCACCTCGAACGGTCCGAAATAATCTACACCTACTCGGGTGAAGGGAGGATCATCTGGCATCACTCGCTCTTGTGGAAGATCAGCCATTAGTTGATTTCCAGCCTTTCCATGTAAACGTCGACACGTCACGCACTTTGCAATTACTTTTCTGATGGCTGTGTTGGCCCTCGGAAGCCAAAACTTCTGGCGTAATTCAGAGAGCATGTGATTGCGCCCTCCGTGTCCAGTCTCTTTATGTATCTGTTGGAGAATTAAATCGGTGATATGAGAATCTCGGGACAAAATAACAGGCTGTTTGTTACTTTCTGGCATAGCTGCCCGGCTCAGTCTCCCACCAACTCGCAACAGGTCATCTTGAAGTACAGGGTTGAGTTTATACAAGTGACTACTGCGCCTCATACTTTGTCCTTTGTGTAAAGCAAAAATCTCTTCTGAGAATTTCTCTTTTTGACAGAATTTGATTATGTCAAGTTCTGCTTGACCCAGTTCTTCCACTGTAAGTTGTGTATGCCTAAAGCTTGCTTTGAAACGATCAATCTGATTTTGAATCAGATGTTGACTAAAATCTAGGCTGTTCTTTGTATTAGACGCACACAGCTCTCTGCGTTTTTGACAGAGACTCCGTAACAAGGCTTTAAACTTCAGGAACCATGCCACAGCTTTTTTCAACTTAATCCATGATGAGAAGTAGTTGATCAGTCTCATGAACGGAGTAATGTTTTCTTCCACTTCTATTTGGTTTACTGTTACATTTTTGATTTCAGGATCATCTGAAGTGATGTCTGTGTGATTCAATGGAATGCTGGGCCAACACTCTTCAGGACTGTGAAGAAACTCAGGTCCAGACACCCAAGTCGTGTTCTTCACGAACTCATCCACTCCTTGCCCTCTAGAGGCGCAGTCAGCCGGATTCTTGTCTGTGCTGACATGTCTCCACTGATCCACATCAGAGTCTTTCAGAATAGATGAAACTCGGTTTGCCACGAATGTGCGGAAACGAGTGGTCTCATTTTGAAGATACCGGAGTACTACCGTACTGTCAGTCCAAAACATTGAATTTGCAAGATTCAGTTGTAGTTCTCTTCTTAGAACACCATCCATCTTGACAGCAACAGTAGCAGCGGTTAATTCCATTCGAGGAATAGTAGGAGGTCTGAGAGGCGCTACTCTGGATTTGCCCATCATAAACGCACAATGTGTCTCATTGTTTGCGTTGCGCAGGAGAAGGTAGCTGACTGATCCGTAAGCATTCTCACTCGCGTCCGCAAAGTGATGTAATTGAGCAAATACGCAATTTCCAAACCCTTCAGGTTTGAGACATCTTGCAACTGAGAAGTGTTCTAAAGCAGAAAGACTGACTAACCAGTCAAACCACCGCCTTTTCACATGCTCGGGTAAGTCGTCATCCCATCCAGTCCTCAGTCTACACAGTTCTTGCAGCATAATCTTCGCTGGTAAGACTACAGGTGACAAGATGCCTAAAGGGTCATAGACTGATCCAATGACTGACAGAAGACCTCTTCTCGTAAATGGGCGATCTCTAATGGTGATCTTGAATTTGAACGTGTCTGACTCGACACACCAGTTGAGACCGAGAGCCCTCTCCAGAGGAAGTTCCTCATTATCCAGATCCAAGGTTTTCATTTCTGTAGCCAGTTCAGACTTCGGGATCGAATCGAGCACTTTACGTCGGTTGCTCACCCATTTGTTGAGACGGAATCCTCCATTAGCACAAATCTTCATAAGATCCTGACACATTAATATGGCTGCCTCCTCTGTGGCAACAGACTTGAGACAGTCATCGACGTAAAAATTCTGTAAAACCGTCTGAACCACTTCTTCTCTGAACTGCCCACGCTGATCTTCAGCACACCTCCTCAAGGCAAAATTGGCGCAACTGGGTGAGGATGTGGCCCCAAACAAATGCACAGTCATCTTGTGCTCGTTCAGTGTTTGATTGCAGTCACCGTCCGTCCACCAGAGGAACCTGAGTAAATCAGAGTCTTCATCAGACACCTTTACTTGGTGGAACATTGCTTCCACGTCCGCCATAATCGCAACAGGCTCTTGTCTGAATCGGATAACAACACCAATCAGACTGCTGGTCAAGTCTGGACCCTGGAGAAGTTGATCGTTCAGGGATGTGCCTCTATAGGACGCTGCACAGTCAAACACAACTCTCAATTTCTGTTTGACAGGGTGGTACACAGCGTGGTGTGGTATATACCACACTTTCCCTTCTTTGTGCTTCAGTTGATCATTGGACAATTTCACTGCATAGCCCTTTTGAATCAGGTTGTCCATAAAGTCTGTATACTCCAGTCTAAAGCAGTCATTCTTGAGAAACTTTCGCTCTAAATTGTGTGCTCGTTGCTCAGCAATTGGGCGATTATTTGGCATGTTGACCAATCTGTTTTTGAGGGGTAGACATAAGGAGTAATGGCCGTCTATCAGTTTAGCAGATTCCATGATCATATCCATAAACTGATGATCCTCTCTGGACATTTCCACTTCATCATGCTTTCCACTTTCGGGAAAATCCATTTTAAACTGTTGTAACCACAGATTTTCTAAACTGCTCACTGATATGCGGTTTACCACTGTCTTTGTTGGCTTTCTCTTGTCTGCATGACAGCAGGTTTCCTTCCAAGGTCCGTTCACAAACCAGCCTAACCTGGTCCGAACTGCATATGGCCCATCACCAACACTGCCCACCACCTCCCACGGCTCCATAGCTTTAGGTACGTTTGCTCCAATAAGCAATCCAATGTTAGCTTCAATTTGAGGTAAGTTTATGCCTTTAAGGTAGGTCCACCTTTCAATATCCTTTTGTTGTGGTATGTTTTCCTTTCCAACAGGTATTGACTTTTGCGTGAAGACATCTGGAAGATCTATGAATTCCTCACCAGACAAACTACTGATCTCCAAGCCCGACACCTTGTACGTACAGACGGGTTTCTCTTCATTCATGGTTCTTAGTAGTATGTCAGTCTTTCTCCCAGTGAGCTTCAATTCATCCATCAATGCTTCTGTACAGAACGTGGCTGAGCTACCCGGGTCCACGAATGCGTAAGTTTGCACCACTGTTTTCCCCTTCCTGGCCTTTACTTGAACAGGAACGATTGTAAGTAAACAGTCATCTTCCCCGGCCCCATTCAGCTCACAACCCTTTGATTCTGCATTAACAAAAGCACTTAAGATTGTTTGAGTTTCACTGCTTTTAGTATTCTTCTCTGATTCCACAGCTGTGTTCCTTTTCTCGATATGTAGCAACGTAGGATGAATTAGAGAACACACCAGACAACTAATTCTTCCTTTGCAGAATTTGCTCATGTGCCCTTGCTTCAAGCAGCCAAAACAAAGTCCTTTTTTCTTTAAGAACTCTATCTTTTCATCATGTGACTTTTCTTTAAGTTTACCACACAGGTCTATGGAGTGCTCACCCTCACAAAAGAGACAGGTCTGCGTTGTTATCATGGAACTTGTGTTTTCTCTTGACTTTGTGTTTGGCTTTTGTTTGTCCAACTGTACATAACTTGTGGTGAATGATTTCTTGATTACACCTTTTCTTTGCTCTTTGTTATTGTTTTGTTTAGTTGTAGATGTTTTGCCAGCTGTGCTATCCTTTATGTCTCCAAAGATTGGATGAAGTGCAATTTTGGCTTGTTTATTTATGAACTCTACCAAATCCATGAACTTGACTCTCCTGTCACATCGTTCTTGAACCTCACATGCAACACTTCTCCATTTTTCACGTAGCTTGTATGGAAGCTTTGTTACAATTATTTTGAGGTTTGCAACATTATCAAGCTCCTCCATGTAACTCACTTCAGCCATGGTATTACGGCAAGCTGTCAGAAAAAGTGAAAACGCATTGAGAGCTTCTGCATCTTCTGGCCTGATAGGCGTCCAATTCAAGACTTTGTTCATATAGGCCACAGCAATTTTGTAGTCATTTCCAAAGTATTCCCCAAGTAACTGTCTGGCTTTGTAATAACCTTCATTTGGATGCATATGAAGACAGCTCTTTATTAACTCCTTAGGCTGTCCACTTGTGAACTGTTCTAAAAAGTAAAGACGATCCTTAGGGCTTTCAGTGCGAGATTCTACGCCATGCTCAAAGGCTCTTACAAATGTATTGTAATCAAGAGGATCACCACTGAATACAGGAATGTCTAATGGTGGCAAAGTCATCATTTTCTGTTGTTTCGCTATCAACTCTGTTATAGTATTCTGACGAGTCATAACACTACAAAGTGTTTCAATTGCGTGATCATCTGTTTCATTTTTCGCTGTAAACTGATGGGTGCCTATAGGATGAGGCTGAAGAGGTACGAATTCACCACGTTCGTTTTTTGTGTTGGTGACTGGATTTCGACTTGCAAGTAATGGAATACATCCAGAGTCAATTGTCGTTGCATGCGCAGGGCTCACTTGTGATGAACGCTCATTTTCAAAATGTTCTAAAACTCTTAATTTGGCATCAGAGGCAGCAATTGCCGTCTGTAAATCTAATTCTTCTCTTTTTGATTTTAACTCTGCTTCCTGACGCTCAAGATCTTGTTTTTGTTTTAAAGCCGCTGCCTGTGCAAGCAATGTAGCTCTTTCTATTTCTGCTTTAAGGCGCACTGAGGAAGTATTGGACACTTTGCTTCCAGTGGTTGAACCACGCTTTTTGCTCCTACTGCTCAATGCAGACACAGCAGAGACGCTGTCAGAAGGATGGATGTCTTCATCACAGTGCCTAGCTTGTTCTAAACGCTCCTCAGCTTCTTTAATCCACAGTTCCACGTGTTGAATAAATCCATGTACAGTGCCCTCCACAATTATTGAACCCCCTGGTAAATATGATCAAAATTGGCTGTAAAAAATAAATCTGCATCGATTATCCTTGTGATCTTTCATTCAAAAAATGTGCAAAATTCTAACCTTTAATTGAAGTAAAAGAATTGAAAGTGGGGGGAAATCACATTATGAAATAAATGTTTTTCTCCAAAACACGTTGGCCACAATTATTGAACCCCTTTTATTAAATACTTTTTGCAATCTCCTTTTGCCAAGATAACAGCTCTGAGTCTTCTTCTATAATGCCTGATGAGTTTGGAGAATAACTGACAAGAGATCAGAGATCATTCCTCCATACAGAATCTCTCCAGATCCTTCAGATTCCCAGATCCATGTTGGTGCTTCTTCTCTTCAGTTCAGCCCACTCATTTTCTATATGGTTCAGGTCAGGAAACTGGGACGGTCATGGCAGAAGCTTCATTTTGTGCTCCACAACAAATTTTTGTTTTGATTTTGATGTTTGTTTTGGATCGTTGTCCTGATGGAAGATCCAACCACGGCATATTATAAGATTTCTAGCAGAAGGCGTCAGGTTTTGATTTTTTATCTGTTGATATTTGATAGAATCCACAATGCCATGAATCTGAACAAGAAGTCCAGGACCTCCAGCAGAAAAATATGCCCACAACATTAAAGATCCAATGGTATATTAAATTGTACACATGGGGTACTTTTTATCCTTGTGTTCACCAAACCCATCTAGTGTGTTTGCTGCCAAAAAGCTCTGTTTTAGTCTCATCTGACCACAGAACCCTGTGCGGTTTGAAGATCCAGTCGTGTCTGACAATTACATTTGCTGGAATTTGTTTTTGGATGAGCGAGGAGTTTTTTTTTTAAACCCTCCCAAACAACATGTGGGGATGTAGGGGTTGTTTGATAATTTTTTTTTAGGCTTTCTGACCCTAAGACTCAACTAATCTCTGCAATTCTCCATCTGTGATCCTTGGAGAGTCTTTGGCCACTCAAACTTTCATATTCGCCTTGCATTAAGACAGTATAGACACACGTCCTTTTCCTGGCAGATTCATAACATCTTTAGTTGGTTATAACTTCTTAATTATTGCCCTGATGGTCAAAATGGGGATTTTCAATTCTTTAGCTATTGTCTTACAGCCACTTTCTAGTTTGTGATGCTCAACAATCTTTTGCTACGCATCAGAACTGTATTCTGTGGTTTTACTCATTGTGATGGATGATTAAGGGGATTTGGCCTTTGTGTTTCCTCATATTTAAACTTCTGTGAAACACGAAGTCATAGCTGGACAGTTTCATGTTCCTAGTCACCCTGGTGTACTAAAAAAGGTAAATATTAATGGGAATATACTTCAGAGATATTTTACTCGTAAAAAATTCTAGGGGTTCAATAATTGTGGCCAACATGTTTTGGAGAAAAACATTTATTTCATAATGTGATTTTCCCCCACTTTCAATTCTTTTACTTCAATGAAAGGTTAGAATTTTGCACATTTTTTGAATGAAAGATCACAAGGATAATCGATGCAGATTTATTTTTTACAGCCAATTTTGATCATATTTACCAGGGGGTTCAATAATTGTGGAGGGCACTGTATACGACTTGCATTTGGCTCATACCAAGAGCTTTGATCCTTCTGGAATTCTTCCACATACATTAATTGCTCTAAACTGTCATTCATCTTGCTCAATTCTCCAAATGAGTCTTGATAATTCAAACGCAATTTCTGTTTAACTGTGTTCACGTTAACATCGTCTTCCATTAGTCTTTCAATCTGATTAGCTTGGCTAGTTAAATGTCCTAACTTGGCCTTTCTAGATTGAATTAATTTATGCAGCTTTTCTTCAATAGCCTTCTCTGTCATTTTCGATTCTCTTTTTCCACAAACTAGATGTCCGGTAACTTCGTTCATTTTGACAAACTTCCAAAAATAGCGAAACAAGTTGCAGCTTACCAAAACTTTTTCCACACGCAGTTAGTTACCGTTCATCTTCTGTGTACGGCTATCCTTTGGTTCCTTGTTAACGTTATCCAAACAGTCCGCGATGTCCACGAGCATCAAATCCTTTCCAAAATTCCTCTTCCACACGAAGCAAAGGGTTTTTCTGACTAAATGTTTAGGTTATTTCCACTTCGATTTCTAATTTCAAAAAATAAGAGAGAAGTCTTGTGGCTGACGCGTGTTCCAGGATGCTAAAATAAAAACGAACTCTTTCTCTTGAATCACGGTTGCAGGTTTATTTTAACAAACAATATGTGACTTCTGTATATACAAAATAAAACGTTCCTTCCAAACACTGACTCGTGCACATGCACGTCTATAAACTGACAGGAAAACACGGTCAGAAAAACCGTGCGACTCCTTCTCCATCAACCCTTATCTTTTTTCTAGCACCGTCGTTGTCTACGTGCTTAAAGTGGCAGTACTTATTAAAATTACAAATGCAACGCTAAAATCCAATTCTTAATTATCTACATTATAAATCCTAAATTATGAATTATGTGGATCATGAACAAAATAAAATATCAAATATAAACTTATTTTACGTTCTTGAATGTAAAACAAACATTTGGCACCTACAATAATTTATCAGCTACTGATATTTGTGCATCTCTAGTACAATGTAGAATTAATGTGTAGTTTATGTAGTATCTTAATCTTAAATTTACATTTATTATAATTACTTCCAGTTTCATTGAGAAAATATGTATTGTACAGATAAAAAAAATAAGTATAATTTTCCAAAAATTATGTAATCATTTGTTTTGTCAATATCGCACAAAACTTGTGTCAGACTCATCAAATTAAGTTGAATTTCTCAAATTAAGTTGAATTTCTCAGGAGTTTAATTTCTTTGAAATGCAATACAGTAAATTGCACATTTTACCCCTCTACCTAGTTGAATACAGTTGATAACACATCAGTGGCTTATCTATAAATATTTGAGAGCATTTATCACCTGATGGTCTTTAATTTACAGTGTCCATCCTGTAGTAAATCATTGAGCTCCTTCACTCCTGATTGTCCAGGATCATTTCCTGTGAGATCCAGCTCTATCAGGTGTGAACGGTTTGATCTCAGCGCTGAAGCCAGAGCTTTATAACCTTTTTCTGTGATACTGCAGTCTGAAAGTCTATTTATGAACAAGCAGAAATGCATGTTACATGCTAAAATAAACAAAATAGACATTTATAAAGTGAGATGTTATTGTCTGAATCATAGGAAAAATGTAAATGTAATCCTAATTGTAAAATAAAAAAATGCCATGGAAAGTGGGAAAAATGTGCCAATATTTGTATTTTAATTTTGGCAAAAATCTCAGCCCATAAATAAGCAACAAATGCATTAATCTGCTAATCTTAATAAAAATAAAAATAAAAATAAATCATTGAATATTTAAGCATAGCAATGTAAATAATCAAACAAAAACGGTCATTTCAGCCTCTATCGCCTTCATCAATGGTAATGACAGTTAATTTAATCAAATGGACATTTACAAATGTATATTATCATCATGCAGAAATGTAAATGAATGAAGATACACACTTCAGTTTCTCCAATCTGCATTGTATATTTTCCAACAGTCGACAGATCTTCTTCATTCCAGATTTTCTTAGTTTATTTCCACTCAGATCCAGCTCTATCAGGTTTGAAGGGTTTGAATTTAACGCTGAAGTCAGAGCAGCACAACCTTCTTCTGAAATAATGTTATTATTCAGCCTAAAGAGAAATAAAAAAAATACAGGAAATATTATTCAGTTTATCTTTAAACCTTCTTTAACCCTCTGGAGTCTGAAGTGTTTTCTTGGCCCTGGAGGTGTTCCGACATTCTCTGACATTTGTGCTTATTTTTGTTACTTGTAACACTTTCATGGCTTAAGTCTGATTACACTGTATTCAGCACAAAAAAAATTACATTTAAAATATATTTTAATGCAAAGTATAAATATGAAAACCATGCAAAATACTCACTGAATTATATTCAGTTTACAGTGTTTATCCTGCAGTAGAGCAGCAATCTGATTCACTCGTGTGTCTCCTAGTTCACATCCACTCAGATTCAGCTCTCTCAGGAGTAACGGGTTTTTACCCACAACTCTATTCACATACTGACAGGCTTCATCTGCATCAGGACCCAAAAACCTGGAGATGGGAAGCTAAATTATATTAAGTTTGGTTGTCAAAGTTTGTGTAAAGAAGAATTGCATTTGATCCAAATAATAATAATAAATAAAAAAAAATGTAAAATGGTTTCTTGAATACTTTGATCTAAGGCATTTTTAAAAATTGATCCCATCTCACTTTAGTTTTAGTTGACAGTTCGGGTCCAGTAGTAAATCACTGAGCTCCTTCACTCCTGATTGTCCAGGATCATTTCCTGTGAGATCCAGCTCTATCAGGTGTGAAGGGTTTGATCTCAGAGCTGAAGCCAGAGCTTTATATCCTTCTTCTGTGATACTGCAGTCAGAAAGTCTACAGAAGAGAGATTTCAAAGTATTGATGACTGAATATGCAGAAAAGGGCATTGAGACCTTCAATATGTTAGTATTATAAACTTATTTATCAATTCACCTAAGCTTCTCTACTTTAAAGTTTTCTTTCAGTCCATCAGAGAGCAGCTTCACTCCTAAATCCTGCAGATTATTATTGCTCAGGTCAAGATCCGTTAGACTGATGGAGCCTGAACTGAGAACTGAAGCCAGAGCTGAACAGCTTTCCTCAGTTAGATAACAATTACTGAGCCTGAAAAAAATAATAATAATAAAGCATCAATGAAGACACATTATGAAACTTTTGCACATCACAATATTCCTGTGATTGCTGTGGTGTTGAGTGTAGCTGATGGTGAGGTGTACTCACTTCAGTATCTTCAGCTCACACACAGGATTCTTCAGTCCCTCACAGATCTCTTTGACTCCTGAGTCCAGCAGACGGCTGTTGTTCAGGTTAATCTCTTTCAGGATGGTTTTGGAGGAGAGAACAGTTGCTAGAACTGAACAGCTTTTCTCTGTCAGCTCACAATTATTCAGCCTAAACACAAACACAGCATTATTTATTATTTAGCACATATTCAACACACATCAGATTAACAGGTCTTCGTATCTGCTCACACATGTGACCGACAGTCTTTTATAATATATATAAACCAAACAGTTATACTGCATAAAATCATGTTTACTCACTTTATTTTCTCCACTTTGCTATGAGTGTCCATCAAAAGAGCAGAGAGCTTCTCTCCATCCAGATCTCCTAGTGTATCTTCACTCAGATTCAGTTCTGTCAGTAATAATGGACTTTTACCCAGAACTTCAGTGAGATACTCACACGCTTCCTCTGCAGCAGGACATTTAAAAAATCTAAACAAAGCATATTATAATTTTATATAACATAATCTTAAAACTGAATGCCTTTTGCAGCCTCCTTCCTCTTTAATTGGCCCAGTTTATGTACATAGTCTGTGGTTAGTGTCTCAGTGCAAAGTTCTCATTTCGGTTCTTTTGGAGAATTTTTTTAGATTCTAGCAACATTCTTTATATATATACAGGTGCTGGTCATATAATTAGAATATCATCAAAAAGTTGATTTATTTCAGTAATTCCATTAAAAAAGTGAAACTTGTATATTATATAGACTCATTACATGCAAAGTGAGATATCTCAAGCCTTTATTTGTTATAATTTTGATGATTATAGCTTACAGCTTGTGAAAACCACAAAATCAAAATCTCAGAAAATTAGAATATTACATGAAATCACACAGTAATTACACAGTAATCCCATGGTCATTGAACCAGGTTTTGGTTATTTTGGCAGTGTGGGCAGGTGCAAATCCTGCTGGAAAATGAAGTCAGCGCCTCCATAAAGCTTGTCTGCTGAAGGAAGCATGAAGTGCTCTGGAAATGTCCTGGTAGACGGCTGCGTTGAGTGGACAGCACAGTGGACCAACACCAGCCGATGACACGGCTCCCCAAACCAACACAGACTGTGGAAACTTCACACTGGACTTCAGGCATCTTGGATTGTGTGCCTCTCCATTCTTCCTCCAGACTCTGGGACCTTGGTTTCCAAATGAGATGCAAAATTTGCTCTCATCAGAAAAGAGGACTTTGGTCCACTGTGCTTTATTAAATCCAGAGTCAACGCAGCCGTCTACCAGGACATGTCCAGAGCACTTCATGCTTCCTTCATTTTCCAGCAGGATTTGCACCTGCCCACACTGCCAAAATAACCAAAACCTGGTTCAATGACCATGGGATTACTGTGTAATTACTGTGTGATTTCATGTAATATTCTAATTTTCTGAGATTTTGATTTTGTGGTTTTCACAAGCTGTAAGCTATAATCATCAAAATTATAACAAATAAAGGCTTGAGATATCTCACTTTGCATGTAATGAGTCTATATAATATACAAGTTTCACTTTTTTAATGGAATTACTGAAATAAATCAACTTTTTGATGATATTCTAATTATATGACCAGCACCTGTATATATATATATATATATATATATATATATATATATATATATATATATATTAGGGTGCATCAAATTTGAATGGGAAATTTTAATTTCAAAATATCAATTTGGCTGGCATTGCATTTTGTTCCAATTAACATAAAAATGACTTTTGCAAAGTTTTGAGGAATTCCATTGAGATTTAGGGGTGCCACCTAACACATGAACTTTGGCGAAATTTCGAAAAATGTGCAATTTTTTGTCTAATTGCCAAAAGGTTGACCTGGAAATGTTGAGTACAGTGAACTTTTATACAGTAACATGTTCTATAGGGTTATCAAAGTTAAAGTTGTTTGTTTGCGCTTT
Organism: Leucaspius delineatus; assembly: GCA_023718395.1. Taxonomy (NCBI): domain Eukaryota; kingdom Metazoa; phylum Chordata; class Actinopteri; order Cypriniformes; family Leuciscidae; genus Leucaspius; species Leucaspius delineatus. The sequence goes on from CM043363.1 coordinate 30,212,589, forward strand.
GGGCAACTTGGACATTTCTCAGAATTCAACTTTCAAGATTCTCCATTCATTTGTCCTATAGACAAAATGAATGGTGGTCAATGGGACATGTTCACGTGGCCTTACCCTGTTAATTTACTGTAACAACTGCAATGCTACACTCAATACACATGACATGAGACATCTACAGTGGGGAGAACAAGTATTTGATACACTGCAGATTTTTCAGGTTTTCCCACTTACAAAGCATGTAGAAGTCTGTAATTGTTATCATAGGTACTCTTCAACTGTGAGTGACGGAATCTAAAACAAAAATCCAGAAAATCACATTGTATGATTTTTAAGTCATTAATTTGCATTTTATTGCATGACATAAGTATTTGATACATCAGAAAAGCAGAACTTAATTTTTGGTACAGAAACCTTTGTTTGCAATTACAGAGATCATACGTTTCCTGTAGTTCTTGACCAGGTTTGCACACACTGCTGCAGGGATTTTGGCCCACTCCTCCATACAGACCTTCTCCAGATCCTTCAGGTTTCGGGGCTGTCGCTGGGCCATACAGACCTTCAGCTCCCTCCAAAGATTTTCTATTGGGTTCAGGTCTGGAGACTGGCTAGGCCACTCCAGGACCTTGAGATGCTTCCTACGGAGCCACTCCTTAGTTGCCCTGGCTGTGTGTTTCGGGTCGTTGTCATGCTGGAAGACCCAGCCACGACCCATCTTCAATGCTCTTACTGAGGGAAGAAGGTTGTTGGCCAAGATCTCGCGATACATGGCCCCATCCATCCTCCCCTCAATACGGTGCAGTCGTCCTGTCCCCTTTGCAGAAAAGCATCCCCAAAGAATAACGTTTCCACCTCCATGCTTCACGGTTGGGATGGTGTTCTTGGGGTTGTACTCATCCTTCTTCCTCCAAACACAGCAAGTGGAGTTTAGACCAAAAAGCTCTATTTTTGTCTCATCAGACCACATGACCTTCTCCCATTCCTCTTCTGGATCATCCAGATGGTCATTGGCAAACTTCAGACGGGCCTGGACATGCGCTGGCTTGAGCAGGGGGACCTTGCGTGCGCTGCAGGATTTTAATCCATGACGGCGTAGTGTGTTACTAATGGTTTTCTTTGAGACTTTGGTCCCAGCTCTCTTCAGGTCATTGACCAGGTCCTGCCGTGTAGTTCTGGGCTGATCCCTCACCTTCCTCATGATCACTGATGCCCCACGAGGTGAGATCTTGCATGGTGCCCCAGACCGAGGGAGATTGACCGAGGGAGATTGACCTTGAACTTCTTCCATTTTCTAATAATTGCGCCAACAGTTGTTGCCTTCTCACCAAGCTGCTTGCCTATTGTCCTGTAGCCCATCCCAGCCTTGTGTAGGTCTACAATTTTATCCCTGATGTCCTTACACAGTTCTCTGGTCTTGGCCATTGTGGAGAGGTTGGAGTCTGTTTGATTGAGTGTGTGGACAGGTGTCTTTTATACAGGTAACAAGTTCAAACAGGTGCAGTTAATACAGGTAATGAGTGGAGAACAGGAGGGCTTCTTAAAGAAAAACTAACAGGTCTGTGAGAGACGGAATTCTTACTGGTTGGTAGGTGATCAAATACTTATGTCATGCAATAAAATGCAAATTAATTATTTAAAAATCATACAATGTGATTTTCTGGATTTTTGTTTTAGATTCCGTCTCTCACAGTTGAAGTGTACCTATGATAAAAATTACAGACCTTTACATGCTTTGTAAGTAGGAAAACCTGCAAAATCTGCAGTGTATCAAATATGACTTAAATGACTTATGATAAATAAGTATACAAAGACACAACTACAGATATGATAGTAATATGTAATAATACATACCCAACACAGAAAGATCACCTCAAACAGAAAGATCACCTCAGTTTTCTTGAGCTGTAGTATTGTTTACCTTAGATCTCAATGGTGACCATTGAGCACTGTTAACCACTTTATCCAACAAAAACAGATGTGCGGTGGCACCCCTAAATCATCATGTACTGGAAAAATATTTTGCATGTGTTGTTTCTACATATATTGGAACACTTTTAGCACCCAGCCATAGTAAAATTCAAGAATTGTGTTTTTTGATGCACCCTAATATATATATATATATATATATATATATATATATATATATATATATATATATATATATATATATATATATATATATATATTTTTTTTTTTTATAACCAGAAGCTAACATTCACTGTGTTGTTCTCTATGAACATTCTGCTCTCATTCTATTAACAAGTTGTAATGCTGTATTTTGTATTTGTACTGTTGCGCTAACCCGGTGGAGGTGTGGCTGTCTTCCGTGAACCCGTCATTTCTTTCTCCTTCATGCCACCTCCCCTGCGTGCGCTCTGCATGCCAGCCCGCACGTGACTGTGCGCGCGCTCTGGTGCAGGCTCAACCAGGTAAATTGAATTGGGGAAATTAGAAGCTAGCGTCTAGTTCAGTGTTTCAAATACGCGCATTAGTCATTTGACTGGAGGATGACGGACAAAGAGGTCGGCAGAGGCACAAACTCATTCACTGTGAGGAATTGGGACTTTTTGATTATGACGGGCTATCGGTAAGCTCACGTGGACTCTTGTTTCACAGACTCTCGTTTAAATCCTTTGTCTGTTTGGTATTTAATGTGGTAAATGTGTTATTGTTACAGGTGATGTTTGAAAGTAATTATTACTGCATGGTTTAAAGAGATACTGATCAACTGAAAAGACCAAATGCTTAGATTGGTATAGTGTTAAGAAAAAGACCAAGCTGTGTTGCCTGTAAAAATGCATTTGACCTTTCCTGTGTTAGGAAAATACCTGTTTGTTTAAAATGTTTTTATTTTCTTTTTTCTTTTATTTATTTAAAGGTTTTTCACCTGTTACATCTGATCCTGATCCTACTACATTGCTACATCAACTGATCAAAATAAATATTATTCTGAGTGAAATCCCAAGTCTGGTCCTTTTCAAGTGTGGGCACCTCACAGTTAGAGAACACTTGACATCTACAGTTTTATGTTCTTCCCTGGACAGCAGTAAAGGTTTGAAAACAATCCCTGCAACTATTGTCTTTGGGAGGCATTATCTGACTGCATACTGTCGCATCTCTCTGCCGCCCTTCCACTCACATGTCACTTTTTTTTAAATCCCCTACAGCGCGAAACATGAGTCCCGCATATGCAGCGCCAAGGAGCTTGTATGTAATCGGAGGACAAATGGCTCCTTATTTTCGAAATGGTTTGGGTACAAGGTGATCGCCTTGACAATAAAGGCGTTTGGTTTGTCTAGCGTTAGAAGCTCATTTGAAACATTGCCGTGGCTCATTTAAGAAAATGACAGCTCCGAAGAGACGCCGCTTTAGTTTGAGGTAGTGCTAGCAATAATAAAGAAAAATGATGATCAACATCAACTTATCTGTTACCACTGAAATCAAGCACTGTATCACACAAGTTGCAACTAACATCTGTGTCATTCTTTTTGGTGAAATGGTCCCACACACTACTTTTCTTTGCACGCTTCATCCTGTCATCTGCCCTGGCTCTAAATAGTGTTTTAGCCAGCCTTTACTTTTCGCAAACCTTGTGAGCGTGCGAACCCAAACGCTGTGACCTTGCGTCAAATGTTTTTATTGGTTTATTAAGTACAAACAGGCGAGTTATGAAAAATTGAGTGTGAGGGATTTGTTCACTTCACATAAAAATATCTTGGAATGAGATGGCTAACTAGCGTTTAGTCCACTGTCTATAATAGCCTAATTTAGAGATCACTTTTTTTTTTTAACCGACTACCGACAACTTTGATCGGTTAACGTTGATACGGTCAACCATCAGTCAAACGGTCATCGGTTAACATCCCTAAAACTAGCTGACTGGGTTATTTGAGACAGTCAGTTTATTTTTCAAAAACATTGATGCATTATATTCTAGAAGGTATTTTTTTCTATTCATATGTTCATAATTTCATAGACATGTTTTCATAAAACAGTTTTAAAATATTTTCATTATGACGCACTTTATAAATTTAAAACACTCACCTCAGTGTTACTTTACAGTCTGTTTTTTGTGATACATCAAGGAGCTGCTTCACTCCTGATTGTCCAGGATCATTTCCTCTGAGATCCAGCTCTATCAGGTGTGAAAGGGTTGATGTCAGAGCTGAAGCCAGAGCTTTATAACCTTCTTCAGTGATACTGCAGTCTGAAAGTCTGTAAAACAAAAATCAAGCGTAGCGTCAGTTCTGGCAGGTCACGTTAGTCAACTCGCATCAGCTGACTCTCAGCTGATCCACGTCTACCTATAGCAATATGACACCTATCACAGCATCCATAAGCTCCTTCAGTATTATGAACAGCTATTATGTTTCTCAGGAGCTAATTACCCTCTTCCATCCCCAGCTCCTCCTCTCCAGTCAGGATTCCCATCTGAATCAGACCAAATTCTCAAATTATGTTGTACAGTAAAAAATGATATCTGCTATACATTCATGTTGGCTTCAGGGGGGGGCTAAGGGGGGGGGGGGGGGGTTATTGCTGCTCTCCCTGCTCTTATGCTAGGCTGCATGGATGCGCAGAGAGTTCTTGCCCAGAACAGAACCATACATACTCTGTTTGCAGTGCGTATGCGGTACAGGAGCAGCATGCACTATAGTGCTTTCACATATGCTGTACGTGTTTGCAGTGTGCAACCGATCCACGGCTCTACCACAAACCAGTTACTCACTTTTTGTATTTCAAATCCAGAAGTTATCAGCAACTTTTATTTAAAAACAGTTTTGTCAGCATTGCTATTCTCTTTGTAGTCTACATAAACACTCTTTAATAGATATTCACGTTTAAACAATTTAAACAACGTATTATTCAATGTATTAGTTCTATAGATTATATATTAAGTTGCTCATGCAAGTGGTAAAATATTTAACCATGTAGGCTACTTCGCAAAAATTGCAAACATTTTAAATTAAAACTTAAAATTGACAAAAACAGCAGACTCATACCTTTTCTTTTGCATAATTTTAATCTTTATACAATAAATCTAGCATGTCAAAGAACTTGTTTTTCCACCTCCATGAAAACAAATGATTGTCGTTCATTATGTCGCCTTGTTGAGGTAAATTGTAGTTTTCCTTGCTTTACCCTGGTCATAAAGTAAAAAGATGACTGTGAAAAATAGTATTAGGCTATTCAATTAAATGCATTTATGGTGAGATTACTCCATTTTATTTAATTAAATGCATTTATGATGAAATTACTACATGTCAATCTGTGTTCATTTTGACCACGAACCATGCACTGTCATTTTAATTCAGTGTGTGCAGCACAGCAAAAATAGACTTGATGCGGGAACGATCGCTGCACTGCTGTATACGCACCACTCCTGGAACGGATCGCCGGACCGCAACCGCGTGCAGTGTGAAAGCTCTAGCCTGTTAACATGGGTACGGAAAAAAATACGCACCGCAAACGGAGTATGTGTGAAACGGGTGTAACTGTATGCTAATTGTCAATCGTATTTGACGATAGTGGTCCTGACAGAAATAAGTCGTTAATTCTTTGTTTGGACAGAGATTAGATGCAGGCTTATAAATGCATTCTGACAAACTACTTGGAGCTCCTAAACCACATTTACACAATTTATTTATGATATTTAAAATCAGTGACATGAAAAGTCAAATGGTCCAAATAGTGAAACTGAGGAGTAAAACAGAAATTTAAGCCAGTTTAATTTTCAGTTATTCTGATAAAAGGAGCATTTACAAATGCATATTAACATTCAGAAATGTTGATAAATAAAAATACACACTTGAGTTTCTCCAATCTGCATTGTGCATTTTTCAGCAGAGGACAGATCTTCATTATTCCAAAGTTTCCAAGTTTATTCCCACTCAGATCCAGCTCTATCAAGTTTGAAGGGTTTGAATTAAACGCTGAAGTCAGAGCAGCACAACCTTCTTCTGTAATACTGTTATTATTCAACCTGAAGAGAAAGAAAACAAAGACAGGAAACATTCTTCATTGTGTTTCAGCCACAAAAACTAGGATAACAGAGAGAGATACATCTAAGATGGTTAATTTAACAGCCCCAAAACAGAAATAACCATATTTGATTAGAATCTGAAATGGATTAGATACTTTGCAGAGAATAGAACAATATAAAATACTCACAACAGTTTGTTGAGTTTACAGTGTTTATCCTGCAGTAGAGCAGAGATCTGATTCACTCTTGCGTCTCCAAGTTTACGTTTGCTCAGATTCAGCTTTCTCAGGAGTAATGGATTTTTACCCACAATTCCTCTAACATACTGACAGGCTTCATCTGCAGCAGGACCCAAAATCCTGCAGAAAGGTAAGATGAATTAACTTTGCATAATGAAAAACAGCATCTGATTTTGATAGAAAAATGTGTAAGATATTTTATCTAGAATTTATTTTGATCCAACAGACAGTATTATTTAAATATTTTTGTAAACAATTCACCTGTATTTAATTTTTGTATTATTTCTTCGCGTCTCACCTTAGTGTCTTCAGTTGACAGTTTGGATCCTGTAGTAAATTATTGAGCTTCTTCACTCCTGATTTTCCAGGATCATTTCCTCTGAGATCCAGCTCTATCAGATGTGAAGGGTTTGATCTCAGAGCTGAAGCCAGAGCTTTATATCCTTCTTCTGTGATACTGCAGTCTGAAAGTCTAAATAATAAAACTGTAATCAATTACTCAATTATTTCAATATTTCATTATCAGCCTTACACCATTAAGACATTTATAATGTGCAGCACCTCAAAAAGATCAATATGTTTTTCAATAGCTATATAAAAAAATGTTTGCATGTTGTGCACCAATGCATTCACTGCTGACTACAGTACCTCCCAAATATTATGTTTACCAACATTTAAAACTTTTTTTACAGGCCAACTTTAGGCTTCAACTTTGATTCATGTTTACATGAACTGAATTCAGACCTGAGTATCTGCAGTGTACACTGTGAAATTCCCAGTAGACTGGAGACTTGTGTTACTCCAGAGTCTCCTATTTTATTCTCACTCAGATCCAGCTCGATCAGGTTTGAAGGGTTTGAGTTAAAAGCAGACGCCAGAGCAGCACAACCTTCTTCAGTAATACAGGTGTGATTTAACCTGTAGAAAGAATGTGAAAAATATAACTTCACGCAGCAATTAACTGGGTTCAAGCACATTAAGGCCTTTAAGTAAATACGTAAAAAGGTATTATATTTTATTTAGCAAACATGTAACCACCGAGATCATAGATGGAAACTACCATATACAGCCAAAACAGGCAATTTACTAAGGATATATATGTGAAGCCAAGTCAATAAAGGACGCTGCTGAGGGTATCTGCCGAAGGTCCGTTTTGCCTTTAAATAGGCCACTTCCTATAAGTGGAATGGGCTGCAGTGCCTGAAATGTTTGTTGTGCAATTGGTTGTTGGTTGCTGGAAGAACAAGCTCTGGTAGGAATATTTTAATAGATGTTATAGTTTTGAGCAGAGTGTTTTTAGAGCTTGTTTATAATGTTTTGGGAACATTTTGATGTGTTGGCCAAAAGCCGGCGACTGTAGTGAAAATGACTCTGATGCAAACAGTGCAGGATAATGTCAGCTGTGCATAATCATTTGGTTACCTTTTTCTCTTTAGTTTATATTTAGATGTGTTCTTTAAATGCCTTAATGCTGATTAAGTTTGGGTGGATGAGCAGTGGATGCTGAATCATCAGTACAGTTTATTGCACACGAGTGTTTACGATGTGTTAAAGTAGATTATGTTAATGTATGAAATGATTAGTAGCAATCTTTTTGTATATATCATGACAAATTACTCTTTTGTAGAGAAGTGTGCTTTAAATACCCTCACACTGGTTATGTTGAGCTGGATGAGTGGTGGATACTGAATGATCATTACAGCCTACTGCATGTGAGTGTTTACGATTTGTTAAAGCGGATCGTTTTATTGTATGAAATGAAATGAAATTCACTCTTACCTGTACAAGTGTGGTGTGGAAATGTTTTTATTTATTTATTTATTTTTTGCATTAGTGTGGTGTATAGGGAAGCTTTAATTTTTTGGGTTCATTTTATGTATTGTTTTCCTTTTGTTCATTTTCGTTTTGAAGTGTTATGTTAGTTACTGCCATCTTTTAAGAACAAGTTTTGCCGTTTTTTGAGTGAAATCAAATGAGAATCAATGTATTTAATAAAAGTGATGCTTTGTTTATAGTAAATTTGCCTTGAGTATATTCACTGAATTGAATTACCGTACAGGAAACCCTCAGGTGATCTGGGACTTCCTACCCAAATGAAATTGGAGTAGCATAGCCAAGAGCAGTTAAAAAGTACCCCTTTTGCCCCATTACATATGTTTTAGCTTTTTCACAGTTATCGAGGTAGAGCCAAAAACCTAGGACTAGTTCACGAAAGTAGTTTTTTTTTTATATTTAATGAAAGATTCGATTGACAGCGGTGGTCCTAGAGGCAAAGTTCCTCAGAATGAGGTGTTCTACCATATGGTATGAATGAGGTGGGCATGCAAGAAAAATAGTGTGATTTGCGATCCTTTACTCAAATATATAAGACACTTGAGTCTGCGGCAAATGGTTTAGGAGTTATGAACCATTAAGTACTTTTGATTGCTGTAGCGCCACCATCAGGCAGATTGGGGTGAGCCTTGGTGACGATGTAGATGGGGTTTGTACTACCATCCTTCAAAGTTTCAAGTCTCTTCAACTTACAGTTTGGTCTGGCCGATCAATTTTAGGTGAAAATGCTGATCCTTGTTAAATGTTAACAAATACAATAGGGTTTCAGCGCTACGTACTTGAACCTCTAACAAAGAGAACAAATCGATAATATCCAAATCTAAGCTATGCATACAATGATACAACTAATAGCTTGGCTACTGCTTCTATACATCAATATGATATTTGAAAACATTTTTTGATTTACTTACTTCAGCTTTACCAGTCTGCACTCTACATTTGCAAACAGAGACGAGATGATCTTCATTCCTGAGTCTCTGAGAATACTCTGACTTAGATCCAGCTCTTTCAGATTTGAAGGATTTAAATTTAAAGCTGTAGCTAAAGCATTACAATCTTCTTCTGTTACGTGGGTTTTATTCAGACTGTATAAAGAGAAAACTAAGTGTCAGTACCTTAGTAAATATGTTAGTTAGATACTACTTTTACTGTTACGTTTATTACATATACTACTTTAAGTGACCATTGATAATGATGATGCAAATACAAAAGAAACATGGTAATTCGTTCAGCACTCATCATTCATGATAAATAAAATACAGGTTTAAAAGCACTTGAACTTGTCATCATAACAATGATACAACTTACATCAGTCTGTTGAGTTTACAGTGTTTATCCTCCAGTACGGGAACAAGTTTCTTCAATCCTGAGTGTCCCAGTTGACATTCATTTAGATTCAGCTCTCTCAGGAGTAACAGGTTTTCACCCAGAACATTAGTCAAATTCTGACAGACTTTCTCTGCTTCAGGACTCAAAAACCTGCAGAATGGAAATTGAACCAAATATAAATCAATAAGCAACTAAGCTTGATGTACCGGTAGTATTGTATTTGATTGATGAAAAAAGTCTGAAATGGTTCATCTTGAATTTGCTTTTATGGAAATATTTCAGTACTTTCATCAATTAATTTGCCTGCATATCATTCATTTTGTATTATTTCATCACATGTCAGTCACCTTATTGTTAGTTTACAGTCTGGTTTCTGTTGTACATCAAGGAGCTCCTTCACTCCTGATTGTCCAGGATCATTTCCTGTGAGATCCAGCTCTATCAGGTGTGAAAGGTTTGATCTCAGAGCTGAAGCCAGAGCTTTATAACCTTCTTCTGTGATACTGCAGTCTGAGAGTCTACAGAAAAGAGATTTCAATCAAACATTGATCACTGAATATAGAGACAAACGAAATGCCCAGTGTTAGACACAGTCAATCTAGAGTCTAAAATTAATATGTTAGACATTAAATGACCTGAGTTTATCCAGTTTACAGTTCTCTTTCAGTCCATCAGAGAACAGCTTCGCTCCTGAATCCTTCAGATTATTATTGCTTAGGTCAAGATCCTTCAGACTGCTGGAGTCTGAACTGAGAACTGAAGCCAGAGCTGAACAGCTTTCCTCTGTTATCGCACACTGGCTGAGTCTGAAAAGTAAATGTCAATGTATTTGATTCAAACCAGCTTCACCAGCTTGAGGGGCAAGCTAGCAGACAGTAGCTAGCGCCTCTTGAGGCCAAGGGAGTGAGGTTTACTGCACAGCTCTTACTGTTTGGCCTCTGTTATAGTCTCATAGTTTGTCTCTCACACGTCTCATGATTGGTTTATGGTTAACATATAGCTAGCTGGATATCACTATCTTTCCTGATTCTTATAACTCTTTTCATTTGAACCTTGCCACAAAATGTTTTGCTGTGTAATAAAACAAAACTTGTAGTTGCCAAGTTACTTATAGTCAGTATAATGTTTGCTGGGGGACCAATAAAATAAAGTGTTAGCAGATATTAAGCAGACAGGCTACTAACACTTTAATGACAGTTAGTTGACATGTAGCTGCAAAGTTACTTATAGTTAGAATGTCTAAAGTGGACTATTGAAAAAGTGTCACCCAAATTTTAATTCCTAGGTTTCATGAATTCATTATGGTGAACTACCATTAACTCCCCTTAACTGTCAAACTGAAGGAGATGTAAATTAAGCATATTTGTTTCTGAAACAAAGTAGATAGTATAAATTGTAAAAACTAATAATTTGTTTACCACTTTACTAACTAACCCTCTCTTTCTTAGCATTATTCTTGCTAATTTGTAGGGTCCACTTCACACACACATGATTTGGCACAGGTTTTACGTTGGATGCCCTTCCTGTCACAACCTGAGAGTGCTGGGACACATTCATAATCACACACACACTGCAACAATTTGGCATATGCAATCCACCTTACCTGCATCTTTAAACATTTATAAAATTTATATTAACTGATCCATTATTTGTACACACACTTTGTAAAGTACACCTTTTGTCTGCTGTCACACAACTTACCTCAGTATCTCCAGTTTACACTTTACACTCTTCAGTCCAGAGCAGAGATGAATTACTCCTGAACTCTGTAGATTATTATTGTTCATATTCAGCTCTTCCAGATTGTTATCTGATTCGAGAGCTTTAGCCAGACTTGAACAGCTTTTGTCTGTTAAGTCACAATCGTTTAACCTACAAGAAATAATTTATAATACAAAGAAAAAATTTATACAAACAATAGATTTGCTATACAAATATATATATAAAAAAATCCATTTATTAATTTTATACAAACAATAAATATACGACAGTAATATACCCTTTAACATGCATTGTAACCGCACGGTTGACCTTTTTTCGCAATCCAATTGCTATAATTAAAACCCCATTTTTTGCTCTTTGTCCTTATACCCTTCATTGAAAAGTGTGTGTGTAATGGTAATTATATCCACTGGCTGGCAATGCTGCTATATTGTTGCTTAGAAGCTGAAAACAAAACCGCACATGTATTGACGCGACGCCACACTTCAAACACTGACTGAAATTGACACTTAAATTTGAGGCAATATTTTTTTTAAAGCGGATTTCATGTTCTAGACATCCTAACACTGGGCCCTATTTTAACGATCTGAAACGCAAGTGTCAAAGTGTCAAAGCGTAAACCAATCAGAGCATCATCCCACATTCCCTTTAAGAGCAGACGCGCTTTTTCCTTGGCGTATTGCTATTATAACGGCGGATTTGCCAGGCGCGCGCCAGGAGCGGTTCACAGCCGAGGAGAGCAACGCTCTCGTCACGGCCGTAAAAGAGAGAGAAGTGACATTGGGGATGGAGAAACACACCCAAATTAGCTTCGATTAAACAGGCATATAATAATGTGGGTAAATGTGTAAGCTAGATGTATGCTTTTATAATAAATTGTCTATCTATCTATCTATCTATCTATCTATCTATCTATCTATCTATCTATCTATCTATCTATCTATCTATCGTTTGTAATAATATGATTTGCAAAAATGAAAACTGCTGCTTCTGTGTAGATTAGAGAATCAAAGTGTATGCGCGTTGTGCACGCTATACATTATGGTCAAGCATGCGCCCTTAAAATAGCATAATTAACAACGCGCAACGCGCCACTGACTTTAGACTAGGTTTTTTCTGGCCAGTGGCGCAATTGTTTTATGGAACAGTAAAATAGCATCAGGGAACGTTTGCGCCGGAACACGCCTACTTTTTGCACTGAACCGCCCCTGGGAGCGCAAGTGCATTTGCTAGTTTACCGACGTGCGTCTGTGGAGGGAAAAGTCCGCTTTGCGCGGGTGCAAAATAGGCATGATACATGCGTCGGTGTACAAAGTTAATTGCGCTGGGTGCAAGAGAGGGCCCACTATTGTCTTGAATGGCAGCAATGTGATGATACATTTCTTCTCTGTGTTACCGCAGAAAAAAATGTGTGACAGCTCGGTCGAGTTGCCCAGTTAGGGCAACCCTCGACAATGTGAGTAAATCACTCGCATATGTGAGTAAATTTCATTTTGGGCGACTAAATAATGTCTATCATTAGTCATCGGCTAATAAATTCTTAGATTTTACTCGCCAGTGTGTGTGTTTTAGATGCTAAGTATAAGTTTAGCATGGATATATTTTCACTTGCTTAACACTGACTGAGAGCTTGAGAGTTTCGCTCTCTGTCAAGCAATTCTGTACTAGTATTTCAAATTCAGCTGAGTGTACGTGTATTTGACGTACCGTAAACTCTAGTGTGAAGGCGCGTGACTTGTCGCGGTTCTCACACATGCAGAGAGAGAGAGAGAGAGACACTTGCAAACCACGCAAAATCGACGTGCTACATGTAAACGATATTCATTTTGTATTTTCCTGTCAAAATAACGGAGTTCGTCTGCTATTTTTCAGCTTTTAAGAACATGCAGAAGTTATGCCTGTTTCTCCGTAGTGTGTGGAAACTAATGCGCAAACGGCAATCTCATTGGATGGCACTCATCCCGGTTTTAATTTCAGCAAATCAGTTTGAGCGTATGCTGACAAAGTGATTAACATTCATGAACCCAGCAGCTCATGTGTTGTATATTTTCTTTATCAATTACTATTTATTTTACCAAAAAACTGAATGACCAACAATATCTTAAGATCCCATACACAAAAGAAATATATTTGAAATATATTTTCAGGATATATTTTGGAATATATGCAAATATTTGAAATTGGCCCAATAAATATATTTCATACTTATATTTCATATATTTTTGTTATATTTCAGAATATATTTCAATGTATTTTTTTTCTGTATGGGTCCCCAAAAGTGTCAAAAATATATGTGGCATATATTCCAAATACATTGAAATATATTCTGAAATATAACAAAAATATATTAAATATAAGTATGAAATATATTTATTGGGCCAATTTCAAATATTTGCATATATTCCAAAACATATCCTGAAAATATATATCAAGTTTTAGTTCTAATTACTATCATATCACAAATAATGCTTGATTATCATAATATAATGCTTGATTGACTGATTTTAAGAGTGTACATTTAGATAAAAAGCTGTGCCATTTTACAATGATAAGCTGATTTGTAAAAAAAAAAAAAAAAAAAAAAATATATATATATATATATATATATATATATATAGACTACATTTAATGCCCTTATATTTATTTAACCTCATTTTCGCATGAGCCCGGTTGCAGTCTCTTTTTTTTCTGTATAGCACTCCGAAGTCCAAATTCTTTTGCATTTTACATCGGATGAATATCCAATTCTCACTGGTGATTGTCATTTGAACCTTTATGGATCGGCCATCAAATTAATACGTTTAACTATATGAAGTGCTGTGAAAAAGCACCATCTCCACCATCCTCACACGCAATAGCCTACTAGCCGAGACACCTTCTTTATGTGTACAGATGTGACGTAATGACGCAAAGACATGTACGAATTTTTCCTGTGGAAATCCACCAGTACCACTGGAATTAAAAACATTATTACAAGCTTACCATTTTGAATCGAGCTAAGGCAAGTAGATAGTGTCTGGCTGGCTGAACACTGGCTGGTTATGTACTTGCGTAAAAAAATATTTTGGATCATTTTTAACCCAAAAAAATTACGTACTGGAGCTATAAAGTCCAACTGAAATCAAAATTGACCCTATTTACTTTGTTAGCGCATATTACTAGTCTTGTGGTGAACAATTAATCCGTGCAAGTTAAAACACAGAAAAAAATTGTTTGCCGTTGTAATCTTTAATCAAAGTCTGAAAAGATACTTCCGGTCTGGAATGACGTCCCTTCTCTGATGACGTAGGTTTGAAGAATTGGTTTGGGAAACGTTTAACCACTCCCCTCAAACCGTTAGTCTGCTATGAGCAAGAGATGGAGAGGAGGAGCGCTAGAGTAAAACCCTGCCCTCTGTTCAATATTCCGTTTCACTGGGAAATACGTCACAGCACTGGAGAAAAGACGTTTGCAACTTCCGGTTCACGGGGAATTTAATGTTTTTATATGAAAAAAATTCAACTTCCATTGCACAAATGAAAAATTCCATCAATGCTTAATACTTGTCAGTTCATGCTGAGAAATACCCTAAACGGGCAAGTCAACCAGCTGTGTCCGCTTAGTGAACGTGTCATTTGAAAAAAAAAAAAAAAAGTTGCTAAGTGTCAAGAATACAATTTTAGCAATAAATTTTTTTTTGTTTTAGTGTGACTGTTAAAGGGTTAAGAGATAAAATTCAGTATACTCCCTAAAGATGATGCATACTATATTTAATTTTAAAGATGTTGTTTCTTCCTCTACAAAAAAATGGTAGGAAATATAGTTTCCTATGTGCTTAAAAATAGTTTAAACATTTTTACCTATCTTAATAATCAATAATGGTTATAGTTATCCATAACTATAATGATAAATGTTAAAGAGAATGTAAAATGTATAATGACCATGATAAAGAGACTCATAATTATCCATATAGTTATCCACAATTGTAAATGAATATGGTTAAATAACATTCGTAGTGGAGAGCACAGACTCTTTATAATCATTTTAAAAATTGATGTTTTATTTTGTACTGGCATTCATAGGGTTAATGCGGGGAGTTCTAAAGCCCAGACGAGGAACTAGAGAATGAGTTAGGCTGGTGCGACTGTGTTATATTTGATCTGCATTATGATTAAAAGTTCAGAAACAGAACCAGGGCCCAGTGTCCTGCAGAGTTTAGCTCCAACCTTAATTAAAACATCTGAACCAACTAAATAAGCTTTTCAGAATTACTTGAAAATCACAAGATGAAGGAAGTTGGATATGACCTTTGTGGGGCAGTGGGCCTTCAGGTCCGGGTTTAAGACCTCTGCTTTAAATTACTTACAGAGCTCTTTTGGAGATTTTCACAACTTCCAACAGTCTAAAGAGACACTCGTCTGATTTCTTGAATTTCTGAAGATCAAATTCCTCCATCTCCTCCTCTGATGTCAACAACACAAAGGCCACAGCAGACCACTGGGCAGGTGAAAGGTCACCAGATGAGAGACTTCCTTCTCTAAGTTGAGTCTGAATCTCTTTCACCAGAGTTTGATCATTCAGTTCATTCAGACAGTAGAACAGATTGATGGATCTTTCTGGAGACAGATTATCTTCTAATTTCTTCTTGATGTACAGCACTATTTCCTTGTAGTTCTTGTCATTGTCATCTTGCTGTGTCAACAGTCCTCGTAAGAGTGGACGATTGGTCTGGAGTGACAGACCGAGGAGGAAGCGAAGGAAAAGGTCCAGGTGTCCATTGTCACTCTCAAGCGCCTTGTCCACTGCAGTCTTGAGCAAATCAATCATGGTTTCATTTTTGTTTTCCTGTTCTGTAGACTCATGGACAAACACACTTTTCTTCTTTATGTCTAGAAACAGATGTGCATAAAGGGCTGCAATAAACTCTTGAATGCTCAAGTGAACAAAGCAGAAAGTGGTACCAAGAATGATCCCTCTTTCCTCCTTAAAGATCTGGGTACACATGCCTGAATACACTGATGCTTTAGAGGCATCAATACCACAGTCTTCCAGGTCTGTGTCATAGAAGAGCAGGTTGTTTCTTTCCAGCTGATGAAATGCCAGTTTCCCCAGTGAAAGGATGGCATCTTTATCCCAAGAAACATCTGGTGCGTATTTTCCATCATACTTTCGTCTGCTCTGCTGGATCTGAAAGCGTAGAAAGTGTGTATACATTTGTGTCAGAGTCTTGGGAGTGTCTTCAGTATTTGATTCCTGCAGTGTTTTGGAGGCGTCATCAGACTGATTGTCATTATTTCTTTTCTCTTCCAAAATGTTCTGGAGAACAGTGGCTGAGATCCAGCAGAAGACTGGGATGTAGCACATGATAAAGAGACTCTTTGATTGTTTAACATTGTCAATAATTTCATTGGCCAGATCCACATCTGTGAATCTTTTCCTGAAGTATTCCTCCTTCTTTTGTGCATCATTGAATCCTTGTACTTCTGTCACACGGTCGATACAGTCAGGAGGAATCTTAATGGCAGCTGCTGGTCTAGTGGTGATCCAGATTTTAGCAGAAGGAACCAGATTTCCCTTGATGAGGTTCGTCAGAAGAACATCCAGAGAGGCTGGTGACGATACATCACTCCACGTCTCATTACCATCAAAGTTTAGAGGAAGGCGACATTCATCCAATCCATCAAGGATGAACAGGACTTTGAATTTATCGTTTCTTGCAAGGTTCAGTCCTTTTGTCTCTGGGAAAAACTGACTTATAAGACTTGTTAAGCTTTGTTTTTGATTCTTCTTTAAGTTCATCTCTCGAAATGCAAGAGGAAATATGAAAGTAATATCCTGATTTTCTTTTCCTTCAGCCCAATCCACAATAAATTTTTGCACAGAGATGGATTTTCCAATGCCAGCAACTCCTTTTGTCAGTACAGTTCTGATCTCCTTGTCTTGTTCAGGTGCTTCAAACAAATTTTTGCATTCAACTGGTATCTCTTGTGATTCTTGCCGCCTGGCAGCAGCCTGAACCTGTCTTACTTCATGTTCTGTATTGACTTGTTTACTAGCACCCTGAGTCATATAGAGATCTGTGTAAATGTTATTTAGAAGCTTGGAGTCACCGTGCTTTGCAATTCCTTCAGATACAGATTGATGCTTCTTCTTCAGGTTTGATTTTAGTGGTCGTTGATGAATGAGGACCAGCTCATCTAACACACAAACGAGAACATAAAACAGATATGCATCAATTCAATTCAAAAATTCAATTCAATTCAAAAACGTTATTATCTATCAACCAGTGATAGAACTTTGTCTTAGGTTAAAAGGCTCACATGTACACAATATAATCACACACACATCACAAAACCCAATTAATACAAAGAAAATACCGTACAAATATGTAAATAAAGGCTTAAATACAATAGACTAATACAACTTTTTGGTCTTATTTGAAATATAAATTGCAATAGGAATAAAAGAGTTCCTGTAAGCTTTCTTTTTGGCCAAAGGAGCTCTAAAGCGGAAACCTGATGGCATTAACTGAAAAGAGGGGTACCGAGGATGAGAGGGGTCAGTAACGATGGTGACTGCTTTCCTCTTTGCTGCACAGTTATAAAGATCTACAAGTTGAATCTGCTGGGACCCAATAATTTTAGATGCCTGTTTGATTACTCTGGATAATTTTTCTTGTTTCCAAAAGAAAGAAAATTAAACCAGGATGCAACATTAAAGGTCATAACTGATTCAACTAGAGAATGATACACTGCTGTCAAGATATTCTGTCTTACATTAAAAACCTTTCAACCTTCTCAACAGAAATAAGCGCTGTTGTGCCTTCTTATAGACGCTATTCACATGCGGAGTAAAGGATAGATGGCTATCAATCTCAGTGCCCAAATATGTGAAGGTCTCAACTTGTTCCACTACCTGCCCCCCCAGCCTAAGTGGTTCAGATAGTGAATATAAGGTATTTGATGAATGAAACCTCCCACAACACAAATCCTTTGTCTTACTTGTATTCAACTCCAGAGGACTTTCTTGAAACCTTTGGACCATAGAATCAACATATTGTCTATATGTGACCAGGGATTGCTCATCTGTTATGCAAGTCACCAAAGCCACGTCATCAGCATATTTCAGAAGGGACAGACCATTAGTATCACACTTGATTTCGTTCGTTTATACAGAAAATAAAATGGGCGATAACACACAAAGCTGAGGAACCCCCGTATTTACAATAATACTATTAGATTTAAAACCATACATTCTGACATGTTGGGGTTTATCTTTTAAAAAGTCCTTAATCCATAGAACAAGACTTGAGTTAACTTGTAGTCTCTGCAGGCAATTCAGTAATAGACAAATGTTCACTGTGTTGAAAGCAGAAGTAAAATCCATAAATAAAATCAGAACAAATGTCCAGTCACTTTATCCAAAAGAGAGTTAAGCAGGCATCCCTGAACTCCCCGTTTTGGTATATAGGAAAACTGGAGCGGGTCCAGACACTCAGCTACCTTGGTGGTAAGCTCCCCCGCCACCACCTTCTCCATGCACTTGCAAAGAATCGAAGTGAGTGCCACAGGTATACAATTTGTCATCTTCTTGACATGTTTTTTTTTAGGAACAGGAATAATGGTTGTCTCCTTCCATGCTTTAGGTACATTCCCTGTGTCAACATACCACCTAGTTGGGCCGAGCACTCTTTCAACATGCGGCCCTCAAGTCCGTCTCGACCAGGAGCTTTCCTTGGCTGTAATTTGGAAAGGATGGAAACAACCCTTTGCTCATCCACACTCATTGGTGTAGAGGTACTACTGATATCAAACTGGTCCCAGTCGTTCCCAGGATTAGTCAAATTAAACCTGGCATAAAAAGTGTTCAGCTGCTCTACAAAGGAAGCAGGGTCTGGACTATGAACTTGAGTTGAAGCTTTAGTTTTTCCCATCATCATATTCAGATTCAGCCATGCTATTTTTGTATTTCCTCCAATAATCCTCTCCTCCATCTTGTCTTTAAAGCGAAGCTTGGCCAGCCTAGTTTTGTCTCTCGGTTCCTTTTTCAGTTCATTAAAATGACTTTTATCACCTGCCATAAAGGCCATTTTTTCAGGTTAATACAATGTTTAATTTCCTTAGAAACCCAGGGGTTGTTATTTGGGTAAAGTTTAACTTCCTTAGTTGGAATGACATTGCCAGCACAGAAGGACATATATGAGAAAATATCATTTTCTCTTGTATATTTTATAAGTGACAATGACAGATTGTTATGCCCATGACACTCTTACCTTGTAGAGCATCTGCAGCCTCAACTTGCTTCATATCTCTCAGGAAGTAGAGTGCCATATCAAGAGCTGCTTCTTTGACATCATACATTTCCTCTGTAAAGTCTTGCACAAAGTATTGGGTGTTCCCTTTATTTAAAATTTTCTTAAACTTTTCCAGCTCATTCTTCAAAAATATGATTATTTTGTTCTCAAGATCCTGAAAACAAAGCAAGAAAAAATAAGGGTCAACCAAGTAACCAAATCCTATACCCTTTGTCATATACATTTAAAACATGTTTAACTTGTAAACAATTTACTTGTAGTACAAATTGCAGGCAAGCAACAGTAAAATGCACTCATTTAGTTTGACAATAGTGAACATACGTAAGGTAAAGTGGTGGTGAGTACAAAAACACAAACAGGCCCGGTTCCAGAATCAAATAACTGGGTGCTCTAGTAAAGTGCAGATGAAGGCTGAGCAACGGCTCCACCATAGCATTGCAGGCTACAGTGGGACAGTTAAGAATATTTACAAGTCATCACTTTTACCAATAATTGGAAAATAATTGCAATAATATTTTGCCATGAATATTTGTCCTCTGTAGAGGACACCAGGAACTAGGACCAATTTATTAAGAAAATTAAAAGACATGATAAGACATGAACTGGCAAAAACAAAATATGTTTTATTTCATTAAACAATCAAGTTTTAGGTTCTAGCTTTTTTAAATCCAAACTTTGTATAAAAATTATTCTCAACTATGTTATGAAAGATATAACAGAATTATTTGATACACCATTTTGCTTTATGCAATACGTGGGTAAACAATAAATGCCATTCCCATTCTATGAAATGCATCTATACACTGTATCTAATTTGCATTTTAATGATTTTTTTTAGGCAACATGTAATGAAAAAAAGACGTGTAATAATGGGAATAATAAATGGGAATATTGTCATAAAATTCTCATATTTCATAAAAATGTCCAGACCTAAAACTGTGATGTGTCCGAGAAATTAGCTAAAATATAATGTCCTCAACAGATTATTTCTGTCCTGTGCAGAGTGATTTCAGCATTTAAATGTTTGTAGCACGCAATTGGCTGTCGGTTCTCTCAGCAGTATAAAAAAACAATAGTTTTATTCAATGATTATATAGACTGTAGCCTCGACAACTATGAAGCTTATAATATGACAAAATGATTTGAATTGTGTAAATTTTAATTATTGAAAAGTGTAATCTAACAAAATCGAATATTAGCCTATATATTAGACTCACTCAGTGACTGTTTTTTTTTTTGGCACCCTGCACTTAGCTGTGTTGTGTAACGGCATTGTTGTATCTTCAGTCAATCACGTGTCGTAATTACTGTTGTGCTTTCTGCTTTGTTGAGTTTAAGTGAACACTAAATTGCCATATAAATAATCTCTTGACCTATACACTGCCTTGGGATGATTTTATGCATTGCATCATTGTCTTGTGAACTAGTCATTCAGTGTGTGTGTGTAGCCCCTTTCACACAGAGATACCGGAAAATACATGGATAGTGTGTGTGTGTGTGAGTGTGTCTCTGGTGGTGCGAAGGTCAGCTGCCTGCACTTTGCTGGTTGTCACTATATTTTTTATCGTGTGATTGTCAGGTAGGGAAGGGGGCCCATGAGCTTCAGTTCCCAGGGGCCCCTGGTGGTACTAATCCAGCCTTGACTAAAGCCTGTTTTATGCTTATGCGTCGAATCGACGACGTACCCCCGCATACCCCTCTGCGTCGCTGCGAACCCCTCTCCGACCCCTCCGCCGTAGCTCGACGTGCACCTCCAAAAAATTGTAACTACGCGTCGAGGTGACGCAGACCGCAAGGGCGAGATGCTTTGGCTTCACTTTTCAGCACTTGTGTGGCACGCTTGGTCTACAGAAGAAAGCCCTGTCTAGGCTCCTCCCCTGTATAGGTTGTGTCAAGCCATTCGTGAGTCTGGTTGTTTGAAGAGAAAAAGATGAAATGTAGTTGCAATAAACGCGTTAAGAGTCCATACAACTTCAGCAGCGGAGGACTTATTATTCTAATATTAGAAATCTAATGTTTGTTATACGCTTGATCCACTGTTATACGCTTGATCCACTCTGTCAGTCACTCTTATTTCCTACAAATAAAGAATCTCACAACCGCAAACTTCTCAGTGTCCCCAATTTTACTTTTCGTGCTTGTGCATCTCAATGACGTCACATTCACAGGACTCTCAATCAACCTGGTCTGACACACTCTGCTGACAATATCATATTGTAACAATATTCAAGCAGTTTTCTCATTTTTCTACTTTCAATATTAAATAAAAAACTAATGATACACAAATTCTCTTGAACATCCACCACATTTGTGCCAAAAAACTATACTGCAGTGCAGCCAAAATGCTCCGTTCGACTTTTCTGAGATCCTCTACTCTTCCCTGTGGATGACGTGACCTACTTTCTGTACGATCTGAATTTCCGCGTTTTGAATTTTAGAAAACTGAATTTGAAGTTACGAATTTCTTCTTCATCTTGAAAACTTGAATCTGTATTTTTTAAAACTAGATAATTGCAGAATTCAGAACAACAACAAAAAAACAGCTGTTTGGAAATACATGTCTATAAAATTCAGCCATAAAAACATTTCAATTTGTACATTTTAATATTCAATATTCATTTAAAGAAATCAAATTCAGAACTATTTAAAATTCCACATATTATTCAATTTTGTTAGATTACACTTGTCAATAATTAATTTACACAATTCAAATTCAAATAATTTTGTCATATTATAAGCTCCATAGAAAATGAGCAAAGACCGCTACAGTCATCAAAAAGCTGTTGCTTTGTCAGTTCATCGCGATCTCACAAAGTTCTGTTGCAATAAATGAAGCTGTCAACAATGCACAATTAATCTCTTACTTACATTGTGTCTACACTAATGAGCGGTTTCGCGATCCTGCATAACTCAGCACTGAATAAAACTTTGGAGTTTTGAGAGGTGAGTGGAATCTGACATACTTAAACACCTCTGATTGGCCATTTTGTTTATGAGATCAACAACAATGTCTGTGATTGGCTACATTGCTTACTGATGCAAAAACACATTATTGTTGATGAAATTCCAAAGCTGGCACGGAGGTATATATAATTACAAAATAAAGTCATTATGATTGTTATTGTTGTTAATATTATTTTATAAAGTAAGTAACATCTAAGATAAAAGGAGTTTTATCACTACATGTGACGAAGCTAGTCTCAGCCTCAGACGCCACGCCCATGGAATGTTGGCTGAAAGTCTGATGCATATGTCACACTTTTCTGGAAACACTTCAGGAGTTTCGAAGTCGCGATATGATTAGTTGAATTATACATGATGTCCAAGAGATGTGTGTGTCGTATTCTTTATCGGTCCACTTGGAAACAAATGCCGTGATGCCAAAACCCCTCCTGGAAGAAGAAAGCTATTCTGTTTACAATGAGCTTACCAGGATCAACTAAATGCTGGATTTTCAAAAGTAGCCTATGTGAAGTTCTCATCGTCACTGTTGCAGTAAACTTGCACAACATTCTTGTATAAATAATTTATTAGATGGACGCCGGTCTGTTGTTGTAGGCATAGATATCATATATAAACGCTAGATGTCTTATGGCGCAGTCACTTCAGGTGTTACAATATATTCGGTTCCTGAAATATTTGGTTCCAAAGGGTGGAGCTATCATGAATATTCACGAGACCATAGCGTGGGCGGGGCAATCAATACAAGCGAGTGGAACAGTAATTGTTTGCGTGAGCGCCTCAGATCGCGTTTTGTTCTAAACTACTTCTATAACTGTTCGTTTCTCACGAATGACTGAGATTCAGCTTTTTAAATGTCTATTATTGCATGTTTAAATAAATATATTCTTGTGTTTTTATTCTGTCTCCCAAAGTTGTCTGTAGGGTAAATATTATTAAAATAGCTTTTATATTACGGTATACAATATAGCTTTGAATGTTGCTTTACACTCAACTGAAAATCTTTTTGATACACAACTGTCAAAGGTTATCATAAATGTTAAGCTTCAGCAGTTGTTTTCTCTAGCAATGCTTTTTGAACGTTGGTCAAATTAAGTGATAATTATTTCAATTGTATTGATGTATAGGCTACATAGCAAGGTCCAAGTAAAGAAATGTTATACTTGTCATTTGTCGTTTTGAATGTACCATTCCAAAGGTAAGTGCACTTAATTGTAATGAAAAGGAGACAAAAGTCTAGAAAATGTATTCATTTAATTTGATTTTTATTTGGCAATGTAAATTTCAATTTTTCTTACAGATATAATGCATTGGAGTATCAAATTAAGGGCTTTGGCACCTAGGGCAAATAAAAACCTCACTGTATAATATAGTATAAGACCTCATGTAAAAGTAGTATGTTTTGATCATGAAGAGACTATTAGAGAAATCACTAAGTTAGTTAGTTACTAAACACCTATGATTGTGAAGTTCTGTGCCCCTCTAAGAAGGACTTTTTTTTTTTTTTTTAGAAACACCATGAGGAACCATTTTTTCAATTCATACAAGGTTTTAAACATTGACAGCCAAAATGACAAATTCAACAAAGATGAGGAGGTTTATTTATTTGAATTGTGGTTGAGACACGTTATTCTTTTAAAACATCACCATAGCTAATTGGCCAAAACTGTGTACAATAGTAAATTGCATAGAAATATTGTTCAGAAAAGAAGTTTCTCAGGTGTGGTGGGACATGGACATATAAATAAAAAGTATTGTCATTCATAAGAATTTAATATATATAATTTTTATAATATAAAACAATATACATAAAGTTATCTACCTATCCTAGACTGTTTAAATAATGATAAACAAAAACATCTGCCTCAACATTTCTGTGTAAAATTTATTGAGGTTTTTTAAAGCATTCATTCATTCGAAAACTCGAAATTACTTTTATAGTAAGATGAAGTGTCTTAAAATTACATATTTTATTCATATTCATCTGTAAAAATGAGAATGTTAGACAAGAGAAACACATGGGATCAAGGACAAAATTAATACAGCAGGACAAATAAAATATTTAATATTATTCAAATATTTTATTTATAAATACCTTTCCTTATTTTTTTGGTATACCCATCTACACCAGTGTGTTTTTGTGTACACTTGTTTACAAAAAGATTACATAGAATGATAACATTAATAAACTGATAAGATGTAGGCCTATTTTTTATGATTAATGATTAGTCATTATTATCAATTAATTTGACCACTGTTCTAAAGCATTGCTAGAGAAAACAACTGTTAATGCATCTGAAGCCTAACATTTATGACAACCTTTGATGAAGTAAAGGTTGTGTATCAAAAAGATTTTCAGTTGAGTCAGTATAAAGCAACATTCAAAGCATGCAGCATGCAACTCCAAGTTCTTATGTCGTCTTGAGCTATCAGCCTATAATTTAAAGGCTATTTTAATAAAATGCAGACAACTTTGGGAGACATAATAAAAACACAAGAATATATTTGTAAATATTTATTTAAACAGCAATCAGACACATTTTAAAAAGCTTAACCTCTGTCATTCATGAGAAACGAACATCATGGAATGTCAACAACAACTAATCTGGGAGAAATTTAGAGAAATATAGGTCTTCCAACTTCCTACAGGATCAGGTCTGTAAAAGTTCAGGCAAACTCAGAGTCCTGAAACACATGCTATAAAACGATAAATTATTTATAAAATATATATGAGTAGTTTAAGCTTAACTTCGTTCAACCTTATTTTGAAAGAAATAATCCATAAAACAAAATAAAACACAAGGCGCTCACACTAATAATTTCTGTTCCACTCGCTTGTATTGATTGCCCCACCCACGCTATGGTCTCGTGAATATTCATGATAGCTCCACCCTTTGGAACCAAATATTTCAGGAACCGAATATATTGTAACACCGGCATCACCGTTCGGCCATCTTACCGCAGTGAAGCTGTGCATTAGGTGAGTGATCAGCATGCACACAAATCCTCATATCTCCCTGAAATATTGACGGATTTACAAACGGTTTGGTTTCTTACAAACGTTATTAACGTGGCTATAATTCCGAATATATAATTATTCATATGTATGCAGTGTATGTATGTAGTGTCATAACTACATCTCTGATGTTTATAACAAACCAAACCGTTTGAAAATCGGTAGAAAATTGAGCAAGTTATGGTTATTTAAAAGTACATGCACCATTAAACGAGTGAGCGAGCACACTGTGGCAAGATGGCCGCCACGTGCGGACGTCGACCTCCATTGGCCAGCAGCGCGCACGAGACATCTAGCCTTTATATAAGATATCTATGGTTGTAGGGACATCGACATTATATTGCCACATGAACATGATGCGGAACAAAACGGACTGTGATTGGTTGTGTTGCATGTCAGTCAAACATCCTCTTGGGCGGTCCTTGGCCAAGAAAAGCTGTGATCAGTCTTCTGCCATCAGTCTGAAGGTTTTGCTATGCGAGACTACGTGTGCTCCAGCTCTCCGATGCACAGTGTCAGCTTCTGAATTCACTGCAGATATTGTGCACTCAAATGCCATACACTATACAGGGATTAGTGAATGAGTGAACTGTTTTGGACACAGCTATTGTAAATAGATACATCTGACTTTCTCCAGACTAGAGCGGAAACGCAAATATGCACTGGAGCGTTTGCCAAATCTGTTTTGCCGAAGTAATGTTACAATATTATAATATATTATTACCAGGTATGTATCAAATCCAATAATCAACATGATTTCTTGGTATGTCAGATCATGTTTGTGTATTGACTGCCATAAATTTTTCCTGCTAATGGTCATAAAAATGTCCAAACTCTCAGTCATATATACATTTATTTCTGAGTTTGACTTTTATTTTTGAGTTGAGATTTGAAAAATGAGGGAAGCAAGCATGATATAAAAATTAAAATTAAATACAATTTTACATTTGTTCAATAACCTATTTGTTTGTTATAAAATAATAAGCATACATTTATGGTAAATGGTAAATGGTAAATGGACTGCATTTATATAGCGCTTTCACAGACCTATGGCCACCAAAGCGCTTTACATAGCCTCACATTCACCCATTCACACACCGACGGCGGTGTCAGCCATGCAAGGCGCCATCCAGCTCATCGGGAGCAGCTGGGGTTAGGTGTCTTGCTCATGGACACCTCGACACTTGGTCATGTGGAACCGGGGATTGAACCACCAACCTTTCGGTTTGTAGACAACCTACATGAACCACTGAGCCACTGCCGCCCCAAAATTTATGTTTGTTTTACTTACTTTGAAGATCCAGAGGAGATTGCCTTTGAAATCCCGGCGGCAGCGGTAATTCTTGAAATCTGAGTCTGATTTCTCAGATTGAACCCTGGTAGAAAAGAAAGGTGTTTTTTTTTTTTTTTTTTGCATTTCAATCATACTAATGGCTCAGTTGCAATAAAAAGCAGAGTTATGTAGGGGCACTATCCTCTTGGTTGTAATAATAGACTTAGTTGCATATGTATTCCACTTGAACCTGATGACTGAAATTTATGATGAATTTAACTTTCAAAAATGTTCAATGTGATTTATATTTATATATGGATCACTGCAAATGGTCAGTTTGCTTTAAAAGGCACAGGTACATAACATGTACTGTAAAAAAAAAACGTTATATATCATGGCTTATTAAGTCACATATTTTGACAAAGTAGATCCATTTAAGATTAAGTTTAATTTATGGTAATGAATTGTAAAATGTAAACTGTGGTATATTGTGTTCTCACCTGTTGAGAAGAAAAGATGCCAATTCCACATCACTCTTCAATTTCTTCTGTATTTTTAGAGCTTCCCACCGTGTAAATTCTGCACCAATATTTACTGTGGTCGTTTGCCCTTTGTAACTAAACCACACACAAAAAGAAGAAAATCACATAAAAATGTACAGGTTCACAGTTGTCAATTTCATTTGGCCAAACCAGCAGCTTACTACTCCCTACTTCATCAGTACAGAAAGGTGGTTGATTGGAAAAGCAGTTTTATAGAGAACACTAGAAATACCTTTTGGTAGATGATGGTGTTTTCTCACAGAAGTTTGGTCCATCATCTTTTGAATGGTCACTCTTCATAGACACAGAGCTGGACACACGTGAGAACGATCTTTCACTAATGACACAAAGAGCAGAAAGGGAAAAAAAAGTTACTACAGGAGATACTACAGTGTCATTTAAAGAGGTTTGACGTTGCAAATGGTACGTAGATGTTATATTGCCCCTGTGTGTAATGTATATATACATGATTGCCTGTTCTGTATTTCCACTGTGGAATGTAGTGCCCTAGTGGCTACCTGTGTAATTTAATGGCCATATTCATAAACAAGTAAAGCCATTTACAATTTCTTTCAAAATACTTAGATTTATTTTTCTATTCAGTCAAGTTCTAGTACATACACCAAGTTAACATCACTGCATGTTAGTGTAATGTGTTTGTTCTGTTTTGGTTCTGTCATTTGCTCCTGTAGTCTTCTGCTTGTTTGTTTTGTGTTTTGAATAAAGTGTTTGTTTTGGAATCTCCTTCGCTTTATATAGACACACACCCCGTGACAGTTACATGTGATGATAGATGTTACTTATTTAATAATAATTAATCAATGGATCGCCTGTAAGACGCTTGGAGAAACAGATGAAATACCTTTTGTTAGATGGGGTTTTCTCACGGAAATTTGGTCCATCATCTTTTGAACAGTGACTCTTCATAGACACAGAGGACACACGTGAGCCTGATCTTTCACTAATGACAAAGAAACAAGAGAAGAAGAAAAAACACTTTACTACAGGAGATAATTCAGTCTCATTTAAAAAAGGTGCAATGTTGCATATGGTTATTAGATGGGTAGATGGAAAAAACTACAGCCAAGGAGGCTTTCTGTGAACTCTCCGTCTGCTCTTACACAGCCAAGGACACCATCTCTGAACCCCGTTTGCCTCTGTTCTGTCACAGCCAAGGAACCCTTCATTGAACTGTCTGCCAAAATGAACTCATGGCCAAGGTGGTGGTCCCCTGCTCCACCATAGAGGTCACCAGCACCGCTAGCTCTACCATCATCAGTCAAGTCATCAGTCATCAGGTCTCCAAGTCATCAGCTCTTCAAGTCATCAGCTGAGCCCTGACCACCTGTTCTGCCTGCTCTGACAATGCTCCCTGCTCAGTCTTCTGACCCTCTTCCACTCCACGGACCTGTTCCACCATCCCTCCCCCTGAACTGCTTCCGCACCACCAACCACCTGGATTTTGTTGTGGGGTTTCGCTTAGCACAAAGCATCTGGAAGCTACTCTTACAGTTTTTCTCAGTCGCTTTGGTGCGTTTTTCACATCATCCCTAACGTGCAAAATAATAAGTGCATTTCTCAGAACAATTTGTACAAACTGCAATATACAATAGATATGTTTCTAAAGCTAGTCAGTCACTAAAAATCCTTAGTACATCTCTCAAAAGTAAATATTCATGCCAATGATCATGTCAGTGTCATCAGAATGATAAGTCATTTAGTCATTGTTCACGAACAAGCTCGTCAAAATGTTTAGGCATGTTGTCAATGTAACTGTGTACTTTGACACTATTACCAGATGTAAACTTAGGCTACAGTTTGGATGACAGTTACTGTATTGAAAATGCACAAGGCTGCACTTCTATGGCATATATCAATTTCAACAGTACTATTTACATATTACTGTATGTGGGTTATTGATTGAAAGAGACAAAAGAGATTTTGTTTTACACAGCTTTTACTAGTGCTACTTTATGAAAGAAAACAACAAAATAATTTACAGTAAGAAAAAGACAAGGGGCACAAAGGAAAATAAAAACTAAATTAGAAAGAAACACAGGAAACCCCCCTAAGGCATAACTTTGCCCGCAGAACTGTTCTAGTGCTGTCTCTGCACAAGATGCACCTTTGAGCAATTTAGACAACTGGTTGATTGTTGGTTGAACTAACACTTTACATTCCTTGAGTGAGGGTCAATTTCACCTGCACGAGTCATCAATTCACGTTTTTGTACAAAAGGTCTAATAGAAATGTGTAAAACTATGCTTGACAGTTTATGACAAATATAACAATTTTGCATGTAATGGCTTATGCAAGGAACTAATGCCTAGATATTTTGAGGGGTAAGACTATTCAACAAAGAACCATCTACTATATTTTGATCAACATGACATGAGCAATTGAAAATGTGGAAAAAAGCTGACACTTGTACATTATCAATTGCAATATGTACAAAAGCAATTGCAATTTGTTCAAAATGAATAAGAAATTGCTTTAATTATGTGCACAAGTGACTAGATGATTTGGAATTTGTACAAGTAGTATCAAGAATTGCACTTTTGATCTAAGAAATGCACCAAAGCGACTGAGAAAAACTGTAAGGGAGGGGACCCAGACAGCATGGTAACATTGGTTCAATGTTGAGTTTTGATCCAAACCATCATTTTGGTTGACATCAAAATGTTTAAAGTGTGTTGGATCAGCATTGAAATTTTGATGAAAGGGAACAGCACACATGGGTGAAGACAGTGACATTGAACTAACAGTGAGTCTTAGTTTATGAGCACAAGATCTTGCAGGCATGTATCTGTGCAAAACACTACTGGGTGTTTCCCAATCAGTGGGGCGTTTCAGTTCATGATGGGCACTTTCAATGGCGTTACCTCATTTGCTCTAATACACTGGGGGTTTGGTTTAGGGGTGGGCCCTCATGATTTTAGCAAGTCTTTTGAAAAATGGTTGAAAAACACTCATTGTAGTTTGAAAATTGGCACTAATTGGTATACGCCCATTTTGGTTTTGCATGTAGGCTTCTCAGTAGTTAAGTGATGCTTCCTTATTAGAGAGAAAACACAAGGGGTGCTTCTCAATTCTTATTTGTGTATCCTCGTTTCCTTTCCTCGCTTCCTTTCCTTGTGTCTCAGCTCCACCCCCTGTAGGATGCGAGGGAAGGCTGCAAGGAAAAGACGCGAGGATGGAGGGATCGAATGAAAGCTTTTTTTATACATTGGAATCCTTGATCACTCGTGCGTCACTTCATCGCGTCATCAGCAGCGCTCAGAGGATCTGCCCTTATGTTGTTGAAGTTTGTTTATTTGAGAAATTCATAATAAATAATAATAAAGCAAGATACCCTGTTGAAATATGTGAGATGTGTGGTTTATATAAACTGCAGAGGTAAAGTATAAATCAAAATGATTGTGACCGATGTGAAGGGGGAGGAGAATGTATACGTGTGTCACGTTTTAGTCGATAAAACTCTCCCGCATAGGATACACCTGTGTATCCTCGCTCATGACTCCTCTGGAAGCCTCCTCACTCCTCGATCCTCGACTCCTCACGGTGCAATTAGAGAATTGAGATGTCCTTCAAGCTGGCTGTGCTCGATTGGTTTCCGGGTCATAGGATGGAGGACGGAGGAGAGAGGAGACGAGGAGGGATATTGAGAAGCACCCAGTGTGTGTCCTATACGGAAGTCTTGTGTGTTCGACATGCATGAACTCTCTGAGTTTCAAACAATGGTGCATATAATGTATTTCTGTTTGTAGCATGCTTTTTACTTGCATTTTATTTATTGTTACTAAATCTACTAACATACATTAATTTTCAAAGTAAGTAAAGTTTTGAAATAAATCGCACAGATAGCATGGGAACATTGATACAATGTTGAGTTTTGATCCAAACCATAATTTTGGTTGAGATTGACATTTCAGTGTTTAAAGTGTGTTGGATCAGCATTGAAATTTTGATGAAAGCCAACAGCACACATGGGTTGAGACAGTGATATTGAACTAACAGTGATTTGTAGTTGATGAGCACAAGATCATTCAGGCATGTATCTCTGCAGAACACTAGTGGGGGTTTCTCTATCAGTGGGGCATTTTCAAACCACATATGGGCATTTTCAACCGCTTTACCTGATTTGCTCTAATCCACTGGGGGCTTGGTTTAGGAGTGGGGTGGTTTAGCAAGACTGTTGAAAAATGGTTGAAAAACATTTATTGTAGTTTGAAATTGGCCACTGATTGGTAAACGCCCATTTTGGTTTTGTATGCGCACTTCTCAGTAGTGTAACGCTTCCTCATTAGAGAGAAAACATAGGTGCATCCTATACAGAAATCTTGTTTGTTGAAGCACCTGACATACTTACATGACTTCTCTAGCACAGTTTCAAACAATGGTGCATCTACACACTTAAAAAATGCACATTGCTTTAGTAAAGTTTATTATGAATTTCCTGAATAAAGTTCTAACGTCATTTTTTAACACATTTCTTGAAGTACAGGAGACATGAACATGAGCAAGAAAGTTACACTGCAAACATAGCCCATGTCTTGCATCTGCCAGTGCTTGCATGCAGAGCACATTGCTCCTTTAGTAGGAATGAAGGCAGACGAAGATGGACAAAAAAAAAAAAAAAAGCACCCTCCTGATAATGCTGACATTGATTATACACCGAGTTGTTGTCAACAGCATAATCACCTGACCTGGGACTTGATGATATGCTGTGCCTCATCACTGCTTAATCAGGTAATCATTCATATTCCTGAATATGTATTAAATTTGAGAAATTTAACTGATTTCCATTCAGTTTAGCTTGTTTCCACTGAAACATAATAACAAAAAACATCTTGTGTTTATTAAGAAAGTGACTGACATGGCTATTTTGTGATATTTAAAGAGATTAAGGTCTACATAAGGTGAATCTGCAGCTTTAAAGGGATAGTTCAGCCCGAAATGAAAATTCTGTCATCATCATTTATTCACCCTCAAGTTGTTCCAAACCTGTATGAATTTTTTTCTTCTGCTGAACACAAAAGAAGATTTTTTGCCATTGAGTTGAACCATGGCATTTATTTTCTACTATGGAAATCAATGACCACCGTCAACTTTCTGGTTATCAACATTCTTTAAATATCTTCTTTTTTGTTCAACAGAAGAAAGAAACTCATACAGGTTTGGAACAACTTGAGGGTGAGTAAATGATGACAGAATTTTATTTCGGGCTGAAGCATCCCTTTAAAGAAATTTTCATTGAAAAAACCTAAGCTCTTTTATTCTTCAAGATAAACTTGTTACTTGAATGCTATGTAGTTTCACAGAAAATGAACTGAGATATAGTTAATGGCTATAGTATAGCTCATAGGTGTTTGTTCCTCTTCATGAAGAGTTTAGCTCCAACACCTGCCTGGAAGTTTCCATTGATTCTAATGACCTTGATTAGCTGCCTCAGGTGTGTTTAATTAGGGCAGGAGATAAAATCGGACACTCCTGCCATAGTGGTTTCTTTTGATATTGAAGCATTAATAGATTTTAGAAAAATAAATGAAATAATCAGAATTTAACAATATTTTAATCATAGTTAGAATATTTTGTGTTCAGCAACTTTAAAAAAAATGAATCATATTGTGTTTAGTATATTAACATTCTTGAATGTGGCAACTGAATTGACTTGTTCTCGAGTAACATCATGCTTTCTTTTTCAGATTTCAGAGAACCCAGAGGAAAAGAGGCAGTATATAGTCTGATGTATGACAGATTTTTAAAAACCTGAACCGTTGGACCACCTGTAGTTATGACATCAGACTTCTGAAGCCAATTTTATTTTTAAAGGTTGAAATGCTTTTGTCCTATTTCTCCCCCTTTCTCTTTTAAAGAATGATCTTTTAATATATTTTTGTCATTGATTGATTGAATAAAATAAATTAACTCAACTGCTGGAAATGTGTCATTTATATTTTAAAAGGTTTTTGCCAAATTTTTGGTCAGGAATTTGTTGACGCATCATTGAAGTGTAGTTGAAATATTAATGTTGTTTCAACATTAACTTCGTACATCAGATGGCAACATTGGTTGACATTCCTTTTCAGTTGTATTTTCAGTGTTTCAACAAAATGTATTTAGAATCAACATCACATTGTAACATTGATCAAACCATATCACCAAAGATTATTTCTGTTAATTTCAGAGTTGATTCAACAGCAGTGATGTAGATTCAACATCATAGTGTAACGTTGATTCAACAATATTACCATTGATTATTTCTGTTAATTTCAGAGTTGATTCAACAGCAGTGATGTAGATTCAACATCTTCGTGTAACGTTGATTCAATATTACCCTTGATTATTTTTGTTAATTTCAGTATTGATTCAGCATCGGTGATGTAGAATCAATCATAGTGTAATGTTGATTCAGTAGCATTACTATTGATTTTTTGTTCAAAAGTTTGAACTGAGGGTGCAAAAGTGATGTTGATAAAATATCACTTTGTAATGGTGAATCAATACTATTACCGTTGATTTTTGGTTAAAATCTCAACATTGCTTCAGCATTAACTGAAGGTGCAAGAGTGATGCAAAAACATCACTTTGTAATGTTGACGCAATATTAACACTATTGATTTGTGGTTGAAATCTGAACATTATTTCAATATTAATCGAGTGTGCAAAAGTTACGTTGAAACAACATCACTTTGTAATGTTGAAGCAATATTAACACCATTGATTTGTGGTTGAAATCTGAACATTATTTCAGTATTAACTGAGGGTGCAAGAGTGATGGTAAAACAACATCACTTTCTAACGTTATTTCAATGTAATCAGCGTTGACGCATCAACACTGACTCAACATTGTTTCAATGGTTACATGCTATCTGGGGACTCTTATTCCCCATGTCTTGTCTGAACTTTTGTGTTATTCCCTGTTCCTGTGGCCATGTATTTTCTTAACCATGACACTAGAAATTAATTAATGCTTTAAGAAAAAAAAATCTGAAAAGTTTTATGAAAAAGTATTTATTGTATTTTATTTATTTTATTTCACCAATATTTACTGTGGTCTTTTGCCCTTTGTAACTAAACCACACACAAAAAGAAGAAAATCACATAAAAATGTACAGGTTCACAGTTGTCAATTTCATTTGGCCAAACCAGCAACTTACTACTCCCTACTCAGAGGCGTCGCAATAGGGCAGGCAAGCCAGGCAATTGCCTGGGGCCCCGCATTTTAAGGGGGCCCCCGAAGGCTGATCATTCAAACAATCAGGAATGTTAATATAAAGACGCAGCAACATCTCTGCATCCCCCTTAGTGGGGCCCCAAACTCGTTACGCTGGTTATGCTTATACCGTCTCGTCTCACCCGCCTTTTTAAAAAGCGCTGACTCGCGGTTGGTAGAAAATGCATGATTTGATTTGTTAAACATGAAGAAGATTTTCCGTCTGGCATGGCCGCTCGCTCTTACGTTAACCAAGATAAATGTGCGCTATTATTAGGCTCATATCCAAGTGTTTGTGTGGAGTGTGGAGCGCGCTCACTGCATGACATGAAGGCGCGGACGCGATTACTCGCATTTTCCTATCAACAGTGGAAACAACTTAAAATACTCCATTTCTAGCCATTCAGAAAAGAATAATGCATCAGTTTTATTTGTGTAAACTCACAATAACAAGAAAATGTTTTGCTTTCATAAAATAAAACAATCAGGGCGCGCTTTCATGGTCTCCATGCACTGGAGCGCGTCACAAAAATAAACAAACACAGCGTAGGCTATACATAGTCTACTAGCCTCACATACATGAGAAAAATATCTATATAAAGCTTGATATGTTCACTATTAAACGAAAAAAATCGAATCAAAAGCAAATATCATCTGATTATGTAATACATAAGATGCATTCTCTCTATTAAAAGCACATCCACTTTACAGCGGATATGTGGAGATATGTTTGCAGCTGACACTAGTTTTTTATTTAGAAAACACTAGTTTATTAATAAACAATTAAAATGCATTGTTATTTTTAAAGGCATGTTTATTATCATTTGCCTGCTTTTGCGGCAAGATTTATGCATGCGCTTGAGTGCAGAATAGGCTATATTCCTCCATACCCAGTATTTAAGCAGAAATTAATATAAACGTGCAATTAGTAGACTAGTAAAATCTTTAGTCTATGGCAACTCTAATCAATACATTTACTATAGTTGACATTATTTAATTAGTAGGCCTAATAAGTATCCAGCTCTTTACATTGAATTTGTTGAGTTAACAATTAGTTAATGAACTAATAAAATAATAAAACAAAGATTAAATTAAGATGCTAACTATATAATTCTATATATCATGACTTGTTCCACCACGCAAATGACTGTTTTTAAGGTGA
The DNA here is from genome assembly GCA_023718395.1 of Leucaspius delineatus. Lineage (NCBI taxonomy): Eukaryota > Metazoa > Chordata > Actinopteri > Cypriniformes > Leuciscidae > Leucaspius > Leucaspius delineatus. The sequence continues at coordinate 30,248,146 of CM043363.1, forward strand.
CAATCTGTTACACATTTGTAGATTTACTATATCTTGAAGATTGTTGTATTGTATTGTATCATGTTATAAAGATGAAGATTGACATTTCGTTAATTAAAAAAATAAGCATGTTGTAAAAATTAAACAACTTATGTTCTGTGTTTTGACTACTTTTTGAATTTTGTATAATCTCTAGGTAATGAAGATATATTAACAAAAAAAAAATTATATATTATATATAAAACATAGGCCTAAATAAAATACATATATTAAAAAAGGGCCTCATTGATTAATTTTGCCTGGGGCCCCCACTCAGTGTTGGTTCGCCTCTGCCCCTACTTCATCAGTACAGAAAGGTGGTTGATTGGAAAAGCAGTTTTATAGAGAACACTAGAAATACCTTTTGGTAGATGATGGTGTTTTCTCACAGAAGTTTGGTCCATCATCTTTTGAGCAGTCACTCTTCATAGACACAGAGCTGGACACACGTGAGAACGATCTTTCACTAATGACACAAAGAGCAGAAAGGGGGGAAAAAAGTTACTACAGGAGATACTACAGTGTCATTTAAAGAGGTTTGACGTTGCAAATGGTACGTAGATGTAATATTGCCCTTGTGTGTAATGTATATATACATGATTGCCTGTTCTGTATTTCCACTGTGGAATGTAGTGCCCTAGTGGCTACCTGTGTAATTTAATGGCCATATTCATAAACAAGTAAAGCCGTTTACAATTTCTTTCAAAATACTTAGATTTATTTTTGTATTCAGTCAAGTTCTAGTACATACACCAAGTTAACATCACTGCATGTTTGTGTAACGTGTTTGTTCTGTTTTGGTTCTGTCATTTGCTCCTGTAATCTTCTGCTTGTTTGTTTTGTGTTTTGAATAAAGTGTTTGTTTTGGAATCTCCTTCGCTTTATATAGACACACACCCCGTGACAGTTACATGTGATGATAGATTTTACTTATTTAATAATAATTAATCAATGGATCGCCTGTAAGACGCTTGGAGAAACAGATGAAATACCTTTTGTTAGATGGGGTTTTCTCACGGAAATTTGGTCCATCATCTTTTGAACAGTCACTCTTCACAGACACAGAGGACACACGTGAGCCTGATCTTTCACTAATGACAAAGAAACAAGAGAAGAAGAAAAAACACTTTACTAAAGGAGATAATTCAGTCTCATTTGAAAAAGGTGCGATGTTGCATATTATGGTAATTAGATGGGTAGATGGAAAAAACAACAGCCAAGGAGGCTTTCTGTGAACTCTCCGCCTGCTCTTACACAGCCAAGGACACCATCTCTGAACCCCGTTTGCCTCTGTTCTGTCACAGCCAAGGAACCCTTCATTGAACTGTCTGCCAAAATGAACTCATGGCCAAGGTGGTGGTCCCCTGCTCCACCATAGAGGTCACCAGCACCGCTAGCTCTACCATCATCAGTCAAGTCATCAGTCATAAGGTCTCCAAGTCATCAGCTCTTCAAGTCATCAGCTCAGCCCTGACCACCTGTTCTGCCTGCTCTGACAGTGCTCCCTGCTCAGTCTTCTGACCCTCTTCCACTCCACGGACCTGTTCCACCATCCCTCCCCCTGGACTGCTTCCGCTCCACCAACCACCTGGATTTTGTTGAGGGGTTTCGCTTAGCACAAAGCATCTGGAAGCTAATCTTAAGGGAGGGGACTCTGTTATTCCCCATGTATTGTCTGAGCTTTTGTGTTATTCCCTGTTCCTGTGGCCATGTGTGTATTAATTATTTTCTTAACCGTGACACTAGAAATTAATTAATGCTTTAAAGGGGACATATTATGCTAAATCCACTTTTTTAGCCCTTCAATGCATTTTGTTGTATATTTTTTAGTGTTTAGAAGTATAGAATATTTGAAATTAGTCTCTTCAGGTGTTTCGTTGATATCTTTATATTCTGTTTTGGCCTTATTTTTCAACCTGTTCCGATTTTTCTATTCTCTATGACGTTTTGTGAACAATTACGTCACAGTATTTGCAGCGGAACTGCCAAATAAGGACATCGACTACCGGCTCAACACTTCGAGCAATCCGCCATTTTTATTTCTCGCTACGATTTTGTAGTCCAAGCTCAAAGATGCAGAAGTTACGAGAGGGTAAGTTAAAATGTTCGGATGTTGAATGTAGTAACCCACACACGCTTCATTACACCGTCTCCCAGCATCAGAACCTCTTCGAAGTGCCTGGTTGAGTTTTATTTTTCACGGAAATATACCCACATCTGTGGGTAAAGTCATTTTTGTGTGCGCGAATCACTTCAGGGATAACTACTTCACCAACCTCCGCCAGTATAAAGAAGGATTTGCCGATCGACTTCGTCTGATGGAAAGGGTCAATTCCTTCTATCTTTGGAGACGACAAACAGAGCACTTCGGTAAGCTGTAAAAAAGCTGTACTTTCCTATCTTAAAACACACGGTGGTCAGGGTTTAGGAGTACTTTTGTCTTTTCTTTTTTTTTTAAGTACACATCTGTAGCAGTATTACTGTTGTTGAGTGTCATGATTACTGTGTAACTGTGTGATTTCAGGCAATATTCTAATTTTCTGAGATTTTGATTTTGTGTTTTCACAAGCTGTAAGCCATGATCATCAAAAATATAACGAATAAAGGCTTGAAATGTCTCACTTTCCATTCAATGAGTCTATACAATATATTAGTTTCACATTTTAAGTTGAATTCCTGAAATAAATGAACTTTTTCACGATATTCTAATTTATTGGGAAGCACCTGTATAGTAGTGGGCATGGATGGAGAAGTAAATTTAAATACAGTAACACACCATTGGGATACATCCATATGAAGATGTTGTTCAGGTTCGTCGTCTTCATTTTTATCTTGCGCCTGCGCCGGGTACGACTCTGGCTCGAACATATAAGGCTGGATGGACAAGTCCGTTGTTGACATTTTGTTAACGTTTTTCAAGTTTCTGTGCCGCTAGATAATCGTATCTCTGCAATAAAACTACAAAAATGGCCGAACGGGGTGGAGTTGAACCGAGTGTCACCTCTGAAACCTGGAGAGGGGGCGGGGTATGAAGTGTCTCATTTGCATTTAAAAAGACAGCACCAAAACGAGTTGCTCTCAGATGCACACCAGAAAAGGGGTAAAAAAGGGGCCCGTGGAGCTATAATAATGAGGAATTCTGACCCAAGTATTGCAGTTCCGCTTTATATAGACCACAAATGTATGATTTATATGTAAAAAGGAACAATTTAAAAGCATGATATGTCTCCTTTAAGAAAAAAAAAATCTGAAAAGTTTTATGAAAAAGTATTTATTGTATTTTATTTATTTTATTTCACCAATATTTACTGTGGTCTTTCGCCCTTTGTAACTAAACCACACACAAAAAGAAGAAAATCACATAAAAATGTACATGTTCACAGTTGTCAATTTCATTTGGCCAAACCAGCAGCTTACTACTCCCTACTTCATCAGTACAGAAAGGTGGTTGATTGGAAAAGCAGTTTTATAGAGAACACAAGAAATACCTTTTGGTAGATGATGGTGTTTTCTCACAGAAGTTTGGTCCATCATCTTTTGAGCAGTCACTCTTCATAGACACAGAGCTGGACACACGTGAGAACGATCTTTCCCTAATGACACAAAGAGCAGAAAGGGGGGAAAAAAAGTTACTACAGGAGATACAGTACTACAGTGTCATTTAAAGAGGTTTGACGTTGCAAATGGTACGTAGATGTTATATTGCCCCTGTGTGTAATGTATATATACATGATTGCCTGTTCTGTATTTCCACTGTGGAATGTAGTGCCCTTGGCTACCTGTGTAATTTAATGGCCATATTCATAAACAAGTAAAGCCGTTTACAATTTCTTTCAAAATACTTAGATTTATTTTTCTATTCAGTCAAGTTCTAGTACATACACCAGGTTAACATCACTGCATGTTAGTGTAATGTGTTTGTTCTGTTTTGGTTCTGTCATTTGCTCCTGTAATCTTCTGCTTGTTTGTTTTGTGTTTTGAATAAAGTGTTTGTTTTGGATTCTCCTTTGCTTTATATAGACACACACCCCGTGACAGTTACATGTGATGATAGATGTTACTTATTTAATAATAATTAATCAATGGATCGCCTGTAAGACGCTTGGAGAAACAGATGAAATACCTTTTGTTAGATGGGGTTTTCTCACGGAAATTTGGTCCATCATCTTTTGAACAGTGACTCTTCATAGACACAGAGGACACACGTGAGCCTGATCTTTCACTAATGACAAAGAAACAAGAGAAGAAGAAAAAACACTTTACTACAGGAGATAATTCAGTCTCATTTGAAAAAGGTGCAATGTTGCATATGGTAATTAGATGGGTAGATGGAAAAAACAACAGCCAAGGAGGCTTTCTGTGAACTCTCCGTCTGCTCTTACACGGCCAAGGACACCATCTCTGAACCCCGTTTGCCTCTGTTCTGTCACAGCCAAGGAACCCTTCATTGAACTGTCTGCCAAAATGAACTCATGGCCAAGGTGGTGGTCCCCTGCTCCACCATAGAGGTCACCAGCACCGCTAGCTCCACCATCATCAGTCAAGTCATCAGTCATCAGCTCTTCAAGTCATCAGCTCAGCCCTGACCACCTGTTCTGCCTGATCTGACAGTGCTCCCTGCTCAGTCTTTAGAAGGTTTTAGAAGGCTCGAACTCCAGATCTTATTTAACGAGTCATTGTTGCTTCAGTCTGATTGATGGGTTTGTGAGGAGAGTGCTGTACTTTGAAAGTTAATCAATATATTACATTTAAATAACCAAAATTTATTTTTCACTATAGGCTATTATTTTTTGTTGTCTTCTGTGTCTTTTTGTTTTTTTGTAAAATCTTTGCACTTTTTGGTGATTTTAGGTAATTTGGTGTTGGTATTTGGGTTTAAGGTGGGATTAGGTGGGAAGGGATAGGGTGTTGGTGTTTGGTGAAGGGTTTGTATTTAGAGCAATGGCAACAGCCAAAAATAATAAAAATGAATGAATCATATGAGCTTATATTATATTTTATTGTCACACTTTAATGGGGAAATTAATTTATTTAATGAACAAATCAAACACAAACATGTAAGGCTTTTATTTGTACACATAACATTGAAACTATGGAGTGTGTTGTGGTTGCTTCATCTGCAAGAGCTTCTAACACAGGCTTCTGGCTGCTTTATTTTAAATAAGCACCAGATGGCGCTGTTCTCGACCAGTTCTCGACACTCTCGAAGCTTTGAATCTTTTCCTGGAACAGTCAGGGGAAAAATTGTTCCACCATCCCTCCCCATGAACTGCTTCCACTCCACCAACCAACTGGATTTTGTTGTGGGGTTTTCGCTTAGCACAAAGCATCTGGAAGCTACTCTTAAAGGGATACTCCACCGTCTTTTCATATTAAACTATGTTATTCCCTTAACTAAGACGAGTTGATACATACCTCTCTCGTCTCAGTGCGTGCACTAAATCGCTCTGTCTTGCGGTGAAACTTTGTTAGCACTTAGCTTAGCCCAGTTCATCGCAAATCGCAACGATTTGTTTTGTGTCACCGTCCTAGGTCGAGTTACACTACGCGAGTAACTGTGTTTAAATAGGGAAAACGTGGAGGTGTTTGGTAGCTTCTCTGCTTGGTCCATATTGAATGAACTGGGCTAAGCTAAGTGCTAACAAAGTTTTGCCGCAAGACAGAGCGATTTAGTGCACGCACTGAGACGAGAGAGGTATGTATCAACTCGTCTTAGTTAAAGGAATAACATAGTTTAATATGAAAAAACGGTGGAGTATCCCTTTAAGGAAGGGGACTCTGTTATTCCCCATGTCTTGTCTGAGCTTTTGTGTTATTCACTGTTCCTGTGGCCATGTTTGTAGTTTTCCCTGTTGGTTAATCTTACCCAGGTGCATCTTGTTAACTCATTATCTAGTTAAGCTTGTTTGCCCCTGTGTATTATTAGACATTAATAGTGTAGCCAATGGTGTATTAATTATTTTCTTAACTGTGACACTAGAAATTAATTAATGCTTTAAGAAAAAAAAAATCTGAAAAGTTTTATGAAAAAGTATTTATTGAAATACTTTCTTTCAGTCTATGTGTAGCAACAATAAGAAACCCATTAAATACCTTTTGGTAGATTTGGTAGATGTCCTTTTCTCACTGAAGTTTGGTCCATCATTTTTTGAATGGTCACTCTTCACAGACACAGAGCTGGATACAGGTGAGCCTGATCTTTCACTAATGACAAAAAAAAAAAAACACACACACATTACTATTACTAATAGTAATAACTATTACTATTACTATTACTTATGTATAATATGTTTTATATAAATAAACTTGCCTTGCCTTGGTGCTGAATGCATTGCTCATGACCCAATTAATAAATTTCTCCTTTGGATTTGAGTGAAGAATAATAATGAATGGTTTTAGTATCATGAGCAATGCATTCAGCACCAAGGCAAGGCAAGTTTATTTATATAAAACATATTATACACAATGGCAATTCAAAGTGCTTTACATAGAATAAATTAAAATAATCAAAAGAAATAAGAATAATTAAAACAGTTTAGAATAAATAAAATAAAATACATTACAAACAGTCAGATGAACAGCGGCACAGTGCTCATTCAGTAAATGCATAGTTAACCAGAAGTGTTTTGAGTCTGGATTTGAAAGTGACCACAGTAGGAGCACATCTGATCTCCTCTGGAAGCTGGTTCTACCTGCGGCTGGCATAAAAGCAGACTCTCCTTGCTTTGAGTGAACCCTTGGTATTTCTAGCTGATATGATCCTAATGATCTGAGTAATCTGTTATTTTTAAGTGAGCATATCTGCAATGTATTGAGGTCCTAGGCCATTGAGTGATTTATATACCAGTAATAATACTTCAAAATCAATACTAAATGTAACTGGTAGCCTGTGTGAAGACCTGAGGACTGGTGTGATATGATGTCACGGTTTGAGTTTTGTTCCTTGTTTCTGTTTCATCTATGTCATGTGATCCCGCCATGTGTTCTCTTGTCTAATGTGTCATGTTGTTATTGGTTCATTGTTTCATTGTTCACAGGTGTCCCTTGTCTAGTCGTTTGTCTTGTGTATTTAAGACCTCATGTTTGCCCTGTGTCTTTGTCTATTATTGAATGTTTCATGTTTGATTATGTTTTGAAATAAAGTTCCATTTGGGTTCTCAACCAGCTTGCCTCAAGTGGATTCATTCGTAACAGATGTTCATATTTTCTGGTTCTGCTCAGAATCCTGGCGGCAGCGTATTGTGAGCTGCAGCTGTCTAATGGTCTTTTTGGGAAGGCCAGTGAGGAGTCCATTACAATAATCCACTAAAAGGTCAGTTAATTGCTCTGATTGAGTTGATTAACTGGTTCAGTACTTTCTCTGGTTATAAAATTAATTTAGCTAAATCTGAAGCAATGCCTTTAGGTACTCTTATTTCCAAACCTAATATTGTGCCCTGTTTTCCTTTAAGTGGTCACCTCTAAGTTTCATCTATTAAGGTATTTCAATCTACATCTTTGAAGCAATTGTATGAATCTAATTTGTTCCTTTATTTGAGAAAATACAGCAAGATTTAGAACGCTGGAATTCATTACCAGTATCTTTGCTAGGTCGGATATCACTTGTGAAAATGATTGTATTACCCAAATTATTATATCCTATTCGAATGGTTCCATACTGTTCTCAAATAGGGCATTAAAGGGCATGATTAGCTGGCTGACTTCCTTCATATGGAGTAAACGCAAGCCTAGATTAAAAATGTCCGTACTTTATCTCCCAAGTTCTATGGGAGGGTTGGATTTTCCAAATATTAAGATCTATCAATTAAGTTCTCATCTGAGATACATTTCAAAGTGGGTTAGTAATGTTTCTTCCTCTACTTGGTTAGATATACAATGTATCACAATTCCTTTAAGAGATCTTCTTTTTGTTAAGAGTTTTCAAAAAGTAAAAGGAATTTATGATAATCCAATTATAGTTAACACGCTGAAAGCATGGAGATTGGTCTGTAAGCTTGAAGGTAGATCTAAATTGACTTATTTCTTTACCCCAATATTAAATAACCCTGATATCACTGCAGGAAATTTGGATGATGGTTTTAAACGTTGGTGTAACTTAGGACTTATTAGGCTTGGAGATATGTTTTCAGACAATAAATTAATGTAATTTATGCAGTTAAATTCAGAAGTATCAGTTGTTCAAACAGGATTTTTTTTTTTCGTTTCCTCCAATTAAGACATTACGAATAACACAACACTTGTTAGAAATTGTGAAATATCTTCAGTTGAGGGGTTATTAATTTTATCATCAGGAAAAATGTCTCTGGGTAGGTTTTATGGTTCTTTGTGTTCAATCTCTTCTGCTGATATCCAGAGTATTAAAACTAAATGGGAAGAAAAGTTAGCTACTGGCATTGATGATGAAACATTGGATGACATTTGGTCTTATGCTAAGAAAATATCTGTTTGTACACGTACAAGAGAAATACAATTTAAAATCATAGACTCCATATTTCCCCTAAGCGCAGGCATTTTTTTAACCCCTCTTTATTGCCTATTGCCTAAAATGTAAAACTGAAATAGGTATTTTAACACATTGTCTTTGGTCATGTAACAGACTGCAACAGTATTGGTGTTTATTTCTAGGGGAAATGGAAAAGGTCTTTAAAGGGGTGGTTGATTGCTATTTCACTTTTTTCATTTTAAATACTGTGTAATGTTGCTGTTGGTGCATGAACAGTATCTGCAAAGTTGCTGCGCTGAAAGTTCAACGTAAGCAGAGATATTGTCTTTTAAAAATCAGGAAGTTTAATGCCTACAAAAACGACTCGAATGGGACTACAACGAGATACTTCCCGGGTTTTATACACTGTAAAAAGTGAATAGTTGGATCAACTTAAAAAAATTACTTCAATTGGTAAATAAATTAAGTTTTCTCAACTTAAATTATCACGTTTTTCACGATAATTTAAGTTGAGAAAACTTAATTTATTTAGGTGTTACCAATTGAAGTAATTTTTTTAAGTTGATCCAACTATTCACTTTTTACGATACGTAACTAACCCATACATTTACATCAACCCTCCCTTTGGAACATGTTCTGCTGTCGAAGAGGAGGAGTTATAGTGGAGAGCTGTAGCTGTCAGGTCTTCTGTGTTCAGGCTTCCTACAGACGCTGTAGTTCGTCAACAATGGTTAAAATTTAAGTTTGATTATGTTCCTGACAATTACAATCGTAGTTTAGCTGTCTGTGCTGCGCATTTTACGGAAGACAGCTTCCAGAATCTACACGAGTTCAATGTCGGATTCAACAAGAAACTATTACTCCAACATGAAGCAGAGGCAGCAGTTGTTGGGCCACAACCTGCAAGTAAGATTTAATCATTTTAAATGTATTTGCCTGTATAATTTAAGACGTAATGTTTTTGTTTTATCAAGGATGTAAAAAAATGCCAGCGCTGGCTTTAGTATATGACAGATGCGTATAAACATTTTGGACCCGAATTTGTAACTTATATGTACACATTTTGTAAACGTATTTTCCATGTATACTTTATGACGTAATTTTTTTATTTGATCAAGAACGCAAACCAATGCCAAAGCTGTTTGGTTATAGTAGCTAGTTAGTTCGATGTTATTTTGTGTGTATAAGAAACGTGTACAAACTTCAAAAAATTATCGTAACAGCAAACTTCAGCTGCTGTTATCATATGTACATCTAAAGAAAACGACAAACTGAGTAAACTACCGGTAAGTTTTGTGAATAGGTAAACGGTTGTTCATTCTATCAATAAAACAATATCTTTAAAAAACGGTATTACTCAGTCATGTATTCAGTTATATTAAATGTTTAATCAGGGGGAAAGCGTATCTCAAAAGCTAACAAACAGCAGTAGCATTTTCAAGTAACAGCGTATGGAAATTCTTTGAGAAAATAATAATATTTTTTACAGTCTATGGCCAGGAGCACATGTAACTGTCGCCCGTAAAGGTAATGGGCGTGAAGATTCCGGACGCAGTTTAGCCAATTACAACACACCGGCCGAACTAACCAATCTGAGCTCATTGCCTGTTTCTGAGGGAGTGGTTTCATAGACTCAGGAAGTCAACCGGTCGTTCAAATGACAGAGGAGGAAGCGGCTTACAATAAAGGTGAAATTTATGAAAAATAAGCCGTTTTTTAACAAACGAAACACGAAGACATGTTATATTGCAGCCCATAAACACAATCAAGCAAAGAAAAAAGGCAGTAAACCACCCCTTTAATATTCAGTTGGATTTTGACCCAGTGTCACTGGTGTTTGCTATACCTAATGGACGCATTGTTTCATCTGCTAATAAGAAATTGTACAATATTGTATCCTTTTAAAATATTTTACTTAATTGGATCAGTAAATCTCCATCTCTTAAAGGTTGGCAGAAGGTTGTTTTTGAGTTGATTCCCCTGGAGCGTCTTACCTATGCATTACATCAAAAAACATGCCAGTTTTATAACGTTTGGACCTCATATCTAGACTATTTGGAAACTTTGCCCTATTATTACAATGAATTTTGTAATTGTATAACTCCCTGGACATTTAACATTTGTCCTTTTCTGCATCTTTTTAAATATGTTTTTTTTTTTTTTTTTTTTACACGGGTACAAAGTTGTGACACCTGGCAGATCAACACCTCAGCCAATAAACCTTGATCACTATCGGCATCTTTGTGACTTTTCGAATGTAAAACAGATAAACTAAAGATAAACTAAAGTTGTAATTGAGAAGCAGGACACTTTGTTACTTTTTAATCATACACCTTAACTGGTCTCTGAACATGACGCTTCTTCATTTCACTTTATTCCTATGTGTTTGTTGCATTCTATAGACTCATATACACTAACACTAAGTCTTATCCTCCATCTTACTGAGCTTCATAAAGGGATAGTTCACCCAAAAATGAACTTTCTGTCAGGACCACTATCGTCAAATGCGATTGACAATTAGCATACAGTTAGGATTGACGGAATGGTTCTGTTCTGGGCGGGAAATCCCTGTGCATCCATTCAGACTAGCATGAGTAAGAGCAGGGAGAGCAGCAATAACCCCTCTTAGGGTAAACAGAACCAATGAATGTAATGCAGATATCATTAGTTCAAGATTTTAAAGAACAACGTAATTCAATGATTAATTCTGATTCAAAGGGCAATCAATCCTTGACGCGGTCTTACCTCTGTTTCTCTGAGAGACTCATCTTTGAGAGAGAGAGTGATTTCCTCACTCCTCTGTCATACTGCAGCTAAACTGCCATTGAAAACAGATCAGCACTGGGATCGATGCGTTGAAAACATTCAGCTGCTCAGCACGACCTGGAAATGACCATAATGTTATGAGGTGAATATAATTATGAGTGTTGAGGTGGTAATAAACAATCTGCACAAAAATAACATGGGTGTAACCAAATGTTTAGGTGCATTTCAAATAACTCTTCAAAACAAAACATAACAAAATAAAAACATTCTATGCATGGAGAAACACTTTTTTCAGCGCTGGATCAAAACATTGAAGGGAAAACTGAACATATATTGCAGTTTTATATGATTTTACACTCATATTTACTTATCCACCAACGAACCATATCTTTTCATTTGATTTCACATCATTTGATCACATGCTCAGAATTTATTGTATGGCTATTCATTTCAAATGATCCCACAATGGTTAAAATTGTTAATATAGGTCATTGTGCTATATGAACGGAAAAGTTCTAATTAATTATAGCTTACATTTGACACAAACAAAAATACATTAAAGCATCATTACGTTACGTTACTTGATGTTTACTTACATCATTACGTAAACTGTACGTGCTCTGGTTTCCTGTTAGAATGCTTTCGATTTTGCATCATCACAAAATAACAGTCAAAAATAAAATGAAGGAATTAAAAAAAATGCCATTTAATACTTGTAGCCTATTGAAAAAGCAATACCTGTTCTTTAAAAAAAAAAAAAAAAAAAAACTATCGTCAAATGCGATCGACAACAACTAGCATGCAGTTTGGATTGACGGTTCTGTTCTGGGCAAGAGCTCATGTGCATCCATTCTAGCATGAATAGCAGGGAGAGCAGCAATAACCCCCCTTAGGGTACAAACAACAGTAGGCTACCAACATTAATGTTTTGCAGATATAATTAATTTAAGATTTTAAAGAACAACATAATTCGAGGATTTATTCTGATTCAATGGCCATTTTTTAATTTAGGTCATTGAGCAACGTGCACGGAAATGTTCTATTTAATTATAGCTGACATTTGTTACATTTGACATTGACACATACAAAAATGCATTAAATCATTATTCACCACGTGCTTGAGGTCTGGTTTCCCGCTATGTGCTTTCAATTTTGATTTCATCACAAAACAACAGCCCAAAATAAAAGGAAGGGATTTTTAAAAAGGCCTCGTAATACTAAAACCATTAACTGTTCTTTAACGTAATAATCAGTCACTGTAATTGAGGACGTTTACAAAAAAAAAACTTACTTGCTGCGTCGGTTTGGAGCATCAGAAACGACTTGCAAAATGGTTTCTTTTTCTCACTTTTACTATTAGTAGTCACATGACAGGATCACCCATAAAAGGCATAAGTGACCTTTGCCAACAACCAGTGTTCTGCTACAGTTATGATTTTTAAAGCCTTTAGATTTGTTCACGGTTAACATTGACTCAGACTCACTGGTCGTTCTAACACATTTATGCCTTAATAAAGCATCATTTTTGTGTCTTAAATTTTCAGTCAGCCTTAATTTGTGTTAGTCAGATATCAAGTGCAAATCATGATGTCAGCAAACCAATTGTGAGATGTGTTCATATAAAATGTGACAGAATATTTATAGGTGAATATTTATTTCAGAAACTATATGTGTTTCTGAAATGATTTCAGGTGCAGGTGTATATTGTAGGTGTAGGTGAATATTGTAAGCAATGGCTCAGGAACAACAATGTACAATTGAAGATTATAAGATTTAGTCACTACATAAGCTATAACTGCAACAGGATTTCAACACACAAAAAAATTAGGACATGGACATGAAGACTTTGCATAACAAATAGCTATCACAACACCGGTGTTATAGAATCAGTTAGTCTCCAATTTACAATTTGTGCCATATTCTCAGATCAGAACAGTTCATATCTGAATATATAATGAACATTTTAGATTTTGCTGTACAGAGACATCACATCATCACACATATTAATGTATCCTCATAGATACAGTATTAGTGACTCTTCTGAGGATCCTAACCTGACAAACATATATATATATATATATATATATATATATATATATATATATATATATATATATATATATATATATATATATATATATATATATATGTTTACTAGCTTTACTAGCACCTGAATATATATGTATATAAAACATAAGAGATCATTTCTAGAATGTGTAGAAATGTAAAATGAAAGTCTGGTATTATGGCATGGGTGATCACATGCAGTGAACCCATCAACCATGTTTTTACCTGATCTCGGATTAGTTTTATAAGTTTGGACATTTTATTAACACATTTAATACAAATGAAGCGTAGTATATTTGTCTCTGAATAGCCAAGCCATCAAAAAAATTAAAAAAATAAATAAAATAAAATCACAAAACACACTACAAATGAATAAACTAACATAAATTATACAAAATGTTTATGCTTCATTCTGAAGGGTTGGCATTTTGTAGATTGCATATCGAAACCTGTTGAAAGATTTTGAACAGTTCTGTTATTGGGATGTTTTTCACTGTTCTGATTGGTTGTCTCTGCTGTAGTGGGCGTGGCTGATGTTGTGATGTCACTATCAGTCCGTCACTGATGAATCAGACAATCTCACATCAGGACACTAGGGGGCGATGATGATGATGATGATGATGATGATGATGATGATGATGATGATGATGATGCTTTTAACAAGCCTCAGAGGATTTTTGTACAGAAAATAAAGAATTGTGAAATAATTTGATTATTTTTGTAGCCTATATTCACCTATGTCCACCCTAGAAGACACTCCAAAGTATATCAATTTCATCAAATACCTTTATAAAATACTTTTGCCATACCCTTCTGACAAATCCAGCCGGTGTTTGTTTTAGTCTGTTTAGTTCTGCTGGTGTTGTTTGTGGTTTTGGAAGCTGGGAGATCAGTTTATATCAGCTCCACATAAGGCCAGCATAGAATTTGCATCAGCATAGGCCAATGCTCTACAGGGCGTTGCTTCTGAAGGAAATGAGAAGTGAGAAAAAAAAAACTGAGGATGTCTAAAATTCAATGGGCTATTGCAGAAAATACAATATATATCATGCACCATGCCATCTGATTCCATCACTATACTGTAATTTTAAAATCTCTTTAAAAAATAATTGTAACAAATACGACTCTGGGTAAATATGAATTAGCTCAAGAATATGGGGAATCTTGGGAATATTAATATTTATGACTCATGGTCATAATTCATAAGTCGCATGTACATTTATTTTATCAATTATCGAGATTACCTCGTTCTGTAACTGGTCTGACCAACATTTAATTCGTCCAGCGAGTAGATGTAAGGTCAGTACAGTTAAGAAGGGGTATTCACAAACTCCACTAAAGTTCAGGTCCTGGCCACGAACATTAAACTTTATTGAGTTTATTAATTAAAACTACTGAATGTAGTCTAATATCGAGCTTGTAGCTTAAGATCTTTTGTTTCAGTGACTTTAGAATGGTGGGCTTTCAAATACAGAGACAGTTAAAAAGGATATATGGATTTTAATAAATGCAAAACTAGAGATTATATGAGTTACGAATATAAACGTACGTAAAAATACAAAACAATAAAACAAACACACATTTAACCAAACAAGAAAATACGTGATCAGGATAACATGAAATGAAAGAAAGAAAGAAAGAAAGAAAGGCAGAGAAGGGGAAAATAATAATTACATACAGAAAACCTAAATTCACGAGACAACCTGGAAAGCAGTTTTATCAGATAAGATTACCGTCACTTGCACGTTTGTTCTCTGTTCGGTGCGATGCTGAAACTGGCAGGACAGCGCGGATGGTGTCCTGTTTCTGTTGCGTCTTCAGGTGCCGCGAAGTTTAAAGGCTCACTGGATGTACATTACCGAGAAAGTTCGTCTTCCGTGCGGAAGAGGCTAGAAATCTTGGTTTCTAAGGCAGCAGGCTTTTACATGGCGCGGGGGTTTGTGTCCCAGAGGCCACGGTGAGGCCTGTTCAGCTGGTTGCCATGGAGCTGCGCTACACGTGGATGAGGTCCGGGATGAGGGCGACCGGAGAAGAGGGAGATCGAAGAAGGAAGAGAGGAATCAGAGAGGGAAGAGAGCCAGAAGTGGGGGTCTCGTCCTTTTAACAGACATCTGTTTTACGCCCTGTTTTGGAACGACAGCGAATCAGATTGTCTTTTCTGACGCGGGAAAATTCTCTTTGTGTGAAGAAGAAAACGCCTACTTTCACCATATGTCTTATGAGAGAAAGAATTCATATTTCTTCTTAAGATTGTACACTTGGAACAATACATCTTACAATACAGTGTTACTATGTGCGGGACTGGTTGAATTAAAACAGGACGGTCAGACAGATACCAAGAATTACAGGTAGATATTGGACACACATAACATTATGTTCATATGCATCATTACACACAAATAAAGCTTGATTAAACATACAATAAAATGGTCAGTATTTCCGTTATGGTATGTGAAGACACTTGAGAAACACAGGAATACATATCAAACATTTGAAGAGTTTTCTCTGAAATGTTCCATGTATGTTAAGGTTTTGGAATGTTGGCTTTACAAGAGGAACTGGATGAGATGCCGTCTTGAGGTCATAAAAGTTTATGACCAGGTTCGAGTTACAAGACACTATGGAGTGATTTTCTTTCAATGAATCTTCGGAATTAAAGATTTTACTCTAGCAAACCACACCTCAATTATAAATTTGTAATGAATGGTAAAATGAAATTTTACTATGTGGAAGTCCATATATGGCAATGTGCTTCAGTTGCATCTCGTGGTGGGTTTCTGGTTGAAAGTCCACGAGTGTGTGTGTGTGTGTGTGTGTGTGTGTGTGTGTGTGTGTGTGTGTGTGTGTGTGTGTGTGTGTGTGTGTGTGTGTGTGTGTGTGTGTGTGTCTTCTGGAATGCCAGGAGGCTGTAAAAGTTGGGGAGAAGGTCGGTGCTGGCAAATTGGGGGTTTTACAAGGGATTGTCCATTTGACTAAAATGTTCCTCTGGGAACAACAGATTGCAATTTTGACATGTCCAAGCAGACTTAGCGACGCCGTGGACAGACCCGTTGTCTGAAAAGACAACGAAGGATGTGTTTTAGAGACAAGGAATTACTAATTGGAACAGCATGTGACCGCATGTCAGGCATTGTCGCTACATAATTATGATGAGGTTGTTTCTGTTGAAAATGATAGTCACACATTTCTAGTTGTGTCATTGACCCTTAAAATGACAAATGTTTATTCAGTGTGAAATGACGCAGTTCAGAAACTAATAAAATAGATGAAACAGCGCTTCACTCAATCACACCAAATGTGTGAACTTTAGTCATGTGATTCATAAACATGGTGACTATATTTTATATGCTAAACTACAGATATTGTTCCCAAAATAAAACTGGCAAAACCTCAGACTGAGCAACAAAGCCTACTGGAAAAAAAAAAACTCAAAACATACAGCATTGCAAGATCCCATGTTCATATTTTTAAAAGATTGCTTATTTATAATGACAACAGTAACTGTATTTTGGTGGAAACTATGCTAAGGGGTTTATTACATTACATTGTTTATTCGGCCAACATAAATGTTATTTTTCTTTGACTATCATGTGACCAGCCTATAGTCAGAGTGTGAAGCGCGTTCACAGACACACTCATGAACTGTGTTTATTCTTCCTGACTGAAGAGTTTATAACCTCAAATTGTCTACTGATGTTTTTCAGATCATAGAGTGATTTTATCTCAGGGTTTTGGAGATGATGTTGCTCACACTTATTTTGTTCTCTTTGAGTGTGTGTTGTCTGTCTAGTGAGTTATGAACATGTTCTTATACTTCTAGTGATAATGTAGTTAAAATTGTTCAGAGCATTTAAAATAGCTGTTAATAATATTGTGTTTCAGGAGTGTTTGGTGACACAGATGCAGTGAAATCAGTGGCAGTGATGGAGGGAGATTCTGTCACTCTAAACCCTGATCTTACAGACATACAGAGAGATGATGAGATAGTGTGGAGGTTTGAAAACATTCGCATCGCTAGAGTGATCGTGAACATTACTAGATATTATAA
The DNA here is from genome assembly GCA_023718395.1 of Leucaspius delineatus. Lineage (NCBI taxonomy): Eukaryota > Metazoa > Chordata > Actinopteri > Cypriniformes > Leuciscidae > Leucaspius > Leucaspius delineatus. The sequence continues at coordinate 30,265,488 of CM043363.1, forward strand.
TGATGAGCGATTCAGAGACAGACTGAAACTGGATCAGACTGGATCTCTGACCATCAGTGACATCAGAACCACAGACTCTGGACTTTATCAACTAAGAACCATTATTGGAGATAAGGAGTTTATCAAGAGATTCAATGTTACTGTTAATGGTGAGTAGAGAATTACACTGTACTTTTACTGTCTTTTACGCAGTCGCGCATCATGTGGAGTGGACTTACTGATTTTGATAGGGAGAAGGATGACCACTATCAACGCTACAATCATTTTCATCTGGGGACAGAATATACATACATATATATATATATATACTGGATAAATCTCACAAACGGACTCATCACAAACACACACACACACACACACACACTCACAGAGAGAGAGAGAGAGAGAGAGAGAGAGAGAGACTACAACGACTCTCCGCCTCCCGTTAACCTAAATAAAGAAGTTTCTAGGAGATCCGTCTAGTTTTAATTTCATACATTCATTGTTTATTTCAGATTTCAGGCGTGTTTTTTTTTTTTAAACAACAAGCCTATAGATCTGATCAACTGAAATGCCTCATACACTACTTTCATTCTTTGTGTGCCTATGCCATTTAATTGGTAAGTAGATTTTTTATTTGTTGACAAATTTGAATCATGTTTACTACTTTTTAAATCTGCATTGTTTCCAGAAAAATATTCTGTCAATTCTTACTATGTAAGATGTAGTTTTTCATTCAGGTCTCTGATCACTAGTTTTGATGGATATATTTCTCATCTGGAAACATAGTGTGATTAGATGCTTTTATTTTAGTGAAGCACAACTAAACATGTCTTATGTACACTCACCTAAAGGATTATTAGGAACACCATACTAATACTGTGTTTGACCCCCTTTCGCCTTCAGAACTGCCTTAATTCTACGTGGCATTGATTCAACAAGGTGCTGAAAGCATTCTTTAGAAATGTTGGCCCATATTGATAGGATAGCATCTTGCAGTTGATGGAGATTTGTGGGATGCACATCCAGGGCACGAAGCTCCCGTTCCACCACATCCCAAAGATGTACAGTGAACTCATTGTCATGTTCAAGAAACCACTTTGAAATGATTGGAGCTTTGTGACATGGTGCATTATCCTGCTGGAAGTAGCCATCAGAGGATGGGTAAATGGTGGTAATAAAGGGATGGACATGGTCAGAAACAATGCTCAGGTAGGCCGTGGCATTTAAACGATGCCCAATTGGCACTAAGGGGCCTAAAGTGTGCCAAGAAAACATCCCCCACACCATTACACCACCACCACCAGCCTGCACAGTGGTAACAAGGCATGATGGATCTATGTTCTCATTCTGTTTACGCCAAATTCTGACTCTACCATCTGAATGTCTCAACAGAAATCGAGACTCATCAGACCAGGCAACATTTTTCCAGTCTTCAACTGTCCAATTTTGGTGAGCTCATGCAAATTTGTTGCCTCTTTTTCCTATTTGTAGTGGAGATGAGTGGTACCCGGTGGGGTCTTCTGCTGTTGTAGCCTATCCACCTCAAGGTTGTGCGTGTTGTGGCTTCACAAAAGCTTTGCTGCATACCTCGGCTGTAACGAGTGGTTATTTCAGTCAAAGTTGCTCTTCTATCAGCTTGAATCAGTCGGCCCATTCTCCTCTGACCTCTAGCATCAACAAGGCATTTTCGCCCACAGGACTGCCGCATACTGGATGCTTTTCCCTTTTCACACCATTCTTTGTAAACCCTAGAAATGGTTGTGCGTGAAAATCCCAGTAACTGAGCAGATTGTGAAATACTCAGACCGGCCCCTCTGGCACCAACAACCATGCCACGCTCAAAATTGCTTAAATCACCTTTCTTTCCCATTCTGACATTCAGTTTGGAGTTCAGGAGATTGTCTTGACCAGGACGACACCCCTAAATGCATTGAAGCAACTGCAACACACAAATGTGATTGGTTGATTAGATAATTGCATTAATGAGAAATTGAACAGGTGTTCCTAATAATCCTTTAGGTGAGTTTATATATATATATATATATATATATATATATATATATATATATATATATATATATATATATATATATATATTAGGGCTGTCAAAGTTAGTGCGTTAATAACGCGTTAACGCAAAATCATATTAACGGCACTATTTTTTTTAACGCTCGATTAACGCAGCGCGTATTTTCTGTTTGACCCGTGGCCCAAAACCTAGTTGGAGAAATGGAGATACACAGTGTTGCAAACTTAGCGACATTGCAGACCCATTTAGCGATTTTTTCCCTTTAACAAAGCGCACAAACCTTATTTAGTTTCTGAGAATCTACCGGTACCGCCGGTACTGCTCTCCCAGCACGCGCACGCGCCTCTCTCTCTCTCGCTCTCTCTCTGCGTCTCGCGCTGGAGAGAGGAGCAGCGCTTTAATTCAGTTAAACACAGATATGATGTTGCTTCTCTAATTTTTCATGCAAGTATAGCCGAAATCGCAAAACAGATATTGTGTTTATCTTATGTGTATTTGATTTCATCAGACGACGTCTCGATTATCAGGATTATTGTGCAGATTAACATCTTGGAAGGGAGAGCTGATTATGTCTTAATGGGTCGCGTTTCAGTCACCATTTCATATTCATTCCGTTGTTTGACAACAGAAACAGTAAAATATACCAATGAAAACAGTTTTATTGAGAATTTAGCTTCATCAAAATGGGCACAGAGAGAGACAAACTATAATGTAGCCTAATAATAAATAATAAATGTACATTTAGCATTTTCAGAAGAGCTGCCCTGTCATGCAAAAATCTAAACATGTTTGTGTTAATTGCTCAGTGCAAAGAAAGAGAAGTAATGGGAACCTGGTATTTCTTTGTTCTTTCTACATGTGTCTAATAGACATGAACAAGTTCTTTGAAAAACATCTATGACCTTTGAAACATGTCTCGTCTTCATGCTCTATGTTGACTATGGTTTCAATAATAAACATACATTTGCATAAAGCATCCATATTTATCCATGCCCACGTTGATTAGAGTATTACAAACTTGAAAAGTATTAATTTAAGGTACATTTAGAACAAATAAAAAATGTGCGATTAATCACGAGTTAACTCATGACAATCATGCGATTAATCGATTAAAATTTTTAATCGATTGACAGCCCTAATATATATATATATATATATATATATATATATATATATATATATATACAGTATATATATTTATATATATATATATATATATATATATATATATATATATATATATATATATATATATATATATATATATATATATATATATATATATATGATTGTAGCGTTGATAGTGGTCATCCTTCTCCCTATCAAATGAAACCGAAAGTCTCGAAACACCAAACTGAGTTTGCAGAACAGCCACAATCGTTTCTTGCTTCTCTCTGGCCCTGGGCCATCGGGCAGTCCTTCCTGTCCAGCCCAGGCCTGACTGGTTTGAACTGGATAAATATCACAAACTGACTCGTCACAAACACACACACACACACACACACACACACACACACACACACACACACACACACAGAGAGAGAGAGAGAGAGAGAGAGAGAGAGAGAGAGAGAGAGAGAGAGAGAGAGAGAGAGAGAGAGAGAGAGAGAGAGAGAGAGAGCCTACAATGACTCTCCGCCTCCCGTTAACCTAAATACACTACTTTCATTCTTTGTGTGCCTATGGCATTTAATTGGTAAGTAGATTTTTTATTTATTGACAAATTTGAATCATGTTTACTACTTTTTAAATCTGCATTGTTTCCAGAAAAATATTCTGTCAATTCTTATTATGTAAGATGTAGTTTTTCATTCAGGTCTCTGATCACTAGTTTTGATGGATATATTTCTCATCTGGAAACATAGTGTGATTAGATGCTTTTATTTTAGTGAAGCACAACTAAACATGTCTTATTTATTGTAGGCCTGTAAGTTTCTCAAGTTATTTTGCCACTAAAGCTTTTCATTTGACCAAAACATTTGCTGTAATGTAATTTTTTTCTTTCTATATTTTAGCAAGATTCTGTTTGCAATGATGTTAAGAGAGAGAGAGAGAGAGAGAGAGAGAGAGAGAGAGAGAGGGAGAGAGAGAGAGAAAGAATGTTTAGAGCAATTTGGTTAAAAAAACTACAACTTTTACATTTAAAATGAGACCAAGAGCCTTCATCTGTGTCTGATGAACTGTTCCTCTTGGTTCTCCAGGTGTGTTTGGTTACACAGATGCAGTGAAGTCAGTGTCAGTGATGGAGGGAGATTCTGTCACTCTAAACCCTGATCTTACAGACATACAGAGAGATGAAGAGATCCTGTGGAGGTTTGAAAACATTCGCATCGCTAGAGTGATCATGAACATTACTAGATATTATAATGATTAGCGATTCAGAGACAGACTGAAACTGGATCAGACTGGATCTCTGACCATCAGTGACATCAGAACCACAGACTCTGGACTTTATCAACTAAGTACCATTATTAGGAATAAGGAGTTTATCAAGAGATTCAATGTTACTGTTAATGGTGAGCATAATTACAGTGTAATTTATTCATTCCTCTTCATATTCAAAATGTAAACAGTACTTAATCACTGGCATAATCCTTAACACTTTTCTCGCCAGCGTTTTTATTTTATTTTTTTAAAGCATTTTTTATCATTTTCACAAAAGTTTCTTGGTCCCCAGAATATATTGATATCGGAATATGCAGTATATCAAAAGAACGAACAGACCCTCTGTTTTTAAATAAAACAAACAAACAAAAAGTATTCTAGCATCATGAATTCCTTTTTTATCAACACTTGAATATGGGTAAGTTACATAAAATCTGAGAAATGGTGTTTTTGTCAAAAACTAAGTCTGGATCGGATTCAGAATGAGATTAAAACACAGATGGAGTAGATCGAGTCCATCAATGCCCTTAATGCTTCACAGTCCTAGAGCTCGTCCTCGGTCGACTTTTCATTCAGTAACATTAGACAGTTTTGTTTTATCTGCTGTTTAATATTGATGATTGCATTATTTTATGCATCTGCTTACATAAGATATCGTTTTGTTTCTGTTGCTTTTTCGCCTGTGTTTTGATCATGAGATCCAGTTCTCTTTCAGAAGATGTCATAGTGCCTCCTGCCCTAGTCTAGGTAACAGTAAAAACACAGAAAGCCGGAAATCTCCATCATTGGCGGGGAGAGAGTTAGTTAGTCCAACCAGGATTTCACCAGGACTTTTTTTCTGAATTTGCTGCATTTTGTTGTTGTTTTGCTGTGAATTACTAAAATTGTAGTTCTGGTCCCTCATCTAAACCATGTTTTCAAGACTTTATTAATAAATCAGTTTTTTTTTCCCGGTAGTGATGTCAAAACATAATCATTCCCATTTACATGACATAATCGGCATAATCGGCCAAGAACGTGCATGTAAACAAGCTCATGCAAACAGTGACACTGATCATATACCATATACTTTTTTAAATGTTATAAATTATTTCATGATTTAAAAAAATAAATAAAAATAAGACATAAATGCAAGCTGCCACAAATAATGCTGAATCTGGTCTTGACTTTATTCTGCAGGTGTGTTTGGTTACACAGATGCAGTGAAGTCAGTGTCAGTGATGGAGGGAGATTCTGTCACTCTAAACCCTGATCTCACAGACATACAGAGAGATGAAGAGATCCAGTGGAGGTTTGGAAACATTCACATCGCTAGAGTGATCATGAACAATCCTAGATATTATAATGATGAGCGATTCAGAGACAGACTGAAACTGGATCAGACTGGATCTCTGACCATCAGTGACATCAGAACCACAGACTCTGGACTTTATCAACTAAGAACCATTACTGGAGATAAGGAGTTTATCAATAGATTCAGTGTTACTGTTAATGGTGAGCAGAGAATTACAGTGTAATTTCTTATGTCCTCTTCATATTCAAAATGTATACAGTATAATCATTGTCATCATAACCCTTAATTAGTCCAAAAGTATTGCTGTTTTAAAGTCTGTCAATATTATTCAGTTCAGACCCGTAGCCTAATGAATAAATTACTTACTGAACCAACTTTCTACAAACAAAATGCACAAAAAACGGTAAGAAAATCCAAGTTTTGAAAAAGGTAAATATATGCCAGTATAAAGTAGGCTACTCTGCAGGCCTTCTCCAGGTCTTTATCATTTTATCATGTTATTGTTTAGAAAGAGAGTAGGCTACCCCCAATATGTCTTTATGTTATTTGTATTGTTCACTTGGATAGTTCTTATGTATTCTAAATTCATGATGGGGTTAATGCAATGTGTTTAAATCAATGTTTGTGCAAATGCATACAACACTTAATTTATGCTCAAGCAGGCATGTTGTTTTAGCGATCATCCAGGGCGCCCGCGAAAGACAGGTAGTAGAAACCGACGTGGAGTAGAAAGAAAATAACCGTGTTTTGTAATGTTGTGAACGCATGCAGAGTTTTTGTGTACTGCGAATAAATGCCCTGGTAATGTAAGCAGTGACTTTTGATGTTTAAGTTTTCACATTCAGTATGGTATGGTCAATTCTATTATAATGGACTCACAGAAGCGTATTTTGGAGGAGTTTGCGAGGGTCAGTGGCGTTTATAGCCTACATCAGACACTCCAAGCATCTACACAATGCAAGTGCCTGACCATAGCTAGCTACATAAAGCCATAATACCAACTTCCACAACAGTGTTTAATTAAATACGAGGTTTCCGGAGGGTTACACCAGCAATATTAGATTGGATCCCCCTGATTTAAATACAAACTTTTACAGATAACCAAATCCGGATTACCAGTGCTCTAAATATTAGGCTATCACAACGTAGACTACAAACTAAATAAAGAACAACACGTAATTATCTTAAAAAAAATAAATTCAGTGATTTTACTAGGCCTACATATTTTATTTGACCATCATCATCATTTAAATATTTTGTGAAGTAAAAGTAGAAATAGAGATAGAGGGAGAGTACAGTGATTCTCAAAACGTATTTAATAATTATTATACAATCTGCTTTGTGTTAAACTAGCATGCTCAACATGTATGATTAAATATGTAGGCTAAAACAGCATTGCAGAAAGTGTGTTTTCATGTTCAGTCACTAGGAGGCGCTGCAGGATCTTCTTCTGCTCTAGAAGATCAGCGCACAATCTGAGCTCTGAAGACAAACAATGAGACACTCTGCTTTGTTCAAAGTAGTATTTTAAACTGTGAAGCAAGGACGAAAACTATAGCAACCTGTTTGAAAGATTTTGAACAGTTCTGTTACAGTATTGGGATGTTTTTCACTGTTCTGATTGGTTGTCTCTGCTGTAGTGGGCGTGGCTGCTGTTGTGAGGTCACTATCAGTCTGTCACTGATGAATCAGACATTCTCACATCAGGACACTAGGGGGCGATGATGATGATGATGATGATGATGATGATGATGATGATGATGATGATGATGATGATGCCTTTAACAAGCCTCAGAGGATTTTTCTACCGAAAATTTGTGAAATAAATGTATTATTTTTGTAGCCTATTCACCTATATCCACCCTAGAAGATTATCTGAGAGCACAGTATGTAAAGCATACATAAACTCCAAAGTTTATAAATTTGATCAAAACACATTTATAACATATATTTGCTACTCTGCTGACAAATCCAGTCTAAGGTGTTTTTTAGTCTTTTTAGTTCTGCTGGTGTTGTTGGTGGTTTTGGAAGCTGGGAGATCAGTTTATATCAGCTCCAAATAAGACCAGCATATACAGGCTGTTTTCTACTGAAATAGAAACTGTTAATATGCTCTACAGGGCGTTCAAGGTCAAGGTCAAAGTTTATTTATAAAGCACATTTACAAGCAGTCACTACTGCCCCAAAGTGCTGTACAGATACAGTTAAGAGCATAAGATAAAAACATAACAATGTAACCAAAAAGAAAATAGAAACAATATTTAGAATATAACAGCTCAACGTTACAAGCCAATGCAAAAAGATGAGTTTTTAATCGTGATTTAAATTTCTCGATAGAGCTAGCTGCTTTAATATTGAGAGGAAGAGAATTCCAGAGTTTAGGACCTATTACTGAAAAAGCTCTATCCTCTAGTTTTCAGTCTGGATCTTGGACAGTCTAAGAGCAACTGGTTGGTAGACCTAAGTGCTCTGACCGGGGTATGCAAAATCAGCATATCAGATAAATATAATGGTGCCAATCCACTTAAAGATTTAAAAACAAACAATAAGATCTTAAAATGGATTCAGAAAGCGACAGGCAACCAGTGGAGAGACGACAGGACAGGGGTAATGTATGCAATGCGTTGCTTCTGAGGGAAATGAGAAGTAAAAAAAAAAAAAAAAAAGAGAACATTCAATAGGCTATTGCAGAAAATATGTAAATGTAAATGCCATAGTAGACTAAATCTCAATACACCATGCTATCTGATGCCAAGTCATTTTAAAATTACTTTTAAAAATATTTAGAATGAGGTTGTTTCTGCTGGAAATGATAGTCAAACATTTCTGTAGGAAGTTGAGACATTGACCCTTAAAGTGTCAAATGTTTATTCAGTGTGAAATGACACAGTTCAGAAACTAGAATAAATAGATGAAACAGCGCTTCACTCGATCACACCAACACATGTGTGAACTTTAGTGCTTCATAAACATGCTGACCATATTTTATATGCTACAGATATTGTTCCAAAAATAAAACTCGTACAACTTCAGGACGTTGCATTGTGCAACTAGGCCAAATGAAGAAAAAAAAATCTTATGGTTACAAGAACCAATTTATTGTGTTTTAGAAGATTATTTATTAATGACAATAGTATCATGAAACTGCTCCAAGACACAAAGGGTTGAGGATCCATGTAGTATTTACTGAAAGGGTAACCCACAATCAAAGATCAAAAATCAAACCAATAGGTCAAAACACAGGGTAAACAGTCCAACAGTCATGGGGCACAGGAACACAGGAGAGAGCAGAAGACCATGATGACCATGACCATGCAGCCCACTTCTAAATGCAGTGTAGACACATACAAGAGTTTGCAATGAATGGCTGAGTGAACAGGGTTTATATATGCTGGGCTAAACAAGGTAATGAGAAATACACAATCATGGATGATGAGACCAGGCAATGGGTTATGGGTAATGTTGTCTTTGATGGAAAGACAGTCTGTAGAGGGTGGAGTGCCCTCTGGTGGCTATCAAGGGCACTCCAGCTGGTGATCCTGACAGTAACTATATTTCGGTGGAAACTATGGTTACCATGTTAAGGGGTTTATGACACTGATTTCATCGACTGTGACTGTAAATAAAAAATGTGACTGTAAAGCCATTCATGTACACAGACACGCTCATGAACTGTGTCTATTCTCCCTGAGGAGTTTCTTTATAAACCTCAGATTATCTACTAATATTTTTCAGATCATAGAGTAATTTTTATCTCAGGCTGTTGGAGATGATGTTGCTTAAACTTATTTTGCTCTCGTTGAGTTTGTGTTGTCTGTCTGGTGAATTATAGCCTAAACACATTTTTATGTCTTTCCCTTTAGTGATAAATGTACTGCTGTTGGAATGGAATAACAAGAAATGAAAAGACGGCTCATCTATTTGTTTTTTCATTTAGTTTAACTAATTTTACAAATGTCTTTGATATTTTATCAAGTGATACTCACTGCAGAGTCAAATGACATCCAGCTCCACCTCTCTGGATGTCTAAAGTGGATAGTGTGTAGGGTTAGGGTATGGTTGGATATTCTAGCTCCACCCATTAGGCCCAAATTACATTCGCTCCTCCTGACTATGACTATGAGGAGGAGCTAGACGTAAGATCCACTCATTTGTTCTGCAATGAGCAGTCTCTCTAATTTATTCGTACCAGGGCTGAAACGGCCCGTTCATCTGATGGGTCAAACCGTGCCGTCTTCAGTACAGGCCTTAATTCTGTCTGGTAGAATAAGATCGTAAATCTAAACAGAATTAAGTGGATTAATCCAAATTTTCTGAAGAGACACTATCACTTTATATCCTCCTGAGACCCAGAAAAAAATATTTTATTCATACGTTATGCTATGTCCTCTGTAGTGGACGCCAGGACTAAGTTGTTTAAAAAATAAAATGACATGAAATTATATGTATAGGCAAAAACAATGGGATTTTTTTTCAATCACCAATACATTTTGGGTTTTCAGGATTTTTTTTAACCAAAATTTGTATAAAGATGATTCTCAACTATGTTATGAAAGAAATAACGGAATGAATTGATACACCATTTTACTTTATGCAATATGTGGGTAAAATGGCCATAAATTAATATTCCCATTCAATGCAATGTATCTATAAACTGTATCTAATTTGCACATTAATGTGTTCTTGGAGCAACATTTAATGAAAAAAGAAGTGTAATAATTGGAGTAATAATTGGCAACATTTTATTAATAGTATCTAATATTTCATAGGAATATTGATGTATAATTTATTTCCATATTCACTTGTTATGTCTCACAAAATGCCTGATAAACATGATTTAAGTCCTGATGTCCTCTACAGTGGACATGTATGAAATCAATGCCCTGTTCTGTAACAGAAAGTCATTTTTTTATTTGAAACCCCTTAACATTTTCTTGAGATGTTGTTTTATGAAATACAATTTTAAAAGTAGTCCAATTTAAATTATAATTACAATATATTATATTTCCATAAGAATGCTACATTTGATCACTAAATTAATGTCAGACATTTTTAAAGACCAAGGAGAAGTTGTTTTCATGGTGAAACCTCCAAACATTTGGTATCTCTGAAAAGTCCTGAATGTGCTCTTTACAGGACATGTATGATGTCAGAGAAATTCACTAAAATATAATGTCCACTACAGTGGACAAAAGTCTATTCTTGGGTCCCAGGAGGATATGATGATACGTTTGATCTTCCACAAGAACCAATGAGGTTAATTCTTGTGTTACGCAGCACGTTTGAGCCTCCGCAAGAACCTTGCATGAATGCCCACTTGCATCTATTAAATCTCAATGGGAAGGGGACATAGGAAAATATTCCAGAAGAACAGTGGGAAATGATTATACGCTGTGTGCACTCCTCATCCTTCTGTGCCAGACATGGCCTGATGCAGTGTAAAATCCTTCATCGCACACACTGGACCAAAGTTACACTTTCTAAAATATATTCCGATGTTGATCCCATGTGTGACCACTGTCACAGGCCCCTGTAACTACAGCACATATGTTTTGGTCCTGTGTATCTCTACACAAATATCGGTCTCAGTTCTTTAAAACATGATCTGAAGTTCTTGAAAGTCACGTTAAACCCTTGGCTGTAACAGCTTTGCTCTCGCTCTCTTTTGCTTGATATGCTTTTGTAGCTTACATCTAATTTTACCAAATTGGAAATTACCTACATGCCTACTCATTCTTTATGGATTAAAGATATTTTTCCTTTTTTAAAATTATAAAAAAAAAATCAGACACACAATGAAGGAATCTTCTGATAATTTCTATACAATTTGAGGTCCTTTCCTAGATTGTGTAGGAAAGTGAAATGCTCACAAACACCTGAATATCTCCTCTGGCAGTAAAGAGAATATATATAGAGAGAGTTAGATTAACCCTGGTTCATGACAGTAAGTGTGTGGTTATTGCTTTTTGGTTTATGGTTGCTGTTCTTGTGTATACAGCATGTACTTCAGCTATTATTTTATTTTCTCCTTTCCTTTATTTTTAGCTTATGTGGAATACTGTTTGAACGTAATTTGCGTTATATGACAAATCCATTATTGTATTTGTAATTTTTATTATTATTTACTTAGAATTAACCCTGTTCTGTCTCTATTTGTTGCATTGTCCTTTTTATTAACAAGAGAGATGGAATCCATACATATATTAAGGATTATACTGTGATAGAAACATTTTATGTACAAATGTACAGAGAAATGCAGACAGGCTGCTCAGGTCAGGTCAAAGACCATATATACTGTTCTTACCCAAAAAGTGCTTAACTAACAGTCATAGCTTAAATCATTACAAACCAATCACCAGAACAAATCACAGTGAAGAAGATAGTTCAGTGACATTGATTTTTACTCAACTGTATGATTTAAACAATTTCTACAAAGAAGCTTCATAGAATCATAAATCATTCAACCGTTTTTACAAGGAGGGACAGAGCAGTGTAGAATAATGATTAAATATGTGAAAAATAATGTGAATTTTTAAAAACAAAGCATGAACACGTTACAATGCACCCCACAACAATCAAGCCGCTTCCACAGTCACTCTTGTTGCTTATTAGTTTTATTTATTCTTGTCACTGTTATTAAAGCTGCTCTGTTCTAAAATTTCACAATAAAAGTCCTACAAACATAAAAGACACAGAGACTCTCCATTATACGAAAGCACAAGACCATAATTCAGTGCAAGAAACACTGACATATTTGCACATTTGTTTCCTTGTGATGCTGAAGTCCAATGCATTAGGCTATATACATTTTTGTAATTTATTAATTTTGAGCTGCTGCAGGTTTTGCATCAATAACATTGTGTTTTTCTCCTTTGACCTTTTAGTGTTTGTGTTGTCTTTCAAAAATCTGTTTCACCACAGATCAATGATCAAACCGTCTATGATTTTGTTTCTTTGCAAATTTTATACTGACGATTGTATTGGCACTTGTGTTTTACACTATTACGGTTTGAAATTAAATTGAAACCGTACTAAAAACCGACATTTTTAGTAAATCCTGCTTTTTATTTCAGACTGATAGTGATATCCACATTTCGTCAAAACTAAATTTGATCTCTTCATTGAAACATGAGAAACTGATGTAAACATGAAATGTGTCATGCTTTTGTGTTTTAGTGAATCAGAAAGTGAAATAATTAAATATTTTTAACTCAATATAAATCATTATAAAGTCTTTTTGACTCATTTACTAAATTCATAGATCAATAAATATAATCAATAAATAAATATGTGTGTCTCACATAAGTGTTGAAGCAAGCAAGTTTTTTGAAAGAAAAAAAAAAAGGGGTGTGTGTGATGTTCTGAAAAACAGTTCCTAAACTGCAATAGTATTCTAATCCACTAGGGACTGTGAGAGTGTCAACGTGAAAAAGTTTTACAAGAAAAGATGAAATGAAGAAATGTGAAACGGGTTAATGCTGTTCAACCGGGTGTCTTCTACACATCTAATTTGTGATTAAAACATTACAAAGTGCCGACTGATTTGTTTGTTTGTTTGTTACAACATTTAATTAGACTAGAATTGTGGGTGTTTTTTTTTAGCCTACACTGGTTTTAACTTCACACACTGACACTTACACACCCACGCATGCATCTAATTAACCACGACTCTCAACCTCCTGTTAACATAAGACAGTTAAACAAGTTTTTTTATGAGATCTGTAATTGGTTTTAATGCCACACTTCTATTGTTTATTTCTGACTAAGAGTGTGTTATTATTCAAAACATTTAGAGAGCTTAACTGAAAATGGTTAACATAATACTTTTATTCTGCATATGGCATCTTGTTGGTAAGTACAAATCTTCTGACAATCTATTGACAAATTTAATCTGATATAGCTAATGTAAGTTTTTGTTTTAATTTTGGATAGATGCTATCTTTGATATTACTGTGAGAAGTAGTTTGAATTCCGCTGTTTTTGATCACTGTTTTGGTGCATGATTGACAGACAGATTTAGTTCCTTAAACACTTTATATCCATCACTTTTTATCCACCACTTTATATTCACCAAAACAAATGTTGTAGTATACTTTTATTTCATACTATATTCCATTGAGATCCCATTTCCAGTGTTTGATTCACTATTGAATCAAATAAGCAGACAGCTGTAAAAATAAATTAATAAATAAAAAAGTTAAACAATTGTTTAATTGACTACAGAAAATGACTTCATCTGTGTCTGATGAACTGTTCCTCTTGGTTCTCCAGGAGTGTTTGGTGACACAGATGCAGTGAAGTCAGTGTCAGTGATGGAGGGAGATTCTGTCACTCTAAACCCTGATCTCACACACATACAGAGAGATGAAGAGATCGTGTGGAGGTTTGGAAACATGCACATCGCTAAAGTGATCATGAACATTACTAGATATTATAATGATGAGAGATTCAGAGACAGACTGAAACTGGATCATACTGGATCTCTGACCATCAGTGACATCAGAACCAATGACACTGGACTTTATCAACTAAGAACCATTATTAGGAATAAGGAGTTTATCAAGAGATTCAATGTTACTGTTGATGGTGAGCATAATTACATTTTATTGCTTCTATCATCGTCATATTCAAAATGTACATAATTATTGTCATAACCCATAATGATATTTGAAGTTTATTTATTAGAAGTTTTGAAGATACATTTCAGATGCAGTTTAATTATTTTTTTACCTTATTCTAACATTTACAGTATATTTATCAAACAAAATAATCAAAATCACCAAACATTATCCCTCCAGTCCATGAAAAACATCCAGGTCCACATTATATTACTCCACACAAGGGGAAAAGGAACACACATATTATAGAACTGAAATGGTTTATGATTAAATAAACTTCTTCCAAGTGTCCTGAGCATCAGTGTATGTCTGATCCATTGTGCTCTTACAGGAGGATACACAGATATATTACAGCAATATGCAACATTTCACAATGAATAAAGTAACTCTGTATGACATGGGTGAATACAGATCCAGGGGCATTACAAATTGTTTGCACATTTCTTTGATGACATCAGAGCAAAATAACTTACATGAACAGTCAAGTGCAATTTACTGAAAGTAGAGCAGGAATTTAATTAAATGCATAATTGACTTTAATGAATGAGCATAACAAAGATGAAGTAATGCTAGATAAGTCACACCATATTAACTCAACCAGAAGTCCCCGGTTAAAAAAAAATGTTTGTATTTTGTTTTCTGGTGAAAGAAATACATAAATGAAGAAGAAAGACAAAATATTAAATGTCAATAATGTATATTTACTGAGTAACTTGCTGCTTACAATTTTGAGATTTGGAGCCAAATTACAGGGAGTATAAATGACTTCAGAAAGATGGCAGAATCATTATTTTATACACACAGGTAAGTCTATTAGTAAAATCTGCTGACTTTAGCAATCTTTGTTTCATAGGTATGCCAACAGTGACAGTTTAAAAATGGGAAAAACACTTTTTTTAATATTTTGATTTTTAACAAACTTTCTAAAAAATCTAAATGTGGATCCATGAGTAAATTGGTCAATTGTACACATTTGGTCAGAAATCTCGTTGCATATAAAGTTGATAATTTTTACATCTAGGCCCTACATTTAATAGTTTGGCTTTTATCACTATTTATGTGTCTGTCTTTACAAAAAAAAATATTTAGAAAAAAAGGGAAAGTTTCTGAAATATGGTTGATTTGACACAGAATGACCCAGGCCAATGTTTTAAGTCCTCTTTAATGCACCTTAATAATGGCACAATGTTTAGATGATATACATCTGTCAGGAAGGGTGTAATATGAATATAAGATCCTTTAGGAGAGAGAATAGATGGTGCTTAAGAACCTTGGCAAACAAGAGCCACTGTATTCAGATTTTGTATATTTTATTTGTTTTTCCAAAATGAGTGGATTATATTTTAAATCCGAATTCATTGTTATGAGAGAAAATCAGGACTGTGAGTATAAGTACTGATCTCTGTGTGTGATGAGACTGACTAACACTGACATTAAAGCAGACTTCTCACTGTTGATATATTCTCATCTCTGTGCTTCTCTAATATCTTCCAGTTAAGCCGACCACTCCACAAAGTCCTTCATCAACTGAGGATGCAGAGGGTAATGAAGCTGATATTCACATCAATGGCACAATTATGAGTGTGATATTGCTTTTACACAACAGTTCAATAAACAAGTAAATATGGCCAATTGTTTTCTGATTTTTTCTTTGCCAGACTGTGTGCGTCTGAGACTGAGACTAAGGTCAGACTGACAGATTGTCTCTCTTTATCTTTCCAGAATCTGAGCAGCAAACTCTCTCTCCTCCTCCAGTCTCAGTCTCTCTGATAGTGCCGATCTCTTCAGCTGTTGCTGGAGCTCTGATGATTGTTGCTGCTGTTGGGATCTTCTGGATCTGCAAGAAACACAGAAAATCAGACCAACAGGGCAAGTGTTTCACACTGCTGTTACATCTGAAGAAATAGTTACAGTTTTGCTGTTTTAACACACGTCATTATTATTTAAACAGTTCAGACCCGTGATGAAGAGATCACTTACGCTGATCCAATGTTCTACAAAAGAAATGCACAAAAAATGGTAAGACAATTCATGTTAGAGTTTACACTGTACAATTTGAGCATTCATTGCATAATTGAGGAGGAGTTTATACAATATAACACTTATATAGTTTTTTAAAATGCATATTTACAATATTTCTACATATGGTTGCAAATTCATGTACATTCTAAAATCTCAAGGGCACAGAAATAACAAATCCACATGTGGGACCGTAGTCGTATCTCTCAAAAGGTTAAACATAAATGCTTCAACTTTGGCTCTTGCACATACTCTGAGCTACAAAAGAAGAAAAAAACAAGCGCTATGGTTAGATGTCCACAATGACAGGAGCGAAAGAGCAGATCTTGACACTTCACTCTAAAATAACTGTAAAAACAGTACATGTGATGGCGCTCAGGGTGTTTCTACTGAAATAAACACAGCTAGACTCGCTGCTAAAAGTGTGAGTTTCCTCCAACACTGAAGTCTAAAGATAGTTCTGCAAATTTGAACATGGGAAAGACATTTCAACTTTTACCTTCAAAATTTGTTGATTTTTTTTATACCTCTCATTTGACTGCAGTGACAAAAATTACATTTGTAACACTGGATGTCCACATAATTACTTTTACTTCTTCAAGGTAGCAATTTTAAGTAGTTTTTGATTTTCATTTGTCAATTGTAATTATTATTGCTTTCTATCTAAAAACTTTGCATGAGGAGAGTGAGTCTTCAGATCCACCACTGAGTTGAGTTTGTACTAAACCTGTTAAGAGATTCCCTCTTTAAATAAGTTCTTGTTTGCCAGCCATGTTATGTAGTTCGTATAAAGCAGTGTTCTTAAACTGAAGTATGAGTCCAAGACCATATTTTTTATGACTATAGTCAAGCCAGCTCATACAAGGTCGAGTCCAAATGCTCCTGAAAAAAAAAACAGCATTGTACTCAGACTTTAGTCCAAGACCGGCCTTGTTCAGTCTCGGGTTCTACAACATTGGTATAAAGTAGTGTTGGGCACTTTCAAAGGACCAAATGACAAATAAAAGGAAGTGGCAAATGCTTTTTAAAAAAAAGCTAAATCATTTATTAATCTACTATTGTATTGTTTTATTTTGATACAATTTAAAACTTGAATTAAATAAATAGTTTTAAAATTCTGTTTTCATTTCTATTTTTAATTTAAAGTGCCCCTATTTTTTTTTTTTCAAATAAGGTAATGTAGTGTATATAGCTGTTAGTGAAAGTAAACGTTCTGAACTGGCTGAACGAGTCGAGTAATTCCACCCTGTTAACAAACCTACGTATAGTGTGTAATGCCAGTGTATGGTCTTTATTAGCTGCCCGTCTATAAGAAGCCTCTCCAAAGTAAAAAATGTTTTATTTATTTGAATGAATGAGTGAGTGAATAAATAAACAAAGCAAAAGTAACATTTAAATGTGGGAATGTAATTTTCTGCTTTTAACTCAGGAAGGAAATTTGATGTTAACATGCCAATGCAGTTGACGGACAGGAAATGTACATGTAAATTAAACAGACACTACTGACATTAACTCAACAGTAAATAGCACTGATAAATTGAATACATTGCTTGTTTGAGGAAATTCAACATTTTGCGGCATTCAGACAGGTGTGTTAGATCCCAGAAACTGGAGTAAGAGAGAACAGCACAGAGTGTTATTTCTGAGGTACAAAATAAGGGTTCGTACTCTTTACTGGTAAAAACGTTAGGCCTATAATAGCTCAGGGTTTTTTCACAGGAAACTGGACTTCCGGAACAAAAAACTGTGAAGACATGTTTGTGTCTGTAAGAGAGAAAGAGTGTGAATGAGTGTGACCTTCATACATTCCACTGGAATTGTAAGCAACATGGTTTATCAGCTAAAAAGGACATTGCAGAAAATACATATTTTGAGTCTGCAAAGTGGACAGAAAAGTGGACAAACATCAAGTAACCTTATATTGTGCAGCGATTGGTGGAAACAAATACCTTTATTAATAATCTTTAAGCTGAAGTGACATCCAATAATTTCCTCAGTGCATAACTTCCATTTCCATCTGTAAATGTTAGAAAGTCAAGTACATATTTCCATTTTACTGTCAGGAGTGGAGCCTTGTCAAACAGATGGAGCGCAATATAATAGGAGCGCAATAATTCTGACCAAAATAACATTAACACTAAAATATTTGTTGTTGAATATTTGTTGTTGGTGAACATAAATGTGCTAGGCCGAATTTCAAACCAACAAATGTATTTTTATGATAGCAGTTTTGTCTTTATTTATTTTCATTTTTAATTTAGTGAATTTAACGTCTTCTTAAGCATTATTTTGTTTTTAGATTGTAATTTTACAATGTTAGAATGTAATGTGATTTGACCCCTTTTTTGCACATAATAGATAGACTGCAAGGTTACATTTACTATGTTTGTTTCATAGCCTTCAATATGAACATTGTTTGTATGACAATATTTATCAGGATATGAAATAACATTTTTTAAATTAAATACAGTTTTTTTTTTTATTATTATTATTCAAATAGGCCTAGAATAAAATGTAATACTGAGATTATACCATGCATCGCCATTTAGCCCAAAAATACAGATTTTCTTGGCCATTGGCTATTGGCCAACCCTTTACCTTTTGGCATGCTTTAAATACTGAATTTTGCATTTTTAGCTAAGTAATGATAAATTATTATCTCTGTTAAATGGTTATTTAACAATTAGCCTACATTCAGTCCTGCATTAATAATTCAGTTTGTTTGCACCAGTTTTGACAAGCTGGATTCCACCATATCTTTATGTACACAATATTAATCTTTTACATTGTAATCCTTTTATTTTTAATATTTGGCATGTTTTTGGTCTGCTGCACATCCCTGTGTGTGTAATAATCAGAGTGTACACATGTTGTAGACCCCAACTTTATGTGCACATTACTAACACGCTCTTTAAAGGCACACTATGCAGCTTTCCGTTTTTGTCAAACAGCGACCCCTAGAGTCGCTGTGGAGTACTTGTATTTAACGTTACTGTCGTAAATAGCACTCGCGCAGAGCCGTCTCTGCACTCACGGCCTGATCCCTTCCGCCCTCTATACCGGTACCTGTTCAATAGGATGGAAGCTGTAATGAGTGGAAATAAGGTGTGGCCCCTTTAAGAGCTGCGCGCGCCCTGTTGAACTGTCGTCGGCAGTCTGTGTTGTATCATGTGCACCTCGAACACCCGTATGCGGGTTATTTCAGTTTGATGCTCATTCTTATCCTACTTTTGTTTATCAAGTAAAGATGTGGATGGTAGAACGGGTGACAGACAGTTACACGAGTTCGACTGGGGAATAAAGTGCAAGTTGTGAGATGCCAATCGCCTCCGTGAGTCTGTCTGGCTCTCGGTAATAACTTCATCTGTGAGCTATCCCTATTTCTCCACCTGACAGAACGCGTTACAAAGCGTCGGACATCGAGCAGGCACAGATAACCTCTGAAGATGTCTACTAGTCCATCAATAAGAACGATATTTACTCGAGTCTGACTCCTTGCTCGGTCAGTCTGCCGTTTCCGTTCTTTCGTCCTCCGATAAAGCTTTCCTAGCTTTGTGTGCAGTGCCATAAAGCAATTTGTTACATCGCGAGACCTGATATCACGCGATACTTCCTGACGCGACCCGCCGGCCCAAAGTTGCAAGGGTGGTTTTTTCCGCTCACAGGCGCTCGGGGGATGCGCGACGACCACCATTCAACCCGAAACAAGTCATATAACTATTCCAATGACTCCGAAGCTGTTCGGTTAAGGTAAAAAAGTTACTTAGTGCACCTTTAAATAGGCTAACAAAAATAAATAAATTGCGCCAATGACTTTAGACCATGTTTCAGTTGGTCAATGGCGCAGTCTATTTCTGTTGCCTCAAATTATTAACGCACCAACAATGCAGATAAACACACCTGGTTTTCAGACCAACAGCCCATGGGCGAACAAATGGGCGCAATGCATTTGCTATTTAAACAACGTGGCACCGGACATGAAAATGATAACTGAAACAAGCAAAAAACACTTGCATTACGTCTGGCGCTGCATTGCACTGGGTGTATGATAGGGCCCAAAGACCCTCCATTATATATAAACACAAGACCATCATTCATGTCATAACCCGTAATATCTTTTGATGAATTTGCAGCAAATCTCTGTCATTTATTCATTTTGAGCTCTTGCAGTTTTTGCTTTTTCTCCTTTTGACCTTTTGTGTTTGTTTCTTACAGAATTCTGAAATGACGGAGGTGGTTTATACATGTTTAATCACAGATCAATAATCAAATTCTCTGATTCTGTTTCTTAACAAATTATACTGCTCATTGTATTGTGTTTTACACTGTATTACTCTTTCAAATAAAATAAAATTTACATTTGTTGAATTAAATTATGCTTTTTTTATTCCTTTAGTCTGATATCGTTATCCACTTTGCACAACAAAATATTTCGTTTGTTTATTAAATCATGAGAAACTCATAAACATGGAATGTGTAGCACACATATATTTCAGTGTATTGGTGATCTTGGCACCATCGATAAGTGCAATAATCAAATAAAGAGTTTTAAATCAAGATAAATCAGTAAGTCTCTCAGAGTCATACTGAATTCTTTAAATCCATACATCAATTTTGAACACAAACATGCACCACAATTATGGCAAAACAAGCATTTATTTTCGTCATAGAGTTAGAAATTATGCTTTTCTCCTGTTGTTTAATTCACTGGACCAGACACTAATTATTTTTCTTATTTATTGTATCATAATATGAAGACATAGACCAAACAAAGGTCTTCATTCCAGCATATCTATCATCTCTGTCCTCTGGACAAAGAGGTTCGGTTTTATATGCTACTGACCAAAACAACATTACCAGAGGAGCATATGGGATGTATATCTAATCCCGGTGGAAACTTCATACACTGCATACACACTCCATGTCTCTAACTCTTCACACACACACTTTCTCACCCCTGTATTCATGCAGTCTAGCTTGTCCCAATGTCTCTCTCACACACATGTATTCAAGAACACTATGATTCACAAAATACAATGATTACAAATGATTATAGATACATATAAAAAGTAATAATACAGATACTTAATACAACTGATTATGAATATTAATAAAAGTTATAACAATACTGAGAATAATATGAAATTATGAAATTTTAGTCTTCACACAAAGAGAACTGAAGAAAATTGTTATGCGTGTTAGAATCTTTATAAAGAGGCACAAGTTGAATGAATGAAAATTTCAGACAGTAAATCATCCATAACTCCTGTATGAACACAGAATATCAGAGCAACTCTAAGAGCATTTAATACTCATGTAAACAGAGTCACTTTACATTTAAGATATTCACATCAACATCTTATTAGGAGACAAGGAGACAGATTTACTTGAAAGAAAAAACAAATATTGTGTCTATATTCTTACAAGGTTTTCAAGAAGGCAATATTTTTTTAAATATTTGAGCATAAATAATTGGATAAAAATGTGAAAAAATGTACAATGTAACAGTGCAACAGCATCAAATATTAAAAATGCAATCAATAATAAGCATAAACGCACATCACGTTCAGTCTGAAAATATGTCTGCAATATTCTGTAAAAGTGTTACAATAATCAAGCCGTCTAAAGAGTATAACAATCTAAATGACACTTAATCAGTCAAAGTGACTTTTATTACAAGAACATGATCAGTGTAGAAATGTAGACAGTGTTACATTTACTTCATAATGAACTAAATCATGTTTCTCTTTTCAGTCTTAAATCTGCATATGCAGCATTGTTTTTCAAATTACTGGATTAATAGTGTTTAATAAATGTACTAATAAAGCCATAATAAAATAAACATTAAATACTGAATGTTATCAGCACACACTGAGCCAGGGTTCCTGCTGTAACAATTACACAATGTTTCTCCATAGTGTTACAAATCTACTCAAAAAGGAAAGTTAATAAATAGTATATTTAATACAATAATTAAATGAAATATCTCACATAAATCTACACTCTAAAAAGTGCATATGGCTTGTCATTAGTTTAAAGAACTTTTTGTACTTGATCTGACTCAATACATTCACTTTTCTGGCTTGTCGTTGGTCTAATGTAATTGAGTTTATTTGTCTTGAAGTAAAACAATTTGTTTGGGTGTAATTTAAAATAATTGCTTTAGATCAAATTAAATCAAACAGTTTTACGTCCACGTCCAAACCACGTGACTACTGACGTCATCAAGCTTGGGTTGAGAATTTTTTGTTCGGCCGCCATCTTGTTTTGCTGTATGAAGACCGTTGCAGATCCACAGTATTGGTGAGTAATCCTAAAAATAAGTTTTCATTAAGTTTTATCACCGTTGATATACATTTGTATAATATTAAAGTAGAACTCAATGCATTCATGCATGTGTTTGGTTGAATATCTGTTTTATTTTGGTCAGAGTCATCTGATATTTCAAGTGTAGGCTACAGTTAATGTTAGCTAACGTTAACTTATAACTGTTAGTAACGATGGATAGCCATTAATAGATACTTAAGTAACGTTAGATAATGTGTGGACTTTTAATTACATTATTTATTTATTTATTTGGGTTTTTCCTGCATTGAGAATTACAAGGCGAACGCCTCCGTCAAATGGCGTGCCCTATCCGGCTGTCCTCAAAACTCAGACAGGCTCAGATTACGCCTGTCGCGATAAATAATCAGAAATATTGTTACTCAATCATTCACAAATTCTAATATAATGATTTAAGTGGTGTAAAGCCATTTTATATCTTGTTGTGAGGGACAGAAGAAATTTTACATCGTTAAATTAAAGCTTGCGCAAACTCGTCTTCCCTCCGCTGCTGTCAATCATTTGATCCATTCAGCATTCAAACAGCGCGTCGCGGTAAAACTCCTCGTCTACCAAATTGAACAATCGTAACAGCCCAAGTTCAGATACCTATTTTCCAAGCAGGATTTTACCACCTTCTACTCATTTTGATCCAGGAAAAACCCTAAAATAGTATAGAATTGTTACTATTGGTAGAGATTGTAACGTTATAATAATACATTGCGTATCTACATTTCGTTCATTGAGTGGATTGCATAAGTTTCTGACATTTGATTGATGTAGAAACATTGGTGAATGAGAAAAATAAAGTAGCAAGAGTTAGTTAATACTTTAAAATTAGTCAAGCAACAAGTTGGTGTGATATGCTTCAAATCAAATGACAAGTTTGCATTCTGTTTAAGCCACGTGAGTGACCACGCACGGACAAAATTCTTCTCGACCATCATCTTCTTTTGCTGCAGGATAACCTCATGGTGGACACAAACTTAGCCTACATGGTGAGTAATCTTACAAGTTAAGTTAAGTTTGTTTCTATCATACATTTATAATCACATGAGGATCAGTTAACTGATTAATGCAAACGTGTTTTATCAAATAATTCAAAGTTTGAATTCAAAGTGGACATCAGAGAATTTAGACTTTATTGCACAGCACTGAACTGAGTTATTTTTAGTGTCATATGGCGTTTGAATGGTCATAGATATTTTATTTTAATTGAAAATGTCTACCTAGTCAAGTATTCACTTTAACACATTTGGTTGTGTCTTAAACATTTGCCAAAAAATCGAGTTTGTCTTTATTGGTATGTGTGTTAATTCTTAAAGTGACAGTAGCTTCATATATACATACTACTGTATGACCTTAAAAGAATAAATATATGGTAAATACTTGATTGATCAATTACGTTGTTGACGTTTTAACACACTGCAGTAGGTTCCGATTACGTCATAAAAGTTTAAACATGCATTCACGCACGCAATGACTTATTACATAATATGATACACAAAATACATTATTTTATGAAATCTGTATGACATGACATCTTTGCAACTTTGAAAATAATTATTGATAAATGTTCAAATTACACCAACTTCTTTAACGTATTATTTATAAATATCTAAACGTGCAAAATTTTGGGCTCTTAGGTAAAAGCATATCCATGCATTTTAATATTCTTTATGAAAGTTGGTGATTGCTGTGTTTGTCTTTTTTTAAGATACAGATGTTGAAAGAAAACAGTTTGGAGTCATTGTAGTCGAGTCAGAAGATAAAGGTAAGTAATTGGTCTCTTTTTGGTAAGAGCAGTTGAATTTATGAATTGGCTCTCTGAGTAAGAATTGTTTCTTTTTTTTTTTTTTTTTTTTGCTTGTGTCTCTTTCAGATTGGCCAGAAAGATGAAGCACAGAGAGAACTTGGACAGTTTTTGTGCTCTGTGAAAGGGATGGTCTAAGCACTCCCCTGGACATCAGCATTGTCATTGAGGTTTTACATGAGTTGTCCTCAGTTGCATCTGCTTGTGCCATGATGTTTGGAATCACGTACTGAGAACTTGAGGTATCCTGAAGTACTTAAATATACCTTTGAGGCCTTTCAAAAAATTGTCATGGACATAGCGAAGATGCAAATGGATTTTAAAGGGTTAATTTATCCAAAAATGAAAATTCTGTCAGTATTTACTCACCCTCAAGTTGTTCCATCCCTGTAAGACTTTCGTTCATCTTCTTGACATGTTCACAAAAGCAACACAACGCATGCGCAAGAACTGAGAAGATGCCGCAGATGGATGGTTCTAAAGTGTGCATAACTGGATGTCCGAATCGTGAAACACCAACGAGAAAACGTATAAGTTCCTTGCCAATGCTGCTAAATGAATTGCTTACCTTTCAGCCTTTCCCATCAAATGATCGTGAACATCATCTTCTCAGTTCTCGCGAATGTGTCGTGGCGCTCTCGTGAACTCACTCAAGACCCAAACTCAAGAAAATTAATAGTTGAATAAAGTCGAAAGTTTTGTCTGTTTTTTGTACACAAAAAGTATTCTCGTCGCTTGATAAACTTAAAGGGATAGTTCGCCCAAAAATGATATTTAAGCCATGATTTACTCACCCTCAAGCCGTTCGAGATGCATATGTCAATCTTTTTCAGACGAACACATTTTCAGTTATTTTAGAAAATGTCTTAGATCTTTTAGTGGTTATAATGTGAAGTTATGGGGTCCACATTGTTGAAGTCCGAAAATGTGCCTGCATCCTTCTCAAAAATAATCCATCCGGCACCAGGGGGATAAACGAAGGCCTTCTGAGGGTAATCCGTGCGGTTTTGTCGTAAAAATATACGTATTTAAAACTTTATAAACGAAAATAATCTGGTGGCGGTCGGCGCGTGTTCATGGAGATGGATGCTGGCGTATGACGTAGCGTAGGAAGCGTTGTGACGTAGAACGAACAGAGTTTTGATTGCTCTGCTCTCTGACTGCGCTGTCACGTTCGTTCTACGTCACGACGCTTCCTACGCCACGTCCTACGTCATATGCCAGCATCCATCTCCATGAACGCGCACCGACCGCCACCGGAAGACAGTTATTTTTTTTTATAAAGTTTTAAATATGTATATTTTTACGCCAAAACCGCACGGATTACCCTCAGAAGGCCTTCGTTTATCCCCCTGGAGCCGGATGGATTATTTTTGAGAAGGATGCAGGCACATTTTCGGACTTGAAGCAGCTGGACCTCATTGCCTCACATTATAACCACTGAAAGATCTAAGACATTTTCTAAAATAACTGAAAATGTTTTCGTCTGAAAAAAGATTGATATGCATCTCAAACGGCTTGAGGGTGAGTAAATCATGGCTTAAATATCATTTTTGGGCGAACTATCCCTTTAAGGTTGATCCACTGTAGTCACTTGGACTATTTTAACAATGTCTTTACTAACTTGTCTTGGCCGGCAGAATGAAATTACATAGCAACCTATGAAGGAGTGAGACAGCTCTCAGATCTCATTGAAAATATTTTAATTTGGTGAACTAACCCTTTAAATGTTCCTTCATGTCATGTCTTTTAAGGAGCTTTCAATGTTGATTTGTTTCAGTGTTTTTTTGTTTTGTTTGTTTTTCAATGAATTGATGTTACATTGGATGATTTATCAATGCCATATTAAGGGCTTTTCAATGTTTTCTGTTACATTCCTAAATTTAATGCAAGTTAATCTGAAATATCAAGTGACAATTTTACTATAGCAAATGGAATTGATGTATACATTTATTGATGGATGTTTTTTTTTTTTGTTGTTGTACAAAATTACATTGTTGACAGTTTTATTATTGAATGTATTTATTTATTTATTAAGTCATGCACTAAAACGGTTTCAGTATTGACTTTTGTAAATCAAATGAATTCTGCATCACATGTTTTAACAAGTGGAAATTCTGGTTTCTGTGAGTTTGTTGGAAGATTGCACTAAATAAACAGTTAAATGTTTGATTCCAGTGTGTAAAAGGCTTATTTTTTCAGACAAAAATTTGGTGATATTTAATGTTTGTAATTTTGTTTTGTATTTATTTTGATATTTAATATATATAAAAGTTTTAAAAATTAAGTTAATCCAAATAATAATTTTTAATTTGATGCTAATTAAACAAATCTCTTTGGTTGAAAGAGTATTTTTACTTTAAGTTGACTATGGAAATGTGATTTGAGTAAATGCATTTTTTTAAGTTGAGATAAAGTAAACCGATTACTTGTAACAAGTTGAAGTAATTGTTTTACTTTGATCCAACGACTCATTTTTTTCAGTGTAGTCAATGTGTCTTTCTTTTAAATAGCAGTTATTTATGCATCAGGGACCATTATTTTCCATAGCAACATAAGCCTCTGTTCTCAAACATATTACAAGGTTAATATCTTAATGAAGTATTTGTACATCCTGATTATAGCTTTATCGCCGTGCTGGAAGTAAACACAGATTTTCTTTTATTATAAATCTTTCATTATCACAGGCAGAAAAGAACCACTTAGACAAGAAGAGCCATCTGACTGACATGAAGAGAGACCAATCATTGTTTTTGTTTTGTTTTATGTGCCATATGGAGTCAGTTTTCTACAATATGCCATACAACAGTAGAATATGGATATATTATATATATATAAGAATATTGTGGATATTTATTCTTCAATGTGCTTCAAACATAACTCAGGTTTTGATGTCATTATTGAAAGTTAAATCCAATATTTATTTACTACTCAAGTCACTGTTCTACATGAACATGAATCACATCCTCATATAGACTGTTAAAGTCATTGTCATGACACTCAGCATGAGTCTTGCTTTCTTTTGAAGTGCACTAGAATCAATAGACAGCTTCACACTATATTTGCAGTATAAATGTGCCTATAGATGGTTCAATCTGGTATGTTAGTGTGTCACAAGCTCCAGGCAAATGGAGCGGAGCAGCATTCACGTTCACTGGTGACAGCCAGGTAATGATCGTTTTTACCCTAAGCTTCGGTGTTGTTTGTCACTGTTGTCAAATTAAACCATGACTAAAATATCTACAGTATCAATATCAATACAAATATCTCTGGTGTTAAAGTAAAATAATCAAGTCAAGTCACCTTCATTTATATAGCGCTTTTAACAATATAGATTGTTTCAAAGCAGCTTTACAGAGATAATATGAAATTACCATAACAGATTGTTTTGGCTTTACAACAGCATAGGATAAAGTTATTGTCCAGATAAAGTTAGTTTGGATTGATTGATTCACTTCCGTTGCAAAGATCATTAGTTATAAACTTAGGGGCCGCTAACACAACACCGTTCTAAATAGGAAAATCCTTAAAGGGTTAGTTCACACGAAAATGAAAATTCTGTCAGTAAAGTTGAGCATTTCAACAGTTTTCATCAGTTGAAAAACGTTGAGCGAATCCCTTTGGCTATTATTCCTTCACCAAACATTAATGTTTATTAGCTATTTTTATTATTAATGTTATTAATTATCAATATTGTTATTGTAATTAAAAGTTATATTAATCTGCTTGGGATTGGCAGAACAAGCCCCCGAGACACTAGACACAAAGGGATTAATTAACTCCACTGATCATCTTGATTAGCGTTTAAACTCATTATGTTCCCCATAAAAACTTGAAAAATAACTCAAAGGTTTTGCAAGTGAACAAAGTTTATCAGGGGAATGCAAAAGCATTGACATATACTGTACATATGGGTCAGTCATGGCCTAATGGTTAGAGAATCAGAATCAAAAGGCTGCAGGTTTGCTAAAAGGAAATGATTACTAGGTTCCTAGCTCAAGGGCACCTCACTCACTCACTCGCTCCCTGGGCACCACACCAAAAATGGCTGCCCACTGCATTTTGGAATGCAAATTCCATCACATGTCAGTTTCATATATGTTTTTCCTCCCATCATCATCTCCCTTTAGCTTGTCTTTGTTCCAGCTGCTCTCTTTCCACTGATTGTGTGAAGCTTGTGAATTGTCAGATGGCCAGTAATCATTTCCTTTTAGTTAGGAAACAGTAATTGTTCTGGCATAAAGATCCCACACTGGTGCACATCAACTGACTAGAACAAATGCTTTGAAATGTATATGTGACCATGGATCACAAAACCAGTCATAAGTCGCACGGGTATATTTGTGGCAATAGCCAACAATACATTGTATGGGTCAAAATTATCGATTTTTCTTTTATGCCAAAAATCATTCGGATATTAAGTAAAGATCATGTTCCATGAAGATATTTTGTAAATTTCCTACCGTAAATATATAAAACATTTATTTTAGTGAGTGAATGCAGCACAATCACAAACATAAATGGAGAACTTTAAAGGTGATATTCTCAATGTTTCGATTTTTTTGCACCCTCAGATTCCTGATTTACAAATAGTTGCATCTCGGCCAAATATTGTCCTATCCTAACAAACCATACATCATTGGAAAGCTTATTCATTCAGCTTTCATATGATGCATACATCTCAATTTAAAAAAAAATTACCCATGTGACTGGTTTTGTGGTCCACGGTCACATATTGGGTCTGTGATACTGGAAATCAAGGTTAAAACATTTAATAATGTAAACAGACAATAATCTACAATTTAGATCTCATTAAATCTCATTCTTGTTTGTGGTACAATAAGATTTGGAACATGGAACGCCCAAAAAACAATCAAGATCAAGATAAAATCATTGCTCAAGTATAATAAAAATTATGAAATTATCTTTCATATTAAAGCAGATTAAGTAGGCAAAAAATGGACAATAAAAGTTGCTGATAAAAGTGTGTTGTGAACACAACAATTAAGGGAAAACGTTTTGAGACATCTCTCTCTTCATTTACAAGACAGACAATGATGAACAAGTTAAAAAGAAATACATGTCCCACTTAAGTGTTAAGGCCCTGACAAACTTCAAGTGAAACTGATGAACAAACAAGTGATGTCATTTCAAACTAAACCATTATATTAACTGCAACAAATATGTCCATATGAATTGAAATATAATTCGATTTTCTAATAACTTATTATACTAATTATAATTAGTGAAACAACAACAATCAGATGAAAGACTAGAGTGAGAACGCAGATGAAATTTAAGACATTAAAAGGTACAATATGTAAGATTTTTGTAATAAAATATTCAAAAACCACTTTCAAAGTGTGATATATTTCATCCAGTTGTGTACTTACATTATCCCAAAAGTTCCCTAGGATTTAATCCAGATAAATTAGTTTTAAAAAATGGCTCGTCCCTTGTCACTGTCGCATATCAATGACGTACACTCCACGCCATCCTCAGTTTCCGCTTGCAGAAACCATAGAAATAATACATAGATGCCTTATTAGTGGCCGTTTCAATGGGCCGCTAACCTAAGCCATGAATGACTATGTATTATGTCTATACATTATCTTGCACACCGCTCTTGTGTTGTTCAGTCATCATTGTAACTACTCGCTGGTTATTAAACAGTCCACGCTTCCAAACTAGGCTACTGATGTCCATTTTTATTCATTATTCTGAGACACCATGTAAACAAGACACAAAAGAAAACAAACCATAATTTTACATACAACACCACTAAGGACACAAAACCAAAACATAATACAAAATATTAACACTTTTACTGTGTTTGCCTGGTAACCAGCAGGAGAATGGTCAGGAGCACTATGTATCTGAATTCACGTCTCACCATTCAGTTGACGTTAACACGTCCAGGTGAAATAGATCAGCAAGAGTCACATGACACTCAACTTAAACTGAGTAATAATAAAATGCAATGCAAACAAAATTATGATATTGGCAAACAGAGAAATACACATTTAAATTATAAAGTCAAAAAATAAACATAACCCCAGAAATCACCAATATGTCATAACCCACAGCTGACCTACCAGCGTCAGCTACAATCATGGTTCACGATTATTGATGGCGAGTACAGAAAAAAAAAACAACGTAAACATAGACCAACTGAGGCAAGCAGGCTTTGGGACAAACGGTGAAATAAAACAAGGATTAATACCGGCGTGGCGTTAGATGGAGATAGCTTAGCGACAAACTTGGACTTGACAGACTCCCCACCCAGCAAAAATTCATTGAAAAGACAGCATTGCCATACGTATAAATAACGTTAAAATTTGGTTGAAAGGTGAAAAGCCGTCTTTTACAGGTCGTTGAAAAGACATCTATGAAAAGGACATCCCAATTGTGTCTAAATTTGGTTGAAAAGATGTATTTTTTTATGGTAGTCTCAGCATGAAGAATATGACAGAAGGGTTTTCTTGTTCTCTACTGGCAACATCTGTTCTTCATTATGTGGACCTGTAGGTAAGGATGGGGAATGGTCTCTTATTCTCCCCATTATAACACAGTATAGGGTCCTCTTGGCTGCAAATGTATGTGTGGTAGGATAGCCAGAAACTGACCATATATGGACTTGTTATTCAATGTATTGTATTCCTATATGATGGAAGGTATGTCTAGGGATAGGGCTAGCGTCCTCTTCACCGTTTTTTGCCATTCACCTGTGCACAAGGACTCTCACTCCCCCTTTTTGCTTTTAAGAATTTTTCCAACCCCTTCTCTGAAAACATAGATCCAGCCCCAGTGTTCATCACTTCATCGGTCACATTAGTGAGACATCGGGACTAGAGTCCAAAAATAAATACATGGAACCTTTAGATAAGTTACGACATGCTAAATACTAAAGTCTTTCAAAACTGTTTAACACATACTACATTTCTCGCATCAGCGTTAACCTGCATTTTTGGTTTTATTTCTTGTTCTTTGACAAAAAAAAAAAAAAAAGCCTTTTTGCTGCCAAGCTCCTGCAGAAAAATGGTTTGGTTTTTTTTACAAAAAAAAACAAAAAAACAAAAAAAAAAACACAGAAGAAAGTTATAAACTAACCAGATTTATTTGGTGTAAAAGAAAAGTCCTCAAGTATGGTATGCAAAAAAAAAAAAAAAAAATCTCAGAGGACTCTTTTCGATGGTTAAACCAGCACTGTTAACTGCAATGGCCACAGGTGGTTGGGCAACACTTCTGTCTGGCAGGACATTGGCCATCATGGATCCGGTTGTCAGTGCAAAACATTTACCAGCACGCGTCACTGCATGGATACAAATATTTAACTTTAGTCAGTGCATTTAGCTTCATTCAATTTCAGAAATACAGCACACAAATCAAAGCATGAACAGGTTTTACTTGGAGCAAGTTGTATTCTAAGTATTATGAATCTTTATTTTGTAAAGCACAATCTTGAAATGGTGATATGGGCTAAATTCAGGTACTTTGCACTGCACATACATATACATATATTTTCAGAGCCCCTAGGGCAAGGTGGTGGAAAAATATTGGAAGGCAAAAATAAAAAGAAACTTTTGCATTCTCTCAGAATTGCTGCCAGTTCGGACAAACAGGGTTTCAGACAGCTCCATACATTAACAGTGAAGGGTTCCATTGTTCAGTAAGTTGGCAATATATTTACAGTTCAAACTTTCTAAATCAATACATTCGTGAGCTAAACGTTAAAACACAACACCTTTTCAATCATACTAGTTGCATAGACACAAGCTTCAACCCAATTCCTCAAAATGAGCCTTATAAATATCTCTATGAGCAGGCAACAGAAGGACGGTCCCTTCCGACTGGTCTCTCAGCTGCCTGATCATAGAGATCAATTGATTATAAAGCTCATTTAAGGAAAATTAGGGTTGTAGCTCGTTTTTCTACGTTGCTATGATTGGAACGAGGTGTCATTTGAGTTAACGTTTAGCTCATAAGTTATTGATCTGGGAAGTTCGAATCTGTAAATATTGCCAATTTTACTGAACAATATAACCGCTTCACTATTAACGTACAGAACTGTCTGAAAGATTGCCAGCGGGACATTAATCAGGAAGTGTGTCTCAAAACTCACAAAAGGTCTTGCAAGAGAAAAAGTCATTTTTACCCCATCCCATATTTTTCAAGCCACCATGTCCCTTTAGGGGCTCTGTATAAAGCCGACCCACACAAATATAATAAAATATAAATACCTATTTAAGGAGCTGTACACTGATGTCCACATCCATTGCTGCAGCATTTCTCATCGTTCTGACAGTCACTGTCATGGGAACACGACTCGACACACGCTCCTACCACTTCAAGGTTTTTTTTTGGACACACACCTGGCTTTGGTTTCTCTGTCATGTGTTTGTATAACAGCATATGAAGGATTTGTTGAATTTATAATAAAATAAAACCCACACATGAAAAATAAAATGAGGAGCGTCAACAAATTAATTCTCTTTAAAACTGCAGTGAACCAAAGACAGTCTAAAATACGCTGGGTTTTTTTATTCATTTAAAGTAGTGGTTCTCAACGGGGGCGTTCAGAGAACAACGGGAGACGTTGGAAGCAAGATTTTTGAAAGGGGGGCGTTCAGGTCTTAATGGGGGGCGTTTACGAGTTTAAATATGTAACGCAAATTTTTGTTCATTTACTTTTATTCATTTTAAGCATTTAGTAATTTAGTTGTAATAAACACTTTAAGTGGGCTATTTAAAAAGTGTTAGGACTATGTTTTTGTTAAATTATGTTGTAAAACATATGCGCAGAGTGCGATATCATATTGTGTGTGCACACGCATCTATGGTGCGCGTGAAAGAATATCTCAGCAGCGCTAAAAAACAAACAAAAAAACATTCGTCCGCACCCGCTCTACTCCTGACCGCAAGTCCACCGTCAGTGTTGTAGGTAGACACTAGGCAGGCTTTTTGTGTTCATTTCTATTGCATTATGATTGAAAGCAGTATCAATAATGTCAAAAACATCATGTGCAGTCAAGTTGTGTATATGCTGTTTAAATGAGTGTTCTCACCGCGCGCGCTTGTTGTGATTCGCGGAGTTTTGACGAGTTGTATTTTGACGACTTGATATTATTTCTTATTCAAAAGTTTAGAATGCCTAACATTCTAAAATCTTCCAGTTTAATGCGACATGTAGCCTATCGTTACTTTTGCAACGACTCTATTATGTTTCCAGTCATAGACCAGCGCTCAAGCACTGACTAGAATCCAGCGCTGACAAGAATCAGCATTTACGAGCTCAAAAATGTGTTTCGCGCTGACAACAATCCGGTGGTGCCTAGAATCATGTAGCGGAGGAATGGAAAGTTGACAAGCCATTAAAAAGTATTGACTTAAGAAACACTTATATTTTTTCAAATATTTTCAATAAATCATGTTCCCATTCATTCAATTTTAAAATTAATTAAACTATATTCTATTTATAAGGTAACACTTTTATATTTTTAGGCATTAACTAATTCAAATCGCTAATGCCAAAATGTTTTCTTTGTTCACCAAGTAATTTAGGCATTATTGTTAACTCGCAAGACAGTAAGGAGAAAATGACAATTTGATGGATAATTTAAATATATTCTGCAATCACATTTTGGTAATGGATTCATTCCGCCGTCACATCTGAGCGTGAAACGCTGCTTGGGTAGTTTCAAGATATAAAAATAATTAATAATACAATAATAATTTAATTGTTCATATGTGTTTAATCTTGTGAGAATATTTTTTTTTTAACTGATTGAACACAAATTAATCACAACAAACCAAATTAATTGTAATTGTATTAATTATACCACTGATGAAAACAAGCTGATACCAAGGTATTTTAGGCCTACAATTCTAACATAATTTTTCATGAAAAATCATGATTGTATTTATTTATTTTTCGAAAGTAAGGTTAATGTAAGCAGCTTCTTGCAATACTCTCCTAAATGCGTAATAAAACCTAAGTGCAAACATTACCGCTTTAATGAGCATCCTTTATTTTTCAGTGCATTTGTTTTACAATATATGGCTATACTGTCATGGGATTAATATTATAACTATTATTATGTAGTCGTGTAATGTAGACAGACACAACTAAAAGAGGTTTGAATTTTTCTTTGTTTAATTTGCACACTGAATATGGGTTGGCACTTTTAATTTTGAACTCTCAAAGTGCACCAGATTAATGAATTTAACATTAAAATGCACAAAATTTTCTTACGGGGGGGCATGCCCCCGATCCCCCCTAGAAGGCCCGAAGTCCACTCAACACAGATTTACCAATATCCTGTGAGAAACACTGGTATTGCTATGCAAAAACTGCGTATCATATGCACGTAAAAACTCATTTTCACGTATAAATTGCACGATAAACAAAATGCGTGCTATAGAGACGCATTTTCATGAGATCAGTTTATAACTTGTTTTTTGGATGAATCACTGTGGAGTATAGTTCAATTGTATTAATAAAAGACAATTTTGCACTTATTTCATCTATTAACTCTCACTCGTTCCTGGTCGCTCATTAGTTTGGGGGTGGGGGGCGTTCAGGGATTTGGATATTGGATAGGGGACGCTGGCCCAAAAAAGGTTGAGAACCACTGATTTAAAGCTTCAGTCTGTAGTTTCCTCTTTGTCGCCATCTCTGTTTGAAATCTGCAATTGCAGTTATTCGTGGAATTATCAACTTTACATGCGTCGTGCCTCAGCATGGCACAGCGCCGATGAATCCAATGTTTTGAGGAGAATGTGTGGCTGTCAGTCAAGGCGCCGGTGTGGATACTGTCATTTGCAATCACATATTCTACTTTGTGGAAGCATGACCAACATAAGAATTTTCACCAGAAAATGTCGTCTGAAAAAGTAACATCCACTTTTGTTCGGACCAACTAAGAAAAAAAAAAAAAAAGCATTGCAGTAAATCGCGCCGATTAAATCTAACGATCGCTTATCATATCACGTCAAATCGTGCAAATAATACTTTGTTCTCAAATTGTTAATGTTAACAACATCAGCATTGCGTGACTACATTAAATACCCTTCCGATATTTATCCTTGTTTTCGCATGGGCCCGGTCGCAGTCTCTTTTTTTTCTCCGAAGTCTTTCGCGTTTTAGAACGGGTGAATCTCCAGTTGTCACTGGTGATTGTCATTTGAACCTTTCTGGATCCACCATCAAATTGATAAGTTTAATTATATCAAGTGCTGTGAAATCTCCACCTCCAACATCCTTACACGCAATATAGCCTACTAGCCGAGACTCCTTTATGTGTACAGATGTGACGTAATGACGCAACATAGCGTACTAGCCGAGACTCCTTTATGTGTACAGATGCGCAAAGACATGATCGAATTTCCAGCGGAAATCCACCAGTACCACTGGAATACAAAAACATTACTACAAGCTTACCATTTTGAATCGAGCTAAGGCAAGCAGATAGTGTTGAACACTGGCTGGTTATGTACTTCGCCAATCGTCAACAGCGGGCTTTAGCATTTCATTAAAGGAGACATATCATGCTTTTAAATCGTTCCTTTTTACATATAAATCATACATTTGTAGTCTATATAAAGCGGAACTGCAATGCTTGGGTCTGAATTCCTCATTATTATAGCTCCACAGGACCCTTTTCTACCCCTTTTCTGATGTGCGTCTGAGAGCAACTCGTTTTGGTGCGGTCTCTTTAAATACAATTGAGACCCTTCATACCCCGCCCCCTCTCCAGGTTGCAGCGGTTCAACTCCACCCAGTTCGGCCATTTTTGTAGTTTGATAGCAGAGATACGATTATCTAGCGGCACAGAAACGTTTTATTCACACGTTATTAACAAAATGTCAACAACGGAAGACTTGTCCAGCCAGCCTTACATGTTCGAGCCAGACTCGGAGCCGGAGCGAGATGAAAATGAAGACGGCGAACCTGTAGAACAACGTCTTCATATATGGATGTATCGCAATGGTGTGTACTGTATTTACACATGAAACTTTGGTCTTCTGACCTTTTACCACCGTGTCGATTTATTTTGATTAATATGTGCGAGGAAGAGAGAGCAAGACAGCGTCTAGTTTGGAGACGGTGAAGTCTTGTTTACACTTTCGCCTGGCTCCGAAGAGAGGGAGTGCGTGCGACCGGGTCTCTCTCTCTCTCTCTGCTCGTTCTTTCAGTTAAACATGCGGCCTGTGTCACAAGCGCGGCAGTTCATCTACATTAGACAGTGTAATGAAGCGTGTGGGTTACTACATCCAACAACCGAACATTTTAACTTACCCTCTCGTAACTTCTGCATCCTTTAGCTTGGACTACAAAATTGCAGCGAGAAATAAAAATGGCGGATTGCTCGAAGTGTTGGGCCGGAAGTCAATGTCCTTATTTGGCAGTTCCGCTGCAAATACTGTGACGTAATAGTTCAAAAAACATCATAGAGAACAGAAAAATCGGAACAGGTTGAAAAATATGACCAAAACAGAATATAAAGATATCAACGAAGCACCTGAAGAGAATAATTTCAACTTTTCTGTACTTCTAAACACTCCAAATATACAACAAAATGCATTTAAGGGCTAAAAAAGTGGATTTAGCATGATATGTCCCCTTTAACAGCAAACAATCATTAATTTGGAAACTGTGAAATTACTACATAAAATATATTAAAAACTTCTGTTGTTTTTAATCATGAAAAAAACATAAAAAAAACATTAGTTGACAGCACTAAACAATAAAAATAAAAATAAAAAATACCTGCATATGGAGCCATACACTGATGTCCACATCCAATGCTGCAGCATTTCTTATCGTTCGGACAGTCACTGTCATTCACACATGACTCGACACACACTCCTACCACTCCTATATCAATGTTTTTGCTTGGACACACTCCAGGCTTTGGTTTCTCTGTCATGTGTTTGCATAACAGCATCAGTGAATGTTGAATGACTGTTTTGAAAAAAAAAAAAAACTTGATCCACACACCAATATAAATACCTGTATATGGAGCTGTACACTGATGTCCACATCCATTACTGCAGCATTTCTCATCGTTTGGACAGTCACTGTCATGGGAACACGACTCGACACACGCTCCTACCACTCCCACTTCAAGGGTTTTATTTGGACACACTCCAGGCTTTGGTTCCACTGTGTTTGGTTCATGCGTTTCAATAACAATGAATGCAGAATGACTCCCTGTATGTTGATTTAAAACAAAAAGCTGATCCACACACTTATATAATAAAATATAAATGTATGATAATAAAAAAACCTGTATATGGAGCTGTACACTGAGGTCCACATCCGCTGCTGCAGCATTTCTTATCCTCTGGTTCATTTCTAAGCCAACTAACATAAGGCAATAAATACAGACAAGGTCAACTTTGGAGACAAATATCTCAGGAACTGTAGTAAATATCAAAAGTGCATTCAGACATTTATGTGCAGCTCAGTCCAAAGAACATCGGAGGCAATTTTGGACAATTACATTTTCACATTTAAGGAAAATGACACTGTCTGAATCAGCCAGGGAACAAAACGACTAGTTATAAGATTTTTTGCACAAAAAAAAAGAAAAAAAAAAGTACATCTCTGGAAAACTAGGTGGCTCTGTTCAAACTTTTCAGGTACCTTCAGGACATGCTGTCAATGATCCCTTCCAAATTGTGACGAGGTGTTAATTGTTAATTGTTTAAAAGGTATTGGAATTTATGTCAAAAGTCAAAGTGGCAGACATGTGGTTCTTCTAATCCTTTGAAACTCTGTATCCACGGCATGATACAATGAATCCAAACACATTTTCTGACAAACTGTTCAAAAGTTATTGCAACAAAAGCCATTTTCCAGATCTCATGACCTTTAGGTGGCACTGCTCTCAAATTTGGCATGGACCACCACACCATGGTTCCAATAAAGCACACAAATTTCCATATAGATTTATTAAAGTTTGGCCGAGACACAGCCTCAGATACAGAGGTCGACCTTGTTTAGTTTCTGACATCATAACTTTTGAAAAAAGATGAATAAAAAAATCTGTTCATTCATTTCTGTGCAGCTCAGTCCATAGATCATCTGAGGCAATTTGTGAAGCAATCAAAATCTGAGCAAAATTTGAAGGAGTAGCAAAATATCTAAATACTGTACTTTTCATAATGCCCACAGGGACACGATGAAACAACAACACAAAGTTTAACTTTCACTGGAGATAGTGAAAGAGAGATAAAAGATAGTGAAAGAGTGATAGTGATAAAACAATGTTCCAAGAGGTGCCTTAAGTAAAATTTTGATACAAGTACTTCTTCACATATTTTCTTTGCGCCAAATAGGCTAATGATGTTAAAAAATCTCACCCTTTGACTATATCAGAGCCTCCTAAACTCCAACACACAGAGCCCAATAAAACAGCAACCAACGAGAAATACAGTCTAGCTGTCATCCTGAGACCTGCGATCTCACAATGGACTCTGCTGGAGGTAGAAGATTTGTAAGTGCTTGAAAACGTTTTTTTATAGATAGCCTACTACTTACTAGGTTTGGCACAACTGACAACAACCTGGCTGCATCTTTAGTAATCTAATCTTAAAGACCCTGATTAGCTTGTTCAGGTGTGTTTGATTAAGGACGCTGCGTTCACACCATGTCGTAATAATTACCGTAGCCGATGACATTTAGGCGCTTGTTTAAAATGCGCCTCGCCTTAAATGTAGTCGAGACGAGAGTAGGCGGCTGCAGTGAAAGAAGGAGTTAATAAAGTGCAGGCAAGACGACCAGTTTTCTTTTCTCGCAGTGGATTATACACCTACGAAATCAAAGACGGATATCGCGGGATTCACAATATTCACGCTTGTGCACAGTGTTGCTAAACTGGATGTAATAGACCTTTCTCACAATAACCGGAAATACGTAATCGTTGTGGAAGCGGAGTTCCTGTCAAGCATCAACACACCAGAAAAACATAAACCCGGGCAAGTTTAAAATGGATCAAAGAGTCTACACAACTTCATTAACGGATTTGCCAAATATTACATTTGCTGATGTGACGACTCGTGGAGGAAAACTCCCGTCACCAAAAAGAAAAAACGAAATAAAGGGTAAAAAAAAATTCCATAAACATCAAGGTAAGTAGAGAGCGAGGCTAACTGTTACTGAACTGTTAACTAAAATGACACATCATTAGCGTGTCAATAGCTCTTGCTAGTTGCTTGCGCCATTTGTTTATGTTGCCTTGACTGCGGAGGAAGTAGATTACCACGTTGATTGCGTATTTCCGGTCACAAATACGGAAGTTGTGAGAAAGGTCTATGGACTACTTGCCACATAGACAGTATAAGAAGTGGACAGAGCCATCTCATTGGATCTCAATTGAGACAAGTGAAGCCCATTTTTAGCGATTTCTTAGCACTTCCTTTCCTGACGCGCAGACTCAAACCGAGCAAAGCGTTACACGGACCACGTGAGCAACCCGTCTGTCTTTTAGCTGTGCCAAGAGAAATCTGAATCATTCCCTTCCGAATCTTGCAGAGACGGAGAGTGTGAGTAGGAGCTGTACATGAGCTTTGAGCAGGAGCAACTTTTGCTAGGTATTCTGATTAATTATATTGTCATTTTGCCTCCACGTCCCCCCGATTGCCCGCGAGCTTCTCCTCCCGTCCATACGGTATCTCTCTACCAGAGATGGGGGACTCGAGTCACATGACTTGACTCGAGTCAGACTCGAGTCGCAAATTTAAGGACTTGAGACTTGCTTGACTAAATTAAGAAAATGACTCGACTTGACTTTGACTTGAGATCCAATGACTCGAGACTTGACTTGACTTGAACTGTATGACTCGAGAATGACTTGATATACATTTTAATATCATCGCAACATCAATTGATGAACAAATAAATGAAAGCAACGGAACCACTGACGCCAGTCATCAGATTCTGCGCGATTGCGTGACGCTGCACAAGCCCAGGAAAAAACATACATCGCAGTGAGCGCGCGCTAAATACAAAACCATCTCCAGGCCAGCATCATTTCTTTTTGGATATAAACACTAGAAATTGACCATATTCATACAAGAAGATTTGCTGTACGCATGATAACAGGCAAGGGATATCTGACGACCATCACAACCTCGAACAGTCGAACTTCATTCACCACGTCTAAAAGTAAGCTATGGCTTGTTTAACCTGTTTGTTATAGTTAATTTGACTATCTTTAAATCTAGAGAGAATATTGGTCAAAACAGCATGCCTCTTTATACACAATTATGTTTTCAAATGTAGCTTACTGTTGTCAATATTCAAATTATAATTAATGATGGCATATGTTTTGTGTAACATTTGCCACATTTCTTTCCAATCATGCTTTAAAGCCAAATATGTCGTTCTTTCCAGTGACAAAAAAACAACATCGAAAACTGTTAATGTTTTGTGTTTTATGTTTCTCTTAAAACAGGGTTAGATGTTATCAGGGGGTTGGGGGCAAAATGCCAGCAGAATTAATATGCACCCAAAATTCAAAATGTGGTGGAAAAATTGCCCTAGTATTTGTTATTTTTATAATTATCCTATAACATATGATATTAAAAAATATTTCCAGAATATTGACGCGATTGCAAATGTGATAATGATT
The DNA here is from genome assembly GCA_023718395.1 of Leucaspius delineatus. Lineage (NCBI taxonomy): Eukaryota > Metazoa > Chordata > Actinopteri > Cypriniformes > Leuciscidae > Leucaspius > Leucaspius delineatus. The sequence goes on from CM043363.1 coordinate 30,306,589, forward strand.
TTATAAAACAGTTCAGTAAACAAAGAGTGAATATTGTGATGTGACATTTTAGACATAATATTCCAAATATTCTCTGTTTTTGCTCTATTTCTCCAATGAAAATAGTTCCAAACAAGCCACAGAAAGAGTTATCTTTCTGATATTTGTGATTCAGTGACCTAGTTGCTTAGTTCCAGAACGAATCTGCCGTTTTGAACAAATCAGTTGAATGAATGCTTCTATGACTCGTACATTAAGACGGTGATTTGGCGCCACCTATTGGCGGTTTTAACTTCATAATTAAAAATATATAACATATTTAAAGGGGATGCCAGTTTGAAGAATGCTATTTGGTGGCATAAGAACCATCATACTTGAATTGTGAATTGTTTAATAGCCTACCTTTTAATGGTCTTCTGCAATGTTTGAGGCATTTTTTTTTTTGCTTTAATGTTGGCCTAATTTCAGTTACATTTCCATTTTAGGCTATGTAGTTTGAAATTTTATTTATTTTTTATTTTTTAGATTTTTATTGTAGTAACCACTCAGCTGTATGTGGAAATGCATTTTTTTTAAGTTGCAAATAAAACCATAGTCCACAACTTCTGTAGTTTTAACTTATTTTAATATATAAATTCAGTGAAATCATCAAACGTTTGTATGACTTGCCAGTGACTTGTGACCCAAGCTATGACTTGACCTGACTTGCTTGACATAAAGCAGTGACTTGACTTGACTTGACTTGCTTTTCACAAAATTGACTTGGACTTGCTTGAGACTTGAAGGTTAAGACTTGAGACTTGCTTGTGACTTGCACATGTGTGACTTACTCCCACCTCTGCTCTCTACTGTGCGACAGAGAGTCGCGTGGTTATGACGCAATCGTTAGCCTACTTTTACAAAAACTGCTTCTACGGGGCCATAACATAAGCTACAAGGTAATGGAGCATTTTATACATTGTCGTGTTTCTTTAGAAATAAATAATGGACAAATGGAGTCTTCAAACGCCTCAGATGTAAAGTTATTCGCTGTCAAAGTGACGCCAAAATGAATGGGAGTCAATGGGATGGTAACTGCAGGTGAAGTTCTGCTACAAGATGGTGGCACGCGGCCGGCTTCAACTTCCGGTCGACTTCCTTCCCGCCTGCTACTTGCTCAACTACTTCCGCGTTCTATAGCCTATACATATCGGGAATTTCCGGTTAGAGCGTTTAGCGCACTATGATATTTTCTGTACTGTGCATTCTGAATAATATTCATAAAATTCATCCACTAACCTGCAGAAATCTACGGAAGAGGTTTAGGGCCAAGCAATAATAAAAAAATAAAACCATCTCGAGATTAAAGTCATTATAATGCGAGATTAAACTCCGAGGTTAAATTTCGAGAAAAAAGTCGAAATACAATCTTGAGAATAAACTCATCAAATATCGAGAATAAAGTCGTTGTGTTTCAAGAAAAAACTCGTTAAATTTCGAGAAAAACTCGAAATACAATCTTGAGAATAAACATTAAATATCGAGAAAGTCGTTGTGTTTCGAGAAAAAACTCGTTAAATTTCGAGAAAAAAACTCGAAATACAATCTTGAGAATAAACTAATTAAATTTCGGGAATAAAGTCGTTGTGTTTCGAGAAAAAAAGTCGAAATGAAATGTAGAGAATAACGCATTCGATCAGAGTTCATACTGATATCAACCTCATCGAGGTTTCGTGGTTTCCCAGGATACCATAAGACGCATTATTAATCGTTGTTGGTTGTGTACGCCTCCATCCACAGAATGTAACGACTGTAATCTATACAGCCATTAATGGCAATGCCGTAGGCTACGGTTTTAATTTATCATAGCTGTCCATATGCCAGAGTGCATTTGGGCCAGCGCAAGTGTAGCCTACTCTCCTTCGTCAAAATTCCACACCTCGAGGATCAACAAGTTTAATAATGTGTCTTATGGTATCCTGGGAAACCACGAAACCTCGATGAATTTCATGTTGGACAAAATCGAGTACATCGCGCAAATTGGACTGATTTTTTCTTCTAAAAGATAGCCGACCTAGACCTTAGAATGTTATATTCTTTGTTACTGAAAGAAAGTCTAAAATATAGCTTGACTAAGTGATCCAACTCTGCCATCCTCTATCAGTAGGCTATGCAATGAACACTGATCGAATGCGTTATTCTCAGTGGCGTCATGCCCATTCAAAGTCGCACGTGCCCCCTCAGATTTTTCCTCCCTGATAATTTTTTTTGTCACAACTTTATTCCTATTATGCTCCATAATATACCAGAGCCTATAACGACTCAAATGTATTCTTCTGGATGTGTAATAAATCGGTCAGCATCAGCCCGCCCCTTTTTCCTAATATGGTGTCTGTGTATCAAATCTAGAGCGCTACGCCTGAGTTGCTTGAACATACTCAAGCAACTCACTCGTCTCACACGTTGAGCTGGCAATGTTTTACAGATGGTCTTGAAGTGGTAAGTGGGCAAAGCAACAAATCGGCATTGAATTAGTTATCGGATGCTAAAAGGTAGTGGGATTATTTGTGGTTGACCTGGAAATTTTAACTTGATCAAAAAGTTATGGATTTGATATTAGCTGCGAATTCAGAGCATTAACTTAAGTTGTGTCAGTGTAACGTTCTCGATAGCTAGCCTAGTCTAACCGTAAACTAGTTGGCTAACGTTACTGCCATACAAAGCCATAGTAACGTTATCTGATCGGTTTTGAAACATCTGTTCTGTTTTGTCTTGTGTCAAAGTCTCCAGCTGGTTCAATTGTTTTCAGTTTCATAGAAACGAGGGTGTTAAATTTGCTGTAGGCTAACTGCAAAATCCAACCTAACGTTATCAAGGCATCGACTTGATGTTTCTCCCATAGACTGTTATTCACGGTTCTTCACGGATCAGGCAGCTAATTCAAATGCAGTGAAAAAAGATAGGTTACCCATTCGAAAGCTACAGCATAGTTGTTATACAGATCGCTATGACCGTGATGTAGGCTTAGAGTGCACGAAAGTGTAGCAGTCAGCCTCTCTCTCATGTGCTCATAACTTCCGTTATTATTATCAGGTCACTTTACTTGCTCATGATTCGCAAGTAGCAACTTACAAATGAGGTACTACTTGCCATAATACAACAGTAATGCAGTAATACAACATATATTATTATCATTAGTAAAAGAGTATGACAGTAAGATGATAGATTCAATGCCTCAATATTATTCAAATAATATGCCAGTAAGATTATATATATATATATATTAGTCTATATAGTCTATATGACCACTAACACATGTTAAAATGAGCAGAACACTGAATTCTATTTGGTACCTACAGGTCATGATGCAGAGAAATATTTTGTCATTTTTTCCAAAAGAAAAGGCCAGAAAGTCACAGCCCTAGTGTATCCTGTCAAGAAACTGAGAGGGCAGGTAAGTAATTTGTGGGATTTAGTGAGAATTCCTATTTAGTGGTAAGGGAAGAATATGTATTGATTTGATGAATAAAAAAAATTAAGCATTTATTAGTAGCCTATATGTAAGAAGCTTCATATGATTTAATTTCAGATTTTCAATAGATACTTTAACTTAGTCCTCAGATAGAGGAGGGTTGCTGCTAGCTCCGTTAAGGTATTTCTGTCCCTCCCAAACTGCATTGAAATGGTATGTTTAGCAGCCAGAATTTAAAAATTTTCAGGGGGAGAAACCCCCTGACCCCTCCTAACATGATCCATATCACCTGTCAGAAAACAATTTCAACGTCTCAGATTGTGCCCCCCCAGAATTTTGGCTTGCATGACGCCCCTGGTTATTCTCTACATTTCATTTTGACTTTTTTTCTCGAAACACAACGAGTTTATTTCTCAAAATTTAATGAGTTTATTCTCACGATTATTTCGACTTTTTTTTCTCGAAATTTAACGAGTTTTTTTCTCAAAACACAACGACTTTATTCTCGAAATTTAACAAGTTTATTCTCAAGATTGTATTTCGACTTTTTTCTCGAAATTGAACGAGTTTTTTCTCGAAACACAACGACTTTATTCTCGATATTTAATGAGTTTATTCTCAAGATTGTATTTCGACTTTTTTTTCTCGAAATTTAACGAGTTTAATCTCGCATTATAATGACTTTAATCTCGAGATGGTTTTATTGTTATATTATTGCCTGGTCCTAATCCTCTTCCGCAGTAATCGAATGCTCCTCTTCTCATTAACAGTGTTTTTTTTTTTTTTTTTTTTTTTTTACTGATATTTCATACCTACTGAGTTTACATTTTTACATGAATTTGACTAATAAAAAGGATTGCTTGTGTTTGTTGGTGCTTTATTCCAGTCTTTTAAAATAGTTGAATGAATAAATGAGCGAGGTGCCTGCAATGATGTTAAATAGGCTATAGGCTATTTAATTAATCTTAAACAGTAACCCACACAGCGTAGAGGAGAATAAAATACTTTGAATATTAATTAAGCATTTTGGGCATAAACAGGTAAATAGTAAAAAGATTGACATTGAAAAATGACATGGAATGATTAAAATATTAAATCCAAATAAATTAATGTTTTTGGTTCGTACTGTTATTTATCTAATCTCACACACTTAAGTGTCGCGGCAGAGCCCGTCTACGCAGAGCCTGGTCACTCCCTATTACAGTTTTTCTCCATTGGTTTGGCTCATTTCTTGAAACAGAAATGACGTTCTCAAAACAACATGGACAAACCTCCAAACCACTTGGAAATTGTTCACAACAGAATTGAATTTCTCATTAATTTCATCACATTGCAAATGTCTAAGTACATGTCTCAATGTCTCAGTACATCTTTGCAAATGGTAGCCTACATTTAGCACAATTTCCAAGTGAATAGATCTTATTGATCTAAACTGTTGATTCTCAGTCTAATGGTTGTTCGCTCCAAAACGTGTCAGCGTCATTTCATTGTATAAGTCATCACATGCACAATAGTCTGTTCAATTGTCAAAATTGGTCAAGAACATAATACCATATATATCATATGTGTGTGTGTATATATATATATATATATATATACACACACCATATAATATTATTGGCCACCGGGCCACGGTGGATGTCCCAGGCCAGCGAGGGGGCAATATAACTATGTGTGCAATATAACTATGTGTGCAATATAACTATGTGTGCTGCCATATCTGAGAATGGTGTGGCCACTCACATCCCCAGTCTTGGCCCATACAATAGACAGAAGCTCCTCATCTTCTTGGACCGCCTTCATTTTGATTTGATCCCTGGAAATGAGAGAGGCCTCATAGGGCCTCACCTACCACAATATGTCATTGTATGCACTCTAAAAACTCCTGGGTTATTTCTTCAACCCATTTTCTGGGTTATTTGTGTTGGGTTAAAATTATGGGTTATTTTTTCAGAGAGTAACCATTTTCTGGGTTATAGGGCTAATATGTTGACCCAATTCATGGGTTATTTGAGTTTCTGGGTTATTTTTCAAAGAGTAACCCATGTTCTGGGTTGGCTTTCTCTCTCTCTCTCGCCCGCCCGCCCGCAGTTGTTCTGGAATTTTCTCACAACAGTCGTTTGAAATAACCGTTGCTTCGCCCTCGATCCGTTTTGGCCTGTGCTTCATCGGTGCAACTTCATCTATATTCAAGGTAAGAGAGTATTTTCAGTGTTGATGTAATGTAAACTTTTCTGTGTCCATGTCCCTGTTGCTAGTTTAGCACCATTTGCTAAAAAAAAAAAAAAAAATACGTTGCTACGTTGAGACTAGTTAGCCGTGGTAATTCTGTGGTTGGCATGTAGCCGCGGCTATCACGACAACATCTAGGACAACTCGAGGTAACGTTATCGCACACCGGACGCGATTTTGAACACGGTCCTGAGCCGTTGCTGGGTGCCGCGGACAGACGCCGGAGTGTAACGTTATGTGTTCGAATTTTAAAGACGCGGCGCTGCGCTTCTCGTCCGGTGTGCGAGCCCCTTGAGAGAGTGCACGTCCGGTGAGCGATACCTCGAGTTGTCCTAGACGCGACGCGCCGCGCCGCTTCTCGTCCGGTGTGCGAGCCCCATAGCAGCGGCTACAGAGCGACGAGGCAACACAATAGTTGAGTTATGTTTACCAACTGCGCCGTGCTTATCATATTATACAGTGCTCTACTGACTGAAGTAACGTTAGTGAGACTCTCACTGTGAGAGTTCAATTTAAGCGGGTCAAGTCTTCAAATTGTTGCTAACCTCTTTATTGCTATGTTTTCTCCAGGTCATTTTGAAATGGACAGTTTTTTCGCTGATAAGCTAACTAAGTGGCAGCTGTCTGAGCTGACAGAGAATTTTAGAGGTGAGCATTTTACTCTAATTGTCCTTATATCATCTCTCTATACCTACATTTTTTAATAAGACTTAAATCTGTCAGTGCAAGATTTTGTGAAAGCCACTGCATTCCCTTAAAAGTGATTATTTGTTTGCTTGATAATGAAAGAGTGTCTGGTGAGTGGTTCACAATTGTCTCAACGTATTAACTCATGTTGTCTTGTTTTCTGTCTTTCAGATGAAGACATAGATGAGGAGGCATTTCTTCTCTTTGATGAGGACACTATCAAAAATCTTGTCCCCAAAGTTGACCCCAGGCTTAAATTCCTGAGGCTCTTCTGAGAATTGTTGTTTATTTTTCTATTTTTAATTTCTAATATTGTTATGACAGTGTGACCTAAAATAAATAGGAAAATAAACATGTCCAACTGTGTGTTTTTTTTTATATAGATTTTAATTTAATGCAATAAAAATGTAAAAGTGCTTTAAGTGTGTAATATAATGTAAAACAAAGTTTTATTTTCTGAAATAAGGCATACTGGGATAGTGACCCAAGTTAGGTTATTTTTGACCCAACTCCTGGGTTAAAAAAGGATCAACTAATTTTTGGGTTATTTCGACCCAGATGTTGGGTTTTTTAAACCCATCATTTGGGTCAGGTATTTAACCCAGAATTTGGGTCAAAAAGCATAACCCAATTTTCTGAGTTGAAATAACCCATAAATTAGTTGGTCCCTTTTTAACCCAGGAGTTGGGTCAAAAATAACCCATTATGGGTTATTTTTGACCCAGGAGTTTTTAGAGTGTGGGACAATGTGAATTTCCACCATGGCCCGCTCATCAGGGCCTGGTTCACTTCTCATCCAAGGATGGTCATGGTGTTCCTACCACCTTACTCTCCTTAGTATTTCTCCGCTTGGAGGTGGAGAGTGTATGAGCATCGGACTCAAGATCAGAGGTCCCTGCTCCATGCAATGGACGCTGCGTGTGAGGATATTACAGGAGATCAGTGTAGGGGATGGTTGCGAAATGCACGCCGTTTCTTCCCTTGTTGCATCGCAAGGGAGAATATACGCTGTGATGTGGACGAGAATCTGTGGCCAGACAGACAGCAGCGTGTGGATGAGGAGGGTGAGGACGGTGGCCAGGAGGGTGAGGATGAGGACAGCGACCAGTGAAGAACTGTTAGTTGTGAAACTCCAGCTTTATTTACAGCACTGTAGGCTGCATATAATTTTCATTTGTTTTTTTTTTTTTTTTGTGTGTTTATATTAGAGTATATTACAGTATGCTGTATACATTTTCTTTTTACTCTGATGTATGGAAGTTACTTTGTGTGTGAATGATAATGGTTACAATTTCCTTGGCAGTATGAGTGCAATGTGTGATGTCAAACCTTGGAGGCTACTCTTACCCTAAAATCCTATTTCTTTTTTTCTTTTTTTTTTCAGTTATATACACAATTGCATTCTATTAGCTAGACCATTGTCAATGAAGGACTGGGCTAAGACTGAAAGGTGGACATGAGGGATATTTCAGTGGTCCTCTGCCATAGTGACAAAACATCTAAACATTTTGACTTGCAGTGCTTACACAATGCCAAAGGGACAAAGCATTTTGGGGGCACTGACTGTTTAAATGAGAAGGAAATTTAGTTTTGACATACTCATGTAACTGTTTTGGGAGAGGTATGAACTTTTGCAGGTGAACCATGGTGTTGTGCCGAACCATCCACGTTATTTTGGCAAAAGCACCAAGAGTGTTGAGAACGTCCAGTCTGTTTCAAGAAATGAGCCAAAGCAATTGAGAAGGATCTTTGCCATTTTCGTGGCACTGACTCTTTATATGGGAAAGGAATTTAGTTTTGAAGCATGAGTGAACAGTTTTGGGAGAGATATGAGCTTTTGCAAGTGAGCTATAGTGTTGTGCTGGACTGTAAGACTGTTTTGCCAAATGATCTTAGAGTTCTGAGAATGTAATTTCTGTTTCAAGAAATGAGCCAAACCAATGGAGAAAAACTGTAAGTCCTATTGTACCGAATTTTGGTTCCACTGGGGGCGATCGCCATGAGTGCAAAATGAATGGGAGTCTATGGGGCTAGATGGCTAAATTTGTCTCTTTCACCCGATTGCCATTGAGAAATCTCAGATTTGATTGTAGTTTTGCAAGTTCAACATGGGTTATAGGTCGAAAGTTGAATGAACGAGTACTTATGTCCTTTCGATTTCTTACAGGTTGAGTTGTTGTTGCCCATAACACGCTAGCATTCTGCTAATGAACCCTGATTGGTCAGTGAAGGACTGATTACGACCAGAGATACCGCTTGATGGCATCGTGGACTCTAAAAAAATCGAACACCCAGCAATGTGTAATTTCTTTGCATCTCCTTTCAAATACAACATTCAAATTACTAGACAAAAAGTTATATCCTGAGAAAAGTGGATTTTGAGGGGTATAGCTCCATAGACCTCCATTCATTCTGCACTCGTCCTGTGAGCGCCCTCATATGGAACCAGAGTGGAACTGCAACCAGTTCAGAAGCCAGAAGTTTACTGAGAGTGGAAGTTCTCCCCTTATTAGACATTCTCTGGTCGCGGTCACTAGTTTAGACGAACAGACACCCTGTGGTGAAATAATGGTGTATTTTTAACACTCTTTGCTTTCTCAGATCGGCTTGGGTTGGATTAAAACTTCATGTTTCGATGAGTTTGGAAAATTCTGCACACAGTAAACATCAGAATATCCCATCACCTGTCAGTAAAAATTTCAGAGTTTGGGAATATTCACACATAACGTATACACATAAAACAGGATTTTAAAAGAGATACATCACGGTTGTTTAAACTAATGAGCATTAAGCTATGAGTCATCAGCAAGTCGTTTCCCATCATGCTTTTGATCAGCGCAGTCGTGGAGAGAAAATGCAGAATCCAACACTTGCGCCTTGCCATTGCGTGAGTTTTTTTTACATGATTTTCACTGCATGTACACTGACCAGTAAATCCATTTTCATTTTATCTTAATGTATTTATCGGACAAAGTAATATCACAATTAAAATAACCCAATGAAAAAAAAAATTACCATAAAATACAGGAATATACAAATTCAGAAATAAATTTACAGATTTCTTAACAGCAAATAACACTCCAGTTTAGTTCAACTTCATTTAAATTATTTAGCTGAATATTTGTTAACCGTTTTTTGGTTGTTTTTACATGAAATATGTTTTTTTCAGACAATAAACAAGTGCTGTTAATAGATTTACGATGATAGTGAAGTTTGTCTCAGATGTTGACACCAATGAAATGAGCTTTAAATATGATCAAATGTGAACATCAGCACAATGAATCAGGTGAACTGAAAACAGGAACTATTGAAATTGCAAATTAAACATGATGCAAACTCATCAGGAGTTAAAAGGTGACAAAGATGTGACCCCCAACCGCAAAGCATCCAGCCTTGAAAAACTCAATGTCGAAAAACAATAATCGAGTTTCTCATGATTCCTTGTGGTTTATTTTACCGTTTTAAAAAGAAGACAAAAAGAATAGTTCTTATCAATACATGTTTATTAATTAATGTAAGCAAAATGTCTGCACACGTCTCTTACATGTATTGTAAAAATATTCAAATAATAGTCACTTAAAAAGAATTTAATTTTGTATTTAACAAAGTAACACATTATAGAATGAAATTCAACATTGTAACCTCAATATCCGCATTTCTGACACCGAACAATGAAATGTGCATATTAATAAAATTCAACTCTTCTGGGAAGGTTTTCCACAAGGTTTAATAGTGCGTTTATGGGAACTTCTGACCATTCTTCTAGAAGCGCATTTGTGAGGTCAGGCACTGATGTTGGATAAGAAGGCCTGGCTCGCAGTCTCCACTCTGGTTCATCCCAAAGGTGTTATATCGGGTTGAGGTCAGGACTCAGTGCGGGCCAAGCTCCTCCACACCAAACTCGCTCATCCATGTCTTTATGCAGGGTGTCTACAGATATAAACAAGTTAAATTTAAGACTTTTTAAGACCTTTTTAATGCCACTTTGAATGAAATTTAAGACCAAACCTGTGATGGAAATACACATTATATTACATGCGAATATGTAATATTTAACCTAAGTAATTGAAATAATTTAATATTCACTACTTGTTTATTGAACTAAAATCAATGTAACATTTGCAATCGTGAGAATATTCAGCAAAATAGCTCCTGTCATGTTATGTTACTCCAGGTTTTTCCTGGCTCAAAATGAGGCGGAGGTGGTAAAATCGTAATAAGGTATTTATAATAAGATAATTAAATGTGTTTTTTTTTGTAGATCATCATATAGCCTAATGTGTTTCCCACATTATTTTTGTGGGTGGAGCTTGGTACCTCTTGGGGGGTCCGGGGGCATTTACAATTATTCAAATTCTCAGTGTTAAGCATGATAATATTGTAACATATCACACTGAAGTAGGCTGATTTAAAATGAACATTTATTTGAAATAAAAGTTCTTCTTTTGGCAAAATTACATTTCCTTAATAGCCTAAACAGAGGCTTTACTCACTTCAAACTTAAATTATCAATGTTTCATTACATCACTGTTTGAAAACACTCATTTTTTGTACCTTTTATAAAGGGCATTTTCCCCCTAATTTTATTGAATGTATGCTCCATCTTTCATTTCAAATTCTTAAATTTGATCAATATATTCAATTCAAATAATAAGACACTAGGCTGTTACCTATCAAATTAAATAATTTATATTGAAAAATTATAACTATTAAATGAGATTATTTTAAATATTTTTGAATATACAAATAAGGAATGTTGAAAAGAATGATACTTTATGAAACTAAACCGCCAGTAGGAGGCGGCAGGCGACCGTCTTAATGAGCGAGTCATTGAGTCATTCATTCAAACGATTCGTTCAAAACGCTGAATCATTCAGTAATGCTGCTGCAACAAGTGATGCTGTGAGATGCGCGATGGTTCTGCGGTGATCTTTGTTTGGAACTATTTTCGCTGCAGAAACAGAACAAAAACAGTCATTGCGTCTAAAATGTAAGTGACTTAATTTTAACTATTTGTTTATTGAACTGTTATGAAATCAGTCTCGGTTTCAATCTTGATGGCATTCAGGAAAACAGCTCTCTGGTCGCGTGTAGCCTAGGCTATAGTTTCTTAACTATAATATGTTATAAATAACTGCGCGATCCTCAACAGTGCAACATTGTTACCGTCAGTACATTAGGTAATAAATAAAACAGAATCATTCTCACGTTTTCGGTGATTCCCATAGTTATTTGTTATTAACTATGACAAACATTTTGAATTTTTACCTCAGTATGTTTCTTTATGTTTGCCGTTATGCTCATTTGTTTTGATTTCTTCCTATAAAATCGATCACAGACACAGAGACAAGCAGCGCGAGCCTCAACAGTGTTACCAGAAAAAGCCTACATTATCATTATCAATAGCTGTTTATGTAATAAAATCGGAATCAATCTGGCGATTTGATGCTTCACTGGTTATTTGACGGACATTAGGTCCGTCAGACTGGAGACATTTTTGCGGTAACGTGACCAGAAATATTTAAGACCTATCGAATCTGAATTTAAGACATTTTAATACTTTTTAAGGCCTTTTATTAGGAAAACTTTATTTAAGACATTTTAAGACTTTTTAAGGACCCGCGGCCACCCTGTTATGGACCTTGCTTTGTGTACTGGTGCGCAGTCATGTTTGAACAGGAAGGGTCCACCCCGAACTGTTCCCATAAAGTTGGGACCATGAAATTGTCAAAAAAAATGTCTTGGTATGCTGAAGCATTAAAAGTTCCTTTCACTGGAACTAAGGGGCCAAACCAAACCCCTGAAAAACAACCACAATCCTCAACACAAAACTCACCACAATCCAAGGCAAGTACCGTTCTCCTGGCAACCGCCAAACCCAGGCTCATCAATCTGATTGCCAAACAGAGAAGCGTGATTCGCCACTCCAGAGAACATGTCTTCACTGCTCTAGAGTCCAGTGGTGGCATGCTTTACACCACTGCATCAGTCTTTGCATTGCATTTGGACATGTAAGACTTGGATGCAGCTGCTCGGCCATGGAAACCCATTCCATGAAGCTCTCTATGCACTGTTCTTGAGCTAATGAAGCACACAACGTTTGGAGGTCTGTACTGTAGCTATTGACTGCAGAAAGTTGGCCACTTCTGTGAACTGTGCGTCTCAGTATGCGCTGACCCCACTCTGTGATTTTACGTGGCCTACCACTTCATGGATGAGTTGCTGTCGTTCCCAATTGCTTCCACTTCGTTATAATACCACTAACAGTTGACTGTGGAATATTTAGTAGTGAGGAAATGTCACGAATGGATTATTGCACAAGTGGCAACCTATCACAGTACCACGCTTAAATTCACTGAGCTCCTGAGAGCAACCCATTCTTTCACAAATGTTTGTAGAAGCAGTCTCCATGCCTAGGTGCTTGCAGATTTTATATAACTGTGGCCATGAAAGTGATTGGAATACCTAAATTCAATGATTTGCAGGGGTGTCTCAATACTTTTGGCAATAGTGTAATTAACAAAGACACACACACATCACTTTCCACAGTGGACCGGTCCACTGATAGATGCCTACTTTTAAACACTCCCATCTGTATCTGTGTAAGAGCACGGTGAAGAGCGTCACTGATGTATATTTAAAACATTTTTGAAGCGCTGATCATTGTAGCCAATCGCAGACATATTTGATGAGCGCGTGAACACAATGGGCAATCAGGTGTTTATGATTGCGCTCAAAGCATCAATTTTTTTTTTTTTCAGTACTGTTTGTAACCGAAGTCGGTACTTTTTGACAACTCTAATACTTTGTTACTCAAGGCCATGAGTTTATAAATGTAGATATCTGTCTAACATAGGATATTAGTTTTCAGACCCATTTGAGATAACTGCTAAACTGACAACATTGGAGGGGTTCCTTCTGTTGAGAATCTCTATTTTGTGCTGTCTCCACGAATGTCCCTTTATTTGAAACTAGGCAGATATGAAGGAGTCTCTAGTTAGTTCAGACTTGCTGGTGCTACATTGGCTACGTTCAGACTGCTGGCAAATGTGGCTCAAATCTGATTTTTTTGCTCACATGTGACTCAGATCTGTTTTACTCATGACAGTGTGAAAGACACAAACCACATGGAATCTGATCTTTTCAATTCTGATTTGTGCCACTTAATCAGATGCAGGTCAGATGTTTTGCAGTGCGACCTCAGTCTGAACAGTCATATCGGAATTCATGCAACTTTTACGTCAATCTAGAGCAACATTCATCACAATTCTGCACTCACGGAAGTCACTTCAAAGATTTTACACACCCGAAGCTATCAAGACAGTTGCGAAAGGTAGCAAGTGAACAATAGTGATGTGTCAGAATTCATTAGTATTAAAGTAACAGCTATACAAGCAAAACATGAGGGCTCATATATCATAAATGTTTAAATACTTTAATTTTTAACTTAATTTCAATCCTTTTTTGCATCCTCCGTCTTTGTTTTTGTTGCCTGCGCATACATTTGCTGGCTTCCATGGCAGATCACACAATAAATAAATGTGAAATCACTTATTTTGTTCTCCAGTAACTGAAATAATGAATTATTCGTGATTAAATTGACTTGTTAAGCCAACTGTTTAAAGTTTGACGTCCCTCCTAGAATCTGGATTGAAGCCCGTTTAATTTTAATAGTCACATCCCTTTATTGTGGTTGTTGTGACTCACACAAATGGGGGAAAAATAAATGTAGATAATATATTCTATAAGCACTATTAAAAACAAGTTAAATGAACTAAGAGTGACACATATCTGCTTTTATTGCTCAACACATTATTGTGTCACTTTTGTTGAGGATGATGCAATGTTGCACTTGACAGTTCTGGAACTGAACTATACTGAACTATACTTACTGTGATTTCAGACATTATGAGTGAACAGAGAAGATAATTTATTAAAACTGTTTCCACATGGAGGGCAGTGTTACGGCTTCTCTCTAGTGTGGATCCTCTCATGTTTCTTCAGATAATCTGACCGAGTGAATCTCTTGCTACAGTGTGAACACTTGTATGTTTTTTTTCCAGTTGTTTAGTCTTTGGTGCTTTCTGAGTTCATGACCTGTAAAAAAGGTTTTCTCACAATCAAAGCACATATGATTACCCCTAGGTTAATTTTGCGCTACTGGATGAATTTCTTCCTCCCACTGCATAGCCAATAGAATTAATGATGCTTCGGTACGTCACAAATGTTTTGAAACAGTTGCCACTAGGGGGCGATCACATGCAGTGAACCCATCAACCAGTCTATATGTTTTTACCTGATCTCGGTTAAGTTTTATAAGTTTGGACATTTTATGAACACATTTGTATAATACAAATGAAGAGTAGTAGATCTGTATCTGAATAGCCAAGCCATCAAAAAATAAAAATAAATAAATAAATAAATAAAACCACAAAACACACTACAAATTAATAAATAACTTAAATGATACACAATCTTTTTGCTTCTTTCTGAAGGGTTGGTATTTTGTAAACTGCATATTGAAACCTGTTTGAAAGATTTTGAACAGTTCTGTTATTGGGATGTTTTTCACTGTTCTGATTGGTTGTCTCTGCTGTAGTGGGCGTGGCTGCTGTTGTGAGGTCACTATCAGTCTGTTACTGATGAATCAGACATTCTCACATCAGGACACTAGGGGGCGATGATTATGATGCCTTTTAACAAGCCTCAGAGGATTTTTGTACAGAAAACTTAGCATTGTGAAATTTTATTATTTTTTAGGCCTATATTCCCCTATATCCACCTTAGAAGATCAGCAGAAGAGCACAGTATGTAAACCATATACATACACTCCAAAGTATATCAATTTCATCAAACACCATTATAAAATACATTTGCCATACCCTTCTGACAAATCCAGCCGGTGTTTTTTTAGTCTGTTTAGTTCTGCTGGTCTGGTTTATGGTTTTGGAAGCTGGGAGATCAGTTTATATCAGCTCCAAATAAGACAATCATATACAGGCTGTTTTCTACAGAAATAGACACTGTCAAAATGCTCTACAGGATGTTGCTTCTAAGTGAAATGCGAAGTGAGAAAAGAAAAAAAAAACTGAGGATGTCTAAGATTCAATGGGCTATTGCAGAAAATACAATATATATCATGCACCATGCCATCTGATTCCATCACTATACTGTAATTTTAAAATCTCTTTAAAAAATAATTATGATGAGGTTGTTTCTGTTGAAAATGATAGTCACACATTTCTAGTTGTGGCATTGACCCTTAAAATGACCAATGTTTATTCAGTGTGAAATGACACAGTTCAGAAACTAGAATAAATAGATGAAACAGCGCTTCACTCGATCATACCAACAAATGTGTGAACTTTAGTCATGTGATTCATAAACATGCTGACTATATTTTAAATGCCACACTACAGATATTGTTCCCAAAATAAAACTGGTAAAACCTCAGACGTTGTATTAAGCAACAAAGCCTACTAGAGGAAAAAAACTCAAAACATGCAGCATTGTGAGATCCCATGTTCATATTTTTACAAGATTGCTTATTTATAATGACAACAGTAACTATATTTTGGTGGAAAACTATGCTAAGGGGTTTATTACATCACATTGTTTATTCGGCCTATATAAATATTAGTTTTCTTTGACTGTATCATGTGACTAGTCAGAGTGTGAAGCGCGTTCACGTACACAGACGCGCTCATGAACTGTTTATTCTTCCTGACTGAAGAGTTTCTTTATAAACCTCAGATTATCTACTGATATATGTTTCAGATCATAGAGTGATTTTATCTCAGGCTGTTGGAGATGATGTTGCTCACACTTATTTTGTTCTCTTTGAGTGTGTGTTGTCTGTCTGGTGAGTTATGAACATGTTTTTATACTTCTAGTGATAATATACAGTTAAAATTGTTCAGAGGATTTAAATTAGCTGTTAATAATATTGTGTTTCAGTAGTGTTTGGTGACACAGATGCAGTGAAGTCAGTGTCAGTGATGGAGGGAGATTCTGTCACTCTAAACCCTGATCTCACACACATACAGAGAGATGAAGAGATCCAGTGGAGGTTTGAAAACATCCACATCGCTAGAGTGATCATGAACATTACTAGATATGATAATGATGAGAGATTCAGAGACAGACTGAAACTGGATCAGACTGGATCTCTGACCATCAGTGACATCAGAACCACAGACTCTGGACTTTATCAACTAAGTACCATTATTAGGAATAAGGAGTTTATCAAGAGATTCAATGTTACTGTTGATGGTGAGTAGAGAATTACACTGTACTTTTACTGTCTTCTTCATATTCTTGTACATGTAATCAGGGTACATGTAAAACAGCTTTAGGCCAAAGTTTGATAGAAAATAAAAAATGTCTGACCGATCTCATCAGACACCAGACTGAACATCTCAACATCACTGAACTCTGACAGATATATTCAAGCACATCAATAGTCATAATTAGCATTTAAAGTTTTTACAAAGTTGTATTTTTTTGTCGATCAAACTGGCACTAATGCCTCTTTTTCGCCGTTACAGTTCCAGACCCACATCCTACATCACAGTCTCCTTCACAGTCTACTCCTCCTCCTCCTCCTCCTCCTCCAGTCTCAGTGTCTCTTATAGTGCTGATCTCTTCTTCTGCTGCTGGATCTCTGATGATCGTGGCTGTTATCATGATCTTCTGTATGTGCAGGAAACACACAGACACAGGTACTGTAGATGCACATACAGCTTATACATCTTTAAACAATAATGTGGAGCAACAATATTAGAGGAAAATACATGTTTTGATTAAACATATCTGTCATTTCAGTTGAAGACGAGACTCACGCTGATGCAACACTTTACACACACACTGGACAAATGATGGTGAGTGTTTAGTGACATTTACATTTATTCATTTAGCAATTTTTTTTTTTTTTTTCAAAAATGTAATGAACAATGCAAAATAACTGCATAACATAAAGCAATATAATATTACCACTGTTTTAAACACTGCACTTTAAATATTGGCAAATATGTTTAACAAGTTTGTGAAATAGTATATGCTGTTATTCCATTATAAATAAATAATGCTTCCTGTGCTAAATGTCTGTCTGACTTGTTTGCATCTATATATTTAGCCCTGTATTTGCTCTTGTCCTGATATCTGATGTTGAACATGTTTTATTTCCACAGTCCACTTGCTTTTATTTTTTTGCTACTGTTATGAAAGCTGCTATTGCTTTACAAAATTTCATAATAAAAGTCCCAAGAATATAAAAAGACAGAGATCATTATACACAAACACAAGACCATCATTCAGTGTGAGAAACATTGACTCATACCCCGTAATATCTATCGATGAATTTTCAGCAAATTTCTGTCATTTATTTATTCTGTCAGATGAGATGTTAAACCGAGGTCCTGACTCTCTGTGGTCATTAAAAATCCCAGGATGTCCTTCAGAAAAAAGAGTAGGGGTGTAACCTTGGCATCCTGGCCAAATTTGCCTATTGGCCCCCTTTCATCATGGCCTCCTGATCATCCCCATATATATTGATTGGCTTCATCACCCTGTCTCCTCTCCACTAGTAAGCTAGTGTGTGTTGGGCGTTCTGGCACAATATGGCTGTCATCGCATCATCCATTGGTGGTGTTTGAGGAGATTTCCTCCCTTCAAATGTGAAGCGCTTTGAGAAAAAAAAAAAAAAAAAAAAAAAAGTTTTTTGAGTTTGAAAACTGCATTTAAAAAAGAACAAAAAGCATTTTTTAAAATGTTAATATTCACATGTTAAACTGATATTATTATATTTAGTTTACTGGCTTTTATAAACTAGATATTTTCTCAAAGGGAACAAGGGTGTCAAACCCTGATCCAGAAAGGCAATCGTCCTGCAGTTTAAATCAAACACAACAAAACCTGCTAAAAGTCTTCAGATTTACTTGGAAATCTGACCAGCCCTAAGGCTAGATGAGAAAAACATTGGACATTTTTATGCCTACATTTTAGGCCAGATTTACTAATAGCCTGTGCCAGCACAAACCATCATTTGACATTAAAAAACGGAGACATTTATAATTTAAAAAAATGAATTAAAAAAAAAAAAGATTAGTAAAAAACTGAGAAATTAGCGATGAGGAGGTGTGTACACAGTTATTTTTGATCTTTTTGATCTTATTGCATTACCACATTTGTATAAAAAAAGAGTAGTAGAGTAGCCTAGTAGTATTGGCCTGATTAATACGTCCTTAAAAACACCCAAAACACCCTCTACAAATTAATAAACTAAAATAAAAGATTATTTATACAAATACGTCACATTGTATCTGATGATTTTTAGATTTGATTAATAAATTGCACACTCAAGCAAACATTTGTAACTGGTTTGTAAAAGGTATTTTTATGCATGTTTGGGTTGAGATTTCGTTGCATTTACGCCATTTTGACCAGCAGATGTCGCCAGCGAGCAACATGAGGGTGAGTAATGATGACAGACTCTTAATGTTTGGGTTATAGAGGCATATCTCCGTGTGGTCCTGTTTGGTATTGCAGCTTGACTTGTAGTTATTTATATATTTTAAAGGCTCTAAACAAAATGCAACATTATTTTTTTCCCTCACAGTCTTTGCTAAATTGTGAATTAGTATTTTTAATTCACCTCGACAAAGGCTTGCACAAACTGTTGCATGAGCAGTCGCGCATCATGTGGAGTGGACTTACTGATTTTGATAGGGAGAAGGATGACCACTACCAACGCTACAATCATTTTCATCTGGGGACAGAATATATATATATATATATAATAAAAAATATATATATAGGACCCCATAGTATGTGATTTCTGAAAAAAAAAATAATTAAAGAACATTTATTGAGCAACACATTTTGGAAAACTCATGAATATTAATGTATGATCCGCCCAATAAAAACGAAAGTCTCGAAACACCAAACTGAGTTTGCAGAACGGCCACAATCATTATCGCTGGCCCCGGGCCATCGGGCAGTCCTTCCAGCCCAGGCCTGACTGGTTTGAACTGGATAAATATCACAAACTGACTCGTCACACATACACACACACACACACAGAGAGACAGAGACAGAGAGAGAGAGAGAGAGAGAGAGAGAGAGAGAGAGAGAGAGAGAGAGAGAATTGAATTTTCAAAAACTATTTATTACAAAAGTTCAAAGATAAAAAAAACATTGTGTCATGAGTGTGAATAAATCACACTAGATTAAAAAAAAAAAACACTACAAGTGTGAAAAATTAAGTTCATCATTTACAACTGAGCATAAGACTCCGTTTACACACCAAATACTTTCAAACATTATTACATTTTCAGTTGCTTTGTAAAAGTGAAAGTGCAGTCTAGATTTAATCAGAGCTGCAAAAACCATTACAACATCCTGGTTTTGCCCATTTTCAACTTTGTTCTTTCTGCTCAAATAAATGGCCATTTTAGCTTGACCTAGAATGAAGTTCAGCAAATGGCAAACAGTTCTGCGTTTTTTGACATAACGAAAGCCAAAAATAAAAATCTTATCTGAAAATGTCTCATTGAAACAAAGAAACAGTCTCTCCAATGCATTAAATAATTCCACCAGTCTTGGACAATACATAAAAGCATGAAACACAGTTTCTCTTTCAAAACAAAATGGACAATTTTGACTCGTTTCTCGATTTAAAACAAAAATAAACGCATTCACAGCTATTATTCCATGTATAATTCGCCATTGCAGGTCCCCAATTCTTTTGGCTAACGGTGGCTTATACAGTGCTCTCCACTCTGGTTTTACCTCATTACCCAACCCAAGTACAGTGCGCCAAGGAGTGTCAACCTTCTGTTTTAAACCTCTCTGATGAAAAATTTTAACACAAACATTGTAAAACACTCTACCACAATTCCCATACAAAACCAGAGGTTCAATGTCATCTAAGAAATGACCAGTATTATCACCAAACTCTGGAGTTAACATAAGATTAGGAAAAGGGTCACTTTCATTTGCCATAATTCTCCTCTCAAAGTATCCCTTTAACAACATCTTCTCCTCTACTGTAAGTGAATTACAACATCTCTGTAACAACTGAGAGACAACACGTTTTGACCTAATATTTAAAACACTTGCTACATTTTCACAGTTTTGAAAATCAACGCCAGCTACATCTAGTAATTGCCCAAAAGTGAACAGGCGTGACTTAAAAAAAACTTCAGACATTGCATTACTGTTACATGTTAGGTCTACCCGTGTCCCATAAACCAGAGGCTCTTTTAAAAGCCAAAACACAGAAGTTGTTCTCACAACTTTCTGCACCTTAAATAAACCCCACACTTTGAACAGATTTGTATAGAAAATTGGCAGCTGTGAGGTATTCAATCTCTTGGGATCCATGAGAAACAGAGTTTTGTCCATATCCAATTCTCCAACAGTTCTTAAAATCGCAATAGCCACAGGTTTCCATCTCAAGTCTTTTTGGTCAGTCAGTAATTTTTGAAGAAATTGCATGCGAAAAGCTGCCGTTCTACTTTGTACATGAACCAGGCCTTGTCCTCCTTCTTCTCTTGGCAGATAAAGAACACCTTGTGGAACCCAATGCATTTTATCCCAAAAAAAATCCAATAACAAAGATTGAACTTTTGCAAGCAAATGTAAAGGAGGGTCAACACATGCTAATCTATGCCATAAAAAAGAGGCCACCAAATTATTGATCACTAGTGTGCGCCCTCTGTATGACATTTGGGGTTTAAGCCACCTCCATTTATCCAAACGCCCTTTTACTTTATCAACAATCCCCTCCCAGTTCTTTTGCACATAACAGTCATCTCCAAGAAAAATACCTAGATATTTAAGACCATCTTTTTTCCATGTTAAACCACCTGGCAAAATTGGTAAACCCTCCTTCCATTTCCCAACATGAAAGGCATCACTTTTTGACCAGTTAATTCTGGCTGAAGAGACAGTTTCAAAACTCTTAGACACTTCAACTAAAGTATCCACATCACACTGGCCACTAATCATTAAAATCACATCATCAGCATAAGCTGAAAGACAAAAGGTATCATTACAATTTGGAATGGATATCCCTTTTAAAGTACTCCTAAATTTTTGCAATAAAGGCTCAATCGCAAAACTATAAAGAATACCTGACAAAGAACATCCTTGTCTCACCCCTCTTAGCACCTTAAAGGGAGAGCATAAGCCACCGTTAATTTTGAGCATACTTTCAATGTCCTTATACAGTACTTTTATTTTATCTATGAAATTTGAGCTAAAACCAAATGCATTCAGAGTCTTCCAAAGATAGGAATGCTCCACTCTATCAAACGCTTTCTCTTGGTCAATAGAGATAAAAGCTGTATTTAGACCAAAGACCTTGGATGCATCTAAAATATCTCTAATCAACGATATATTATCGAAAATTGACCTGCCAGGAACACAATAGGACTGGTCAGGATGGATAACTTCTTCCATGACCTTACCCAACCGGGTGGCCAGTACTTTAGAGAGCAGCTTGTACTCTGAGGCAAGTAACGACACTGGACGCCATGATCTTATGTCACTTAGATCTCCCTTTTTGGGCAGAAGGGTAAGGACAGCTCTACGGCAGCTCACTGGCATCAGCCCTCCGGCTAAACTGTCATTAAGCACCTCAAGCAAATCCTCCTTCAAATCAGTCCAAAATGACTTATAAAAGTCCATTGGGAGTCCGTCCAATCCAGGCGCTTTCCCAGTCTCCATGCTTTGGAGCGCCTCTTGCACTTCTTCCAGGGTTATCACCCCACAGAGCATCTCATTAGAAAGATCTGATACCTGAGGAAGCCCCTCAAAAAAACTCTGTTCAGCAACCATGTCCTCTCTATACTCACTAGTATAGAGTGTAGCATAAAAACTGAAAGCCCTCTTGCGAATGTCAATGGGATCTGACAGTAAAACACCAGTTTCAGATTTTAAATTATGAATCATACGTTTTTGTCCATTCTTTTTCTCAAGAGTAAAAAAATACTTAGAGGGCGCATCCATCTCATTCACACTTTGGTAACGTGATCGGACCAAAGCCCCTTGTGTTTTTAACCCTAGCAGGTCAGACAATTTAGTTTTCTGTTTAAAAAGTTTATCCAATAGGTCTTGGTTATTAGAAGACTGTGCCAAATTCTGAAAATGTAAAATGTCATTTTCCAAAATTTTCATATCTTGGACTGTATCTTTAGTGACATTGTAAGTGTATTGCTGACATAGTTGTTTTATCTGTATCTTGCCATACTCCCACCAACTCTGTAATGATTCAAAAGTATTCTTCTCAGCTCTGAAAGAAACCCAAAAAAACCTGAACACATTTTTAAAATGATTATCACTCAGCAAAGAAGTGTTAAAGTGCCAGTAAGCACTTTTAGACCTAATAGAATTAATAAAGATGGAACATGATACTAAACTATGGTCTGAAAAACTAACTGGAACAATACAACAATTTCTAAAAATGCTTAAGTGGTGTTTAAAAGCATACAGTCGATCCAACCTCGCAAGAGATACAGAGTTAGCATATATGTGAGTCCATGTATACTGTGACACATTTCTATGCAAATTTCTCCACACATCACATAAATCCTGTGCTTCAATAAGTTGTACCAATTTTCTGCGTGAAGGCATGTGAGGTTCAAGATGATTCCGGTCTATGTCTTTCTCTGTACAATTAAAATCACCACCCAAAAACAAATATTCTTCACTGCAGCACTTCTCCAAAATTGTACCAAGTGCATCCAAAAAACACATTCTATCTAATGTTGATGTTGGAGCATATACACAGATGAAAATAAAAACAGAATTCTCAAAATGTGCTCTCACTTTTAAAATTCTACCTTTCAAAACCTCTTCCACTGTATAGGAATGTGGGATAAAACTATGGGAGAACAAAATGGCCACACCACCACTAAGGGTGGTATTATGACTTAATATAGCAAGCCCATTCCACTCTTTCTCCCACTCAGTTGCATTAATTGCGTCACTATGTGTTTCTTGTGCAAGCAAGACATCTATCTTTCTCTGTTTTACCAATTCAAAAAGTCCTGCCCTCTTTTGACTCCCCCTTGCTCCATTTAAATTAAGAGTAGCTATATTAAATGTATTCATGAGAAAAGAAAAGAAAAGGCATGTTACAAAAAAGGAAAAGCGCTCAATAAAACGCATTTGTCTAGGCCATATCATCATTATTCGTCAGTGTAGGATTGACCTTTGTCAGGAACTTTTTAAGTCGGTACACTTCTTTTTGAGTAAATTTACGTTCACTCATAAAGCACCTCGTGACTTTAGTAAAATTCTCAAGATCGGGAAAATAATCGACAACTTGAACATTCTTCATGTTTTTGGTGATCTTGAGAAATAATTTAATTTCACTCACACCGTAACCTATAGACCACTGAATCGGCACAAGAAGCGGCGCACTTCCTTGTGAGCAAATGGAAGCACCCGAATCTGAGCAGTCACTCTCATATGCAGGCTCATCCATACCAGTCGCTACAGGCACATTTCCTGATTTTTTTGCAGACTTTATCTCAAGGCTCATTTTTCTTTTAATGGGTTTCTTAAACTCAACAAGGCTCGCGCCATGATCTACTTGCATATTGACCTCCTCACTTTCAAAACAAGTTGTTATTTTGCTTTCATGGGGTTCTTTGTCAATGTTACCCTGACCTTCTGCTTCATCATGATTTTGCTCTCCTTCCACTGCTGACGGAGCCGGTCCAACTGAACCCGCTCCTACAGCAGTGGAGGCTTGTGTTTCTGTTCTAGAGTCTTCGGTGCGATTTTGAAAAAAAGCTTCACTGCTTAAACTTTCAAAAGATTCAGTAAAGATATCACTAGAAACAGTTGGCATTTCGCTCTGGGCCTGTGCACCATCATGTTTCGCTCTTACCTCCGCTGACGGAGTCGGTCCAGCCGGACCTTCTCCCGCAGCGGTGGTGGTTTGCACTTCCGCATTAGGCTTATCGGCGCGACTATCGCAATTTGTAAGCCTACTCTCATTAGGTTTACTTGTTCCCTTTATGGGACAAGTTCGAACAGTGTGTCCTGTTTTTCCACAACCAAAACAACGCATTGAGTCAGTTGACACAAACACGGTATAATCAAAATCCTCAACTTTAAAATTTAGCGAAAGATTTAAATCCGTATTGTGATTATTTAAGATCACGTAAACGTAACGCCTGAATGACACAACATGTTTTACGAGCTCAGATTTGGTCCCAATCAGCATTTTTTTAATTGGTGATATCAGCTTCCCATATCGACCCAATTCTCTTTTCAACATTTCGTCAGTAATAAAAGGTGGTACGTTTGATATTGTCACCTTTCTAGCAGGTGTAGCGAGAGGAAGGACGGGAGTAAACAAGCCGTTTACAGACAAACCCTTCTCTACTACCTCATTTGCCTTAGCTACAGAGCTCAGAAATAAAACAATGGCATTGTTCATTCTTGAAGCTGCAACCACATTATCGTGTCCAACAATGTTGCCTACCGCAATACTACACTCGTCTACGCTTAAAGACGATAACACTTTAATTGCGTGACGACGAGTGAGTGTATCAAACATTTTGAAACCTGGAGCCGCCATGCCTCCCAGTTCAAAACACTGGTCACTGGCGACCCACGAAAAACAGAAGCACAATAAATAGGAGGCTCTACTCTTACCAACAATTAATTGATACGCAAGAAAAATAGAAATAAAGTTAGAAAATAGAAAAAGCACTTTCAAGCCACAGCGGGCACAACTCACGCTCACAAACGCTCCTTCCACTCACTCCCAGCATGCACTCCGACAGAGAGAGAGAGAGAGAGAGAGAGAGAGAGAGAGAGAGAGAGAGAGAGAGAGAGAGAGAGAGAGAGAGAGAGAGAGAGAGAGAGAGAGAGAGAGAGAGAGAGAGAGAGAGAGAGAGAGCATACTCTCCGCCTCCCGTTAACCTAGATAAATAAGTTTCTAGGAGATCCGTCTAGTTTTAATGTCATACATTCATTGTTTATTTCAGATTTCAGGCGTGTTTTTTTTAACAACTATAGCTAGATCTGATCAACTGAAATGCCTCACACACTACTTTCATTATTTGTGTGCCTATCGACAAATTTGAATCATATTTACTACTTTTTAAATCTGCATTGTTTCCAGAAAAATATTCTGTCAATTCTTACTATAGCCTAATGCTAGATGTTTTTATATTCAGGTCTCTGATCACTATAGTTTTGATAGATATTTCTCATCTGGAAAATAGTGTGATTAGATGCTATTATTTCAGTGAAGCACAACTAAACATGTCTTATTTATTGTAGGCCTGTAAGTTTCTCAAGTTATTTTGCCACTAAAGCTTGAGCACTTTGGTTAAAAAAAAAATAAAACTTTTAAATTTAAAATGACACCAAGAGCCTTCATCTGTGTCTGATGAACTGTTCCTCTTGGTTCTCCAGGAGTGTTTGGTGACACAGATGCAGTGAAGTCAGTGTCAGTGATGGAGGGAGATTCTGTCACTCTAAACCCTGATCTTACAGACATACAGAGAGATGAACAGATCGTGTGGAGGTTTGGAAACATTCGCATCGCTAAGATCATGAACATTACTAGATATGATAATGATGAGAGATTCAGAGACAGACTGAAACTGGATCAGACTGGATCTCTGACCATCAGTGACATCAGAACCACAGACTCTGGACTTTATCAACTAAGAACCGTTATTAGGAATAAGGAGTTTATCAAGAGATTCAATGTTACTGTTAATGGTGAGCATAATTACAGTGCAATTTATTCAGTCCTCTTTATATTAAAAATGTAAACAGTACTTAATCACTGGCATAATCCTTAACACTTTTCTCGCCAGCGTTTTTTTTATTTTTTTTATTTTAAAGCATTTTTTATCATTTTCACAAAAGTTTCTTGGTCCCCAGAATATTTTGGTGTATTGATATCGGAATATGCAATATATCAAAAGAACGAACAAACAAACAAACAAAAAGTATTCTAGCATCATGCATTCCTTTTTTATCAACACTTGAATATGGGTAAGTTACATAAAATCTGAGAAATCGTGTTTTTGTCCAAAACTAAGTCTGGACCGGATTCAGAACGAGATTAAAACACAGATGGAGTAGATCGAGTCCATCAACACCCTTAATGCTTCACAGTCCTAGAGCTCGTCCTCGGTCGACTTTTCATTCAGTAACATTAGACAGTTTTGTTTAATCTGCTGTTTAATACTGATGATTGCATTATTTTATGCATCTGCTTATAAGATATCGTTTTGTTTCTGTTTCTTTTCCCCTGTGTTTTGATCATGAGATCCAGTTCTCTTTCAGAAGATGTCATAGTGCCTCCTGCCCTAGTCTAGGTAACAGTAAAAACACAGAAAGCCGGAAATCTCCATCATTGGCGGGGAGAGAGTTAGTTAGTCCAAACAGGATTTCACCAGGACTTTTTTTCTGAATTTGCTGCATTTTGTTGTTGTTTTGCTGTGAATTACTAAAATTGTAGTCATGGTCCCTCATCTAAACCATGTTTTCAAGACTTTATTAATAAATCAGTTTATTTCCCGGTAGTGACGTCAAAACGTAATCATTCCCATTTACATGACATAACCGGCATAATCGGCCAAAGAACGTGCATGTAAACGAGCTCAGTATGCAAACACTGACACTGATCATCTACCATATACTAAAAATAAGACAAAAATGCAAGCTGCCACAAATAATGCTGAATCTGGACTTGACTTTATTCTCCAGGAGTGTTTGGTGACACAGATGCAGTGAAGTCAGTGTCAGTGATGGAGGGAGATTCTGTCACTCTAAACCCTGATCTTACAGACATACAGAGAGATGAAGAGATCGAGTGGAGGTTTGAAAACATTCGCATCTCTAGAGTGATCATGAACAATACTAGATATGATAATGATGAGAGATTCAGAGACAGACTGAAACTGGATCAGACTGGATCTCTGACCATCAGTGACATCAGAACCACAGACTCTGGACTTTATCAACTAAGAACCATTATTGGAGATAAGGAGGTTATCAAGAGATTCAATGTTACTGTTAATGGTGAGTAGATAATTACACTGTACTTTTACTGTCTTTTACGCAGTCGCGCATCATGTGGAGTGGACTTACTGATTTTGATAGGGAGAAGGATGACCACTATCAACGCTACAATCATTTTCATCTGGGTACGTACGTACGTACCTACCTACCTACCTACCTACCTACATACCTACATACATACATACATACATACATACATATATATATATATGATTGTAGCGTTGATGGTGGTCATCCTTCTCCCTATCAAATGAAACCGAAAGTCTCGAAACACCAAACTGAGTTTGCAGAACAGCCACAATCGTTCTCGCTGGATAAATCTCACAAACTGACTCGTCACAAACACACACACACACACACACACACACACACACACACACACACACACACACACACACACACACACACACACACACACACACACACACACACACAGAGAGAGA
The DNA here is from genome assembly GCA_023718395.1 of Leucaspius delineatus. Taxonomy (NCBI): domain Eukaryota; kingdom Metazoa; phylum Chordata; class Actinopteri; order Cypriniformes; family Leuciscidae; genus Leucaspius; species Leucaspius delineatus. Next base: position 30,334,444 of record CM043363.1, read on the forward strand.
GAGAGAGACTTTGACTTTTACAACACCTTTATTCTACATAAAAATGTAGATACACATTATTCCTTCACATTCACATTAAACACACATTTTTTTACCAACCAAGAACCATGTTCTTAACACATTCAATTATAAATCACCCATTAAAAAAATTCAATACCAATTAAAACCCAACCCCCCATACTCATTCACTGAAACCAGTGCTTCCTTAACACACCATCTCCATTTAAAGAAAATAACATTATTAACATTCTTGTAATATTTATGTTCTATAACCACTCGTGCATCCACTAAGGATTTGAACAAGGCCACCAAATGTCTCTTCCTGCATTCTTTTCCTGATGAGATTTCAAAATTGCTAATTTAGCTCGACCAATGAAAAATTTAGCAAGTACACATTGTTCTCGTAAAGATTTATTATAATAACAGCCCAATATTAATAAGCTATTGGTATACAGAAACCCTAATTTTGAAAAATATGAATATGAAAAATAGTATCAAGAAGAGCATCACAAAATGGGCAATTCGATGTAACATTTTCATTCATCCTGGCAACAAATTGGTTTGTAGCTTGGATACAATGGATCAATCTCCAATTAAGATCACCACATCTCATAGAAAGTGGAGGTTTATACAAAAGTCTCCAAGATGGAAAAGTATCTTCAGATATAGAGAGTTGAGCTCTCCATTTAGTATCGACTTTTCCTTTCAATTGACCCAAATGTAAAGTTTTAACGCATATGTGATACAATATTTTTTTTTCCCTATACAATCAAAAAACAATTTTCCATAGCCTTTCAATAAGGAAACAGAACCAGAGTCATCAATGCCACATTCTTTAGAAAACACCTTTAACTGAGGAAAGTTCAGCCATACTACACCATCTTCCAAAACATGATTAACAAAATGATCAAATGATAAAGGAATGGAGGATTTAAAACCCCTAACAAATCCTTCTAAAAGAGAATTCAAGCCAACTTGATCAGCAAGTGACTGTGAAGTTCTCCATTGTCCTCTACTTAAATCAATCAACTCAATAACTTTAGTGACACCAGTATTCAAAAATCTATTGATTAAAGATTGAGATATATTTGATTGAAGCTCAATAAGAGGATTAAAAAAATAGGTTCCTCCACACCATAATGCTCCTCAACAGTTCTTGATATTTCAAACAAGTCCCATGATTTGAGCACTGAGACATACAACCTAAAAGACAGATCAGAAAACTTTTTGACAAAAGTTTTCTTCATTAGGAATAATTGTTTGTCAATACCTATTCCACCAATCTCTTTAAGTATAGATCTCCCGAAACACACCCAAGGCACATCATTTGACCTATACAATAGTTTCTGCAATGTTTGCATCCTCATTGCCAAGATCTTTGACTCCAGATGTATAAGCCCTTGACCTCCCTCTGCCACTGGAAGGTAAAGGACTCCTGGAGGAAGCCAATGACATCCATCCCAGAAAAAAATAACCAATGCTTTTTGAACACATTTAAGCAAGTCTTTTGGAGGGTCTAGAACAGTAAACTTATGCCACAACATTGAGGCTATTATGTTATTAATGACCAAGCATCTTCCTCTAAAAGAAAGATGCGAAAGTAGCCATCTCCATCTCTGAAGCCTACCATTAACACGATCAATTAATCCCTCCCAATTCTTCTTTTCATATTGTTCATTCCCAAAATAAACTCCAAGCATTTTGAATCCATCCCTGCCCCATTTACACTCTTTTTGGCAATTTTGGAGGTACAAAAATTTGCCAATCACCCAGCAAAAAAGATGTACATTTTTCCCAATTATTGCAAGCATATGATGCTTTTTGAAAATTATTTGAACAAGAAGTTAACCTGTTGATATCATCATAATGTTTTATAACTATCGTTACATCATCCGCATAAGCAGTAATTTTAATGGGAGCAATTTCAGGGGAATCAGGAAGAGAAACACATAACTGTTTCCTCAGCATAATTAAAAGCGGTAGACATCGCATACAGAAGGCCTGATATAGAGGACAGCCTTGCCTTATGCCTCTGGTCACTGAAAAAGATCTAGTCAAAGATCCATTAATCTTAAGCATACTATAAATATCACTGTACAGCAGCTTAATACAAGATACAAAGTATGGACCAAATCCAAAAGCTTCCAGAGTCTTAAACATGTAGTGGTTGTCTACTCGGTCAAAGGCCTTCTCCTGGTCCAAATAAAGTAAAACTTTTTGCAACAGTAATGATGTCTCTCACCAAAAATAAAGTAGTCAAAAAGTGTCTGCTTAGGGATGCAAAAAGTTTGATCCACGTGGATTATGGTTGCCATATGTTGTTTAAGGCTGTTAGTCAATGTTTTTGACAAGATTTTAAAATCAACACATAACAATGAAACTGGTCTCCAGTTTTTTAGGCATCCAAGGTCTCCTTTTTTGGGGATCAATGTCAACATTGCTCTCCGGCAACTTAAAGGCAGAGTCCCTCCATTAATGCATCCTAAAAGGACATCATACAAATCTTGGCCCATTAGTTTCCAAAAGGATTTGTAAAAATCCACTGAAAGTCCATCCAACCCAGGTGACTTCCCGAGGCTCAACTCCTGAACAGCCTGTGAAACCTCAGAGAAGGTTAAAGTATTTTCAAGCTTTAACCTTTCATCCTCTGAAATGTTTGGCAAATCCTGTAAAAATTGGTCTGTTGTTGAGTCATCACAATGGTCAGAACAATACAAGTCCTCATAAAAAGAAATTGCACAAGACTGAATCTCTTGTTGATTAGTTGTCACTCAGCCATTTGGAAGTTTCAATTGATGAAATTGGTTTTGCTCCCTTGGCTTTTTTCCAAGTCCAAAAAAAAAACAGTGGTGGGATTGTCCATTTCACTAAGTTGGGAAAATCTAGTTCTTAAAAAAGCAAATTTTCCTCTTTCCTCCAACAGATTTTTCAACAGAAGCTTATTCTCTGTGATGTGATCAACAGAAGTTAGGTCATCACGAACATTCCTGACGTTTTGTTCAAGGATGCTTTGTTCGAGAATCTTCATTTCTTCTTTTAGGCTTGCGATACTTTGTGCAGTATATTGTTGGCAAAATATCTTTATATGGACTTTGCCAATATCCCACAATTGACTTAGTGACTGAAATCTATTTCTCTCTTCTCTCCAAGATTCCCAGAAAATATTGAAAGATTGAAGAAAATTGTGATCTTGTAAAAGTCTATTATTGAAATGCCACTGTTATTTATAGATTTTAGAAGATACAACAGAGACAGACATTGAAAAACAAGGGTGATGATCAGAGAGAAAAGAGGGAGAAATACAACTATTAAAAAACCTATCTCTGTGTCTTTTTCTAACATAGAACCGATCCAGTCAGGCTCCAGACAATCTATTTGAATTTCTCTTCAACCAAGTATATTGTCTCATCCCAGGAAAAGCCTCCCTCCATAAATCTACAAAGTCATGGAAATCAATCAGATTTTTCAAAATTCCAGCAGATAATGGATGGGGTTCATCATGATTCCGATCTAAAGATGGATTTATTGTACAATTAACCCCCCCCCCCCCCATTACAACCACATTATCTTGAGGACACTGTAACAAAGCATCAGAAAGTTTTCCAAAGAAAAGTACATGCTCCTGACCAACACTTGGTGCATAAACATTAAAGAAGGTATAATCAATTTCACCAAGAGTAATATCTACGCGCAAAATTCTACCAGGCATAATTTCAAGCATTACTGGTTGATTACCAATACGAGACAAAAAGAGCATGGCAACACCTGCACTTAAATTTGTTCCATGACTCAATAAAGTGTTTCCCTTCCAATGTCTAACCCAGTGTGCCTGATTTTGTAAGTCTGTATGGGTTTCTTGAAGCAAGATTATATCTGCTTTTTTAAAGATTAAATAATCAAATAAAGCAGCTCTCTTAGTTGTGCCCCGGCAACCATTAACATTATAGGTCCCGATGTTTAAGAATGTCATGTGGTAAATAAAAAAGGGGCACAAAAAAACCCCCAGAAAAATAAATGCATGGAGAATCATGGCTATATTATTATTTCTTATGACAGACTTTCAATCTTTGCTTAACAGCACTCATGTGTTTCTTAAGTCTGTAACGTTTGGGCTGGTCAATTTCATCAAGTGTAGCTTTTCTCATAGCCATAGAAACAGATTCAACAAAAAGTTGTAAATCAGGAAAATAAGTCTCAAGTTTAGGTCTTCGCTGATTAAATGTAGCATCAAGGAAATTATTAATCTGCTGAACAGAATAAAGACTTCAGTTTAAAACTGGAGGCTTTCCCTTCAGAATTTCCTTGAGAATTTAATTCAGTCACACCCGTTTCATCTGATGTATCACTATCAGCACTGTCATAGTCAATCAACTGAGATTCACCTTGTTCTAGCTCTAGTGGTGAGTCTATTATATTCTGTGACAAATTTTCAACCAGCATTTGAGTCTCCCCGGCAAACTTAATCTGTTCATTAGAATCATCCACTTCATTTTTTTTCCGCAGTAACTAAGAGTCATTTCCAACTCCATCATTCAAAAGTGCATCTGAATCAACAGAATGTTCATTTGCACTCACATTGCTTGGTGATTCAAGTACAATTTGATGTGCTCTATCACCAAACAGAGTCATCGTCTCAACTTGTTCTTCATTTTTCTCACCTGCACTATGGTTTTCTGTAGCTGGAATTACTTGCTGTACATTAGCAGGTTCATCCTCATTTTCCACTACACTCACAGCCTCAACATTTAATGGGCATGTCTGCTTCCATATCTGCCACAATTAAAACATTTCATCGACTCTGTGCTAATAAATATTGTGTAATCCTTGCCTTGTAAAGTCATCTTTGCAGAGACATTTAAAGACAATCTGCATTCAACACCATGGGCCCTATCTTGCACCCAGCGCAATTGACTTTGTACACCAACGCATGTATCATTCCTATTTTGCACCCGCGCAAAGCGCACTTTTCCCTCCACAGAAGCACGTCGCTAAACTAGGGAATGAACTTGCGCTCCCTGGGCGGTTCAGCGCAAAAAAGGAGGCGTGTTCCGGCGCAAACGTTCCCTCATGCTATTTTACAGGTTTAGAAAACAATTCCGCCACTGGCCGGAAAAAAATAGTTTAAAGTCAGTGGCGCGTTGCACATGATGCATTATTACGATAGATAGATAGATAGATAGATAGATAGATAGATAGATAGATAGATAGATAGATAGATAGATAGATAGATAGATAGATAGATAGATAGATAGATAGATAGATAGATAAATAGACAGACAGACAGACAGACAGACAGATAGATAGATAGATCTCCTCGGCTGTGAACCGCTCCTGGCAAATCCGCCATTATAGTAGGAATCCGCTTTAGAACAAGCTCGCCAGCTCTTAAAGGGAATGTGAGATGACGTTATGATTGGTTTATTTTACGTTACGTCCAAACCACACCTATGAATAATGAAGCTGCTTCAGACCAACCCCTTTTAGATTTGCGCCTGGCGCAAGAGTCAATTATCCCGCCGGGAAAATAGCAACAGCGCCCAAGACCCGCCCACAAAGTTACTTGCGCTTTGCGCTTGACACTTGCGTTTCAGATCGTTACAATAGGGCATGTGTGTTTGGTGCCTAAAAGACATTATTTGCTTCGACTCAGGGTTTTTTAGGCCAAGAGGAATCATCTTTATAGGCCCCACTAATTTACCGATTAAATTAGGATGAATAAATTTAATGATTAAAAAAAAAGTAAAAATAAGACAAAAATGCAAGCTGCCACAAATAATGCTGAATCTGGACTTGACTTTATTCTCCAGGAGTGTTTGGTGATACAGATGCAGTGAAGTCAGTGTCAGTGATGGAGGGAGATTCTGTCACTCTAAACCCTGATCTTACAGACATACAGAGAGATGAAGAGATCGTGTGGAGGTTTGGAGACATTCGCATCGCTAGAGTGATCATGAACAATCCTAGATATGATAATGATGAGAGATTCAGAGACAGATTGAAACTGGACCAGACTGGATCTCTGACCATCAGTGACATCAGAACCACAGACTCTGGACTTTATCAACTAAGAACCGTTATTAGGAATAAGGAGTTTGTCAAGAGATTCAGTGTTACTGTTGATGGTGAGTAGAGAATTACAGTATAATCTCCTCTGTCCTCTTCATATTCAAAATGTATACAGTATAATCATTGTCATCATAACCCTTAATAAGTCCAACCAGGATTTCACTCGACTTTTTTTTATTCATACCCATACAGAAAAAAATATATATTGAAATATATTTTAAAGTGTCAAAAATATATGTGGCATATATTCCAAATACATTGAAATATATTTGCATTGTTGTTCACTTATGTTTATCATTTTGAAATATATTCTGAAATATAAAAAAATATATGATGTTAAGTGTGAAATATATTTACATTTATAACATGTAATGTAAAATATATGACAAAATAAAGTGTTTAGCTTGCTAAAGAAGGGTCGAAAATGTATTTTGATCATAGTAATTCCTCTACCTTTTCCCCTATACACAACAGTAGGCTACCATATGTCACTACTGTACTATGACACACAGCTATAATAAATACTGTACTTACATTTAAATGACTGCAATGTAAAATGACAGATAGTTGCTTTCCTAGGACTATTAGGCCATATTAGGTGGCACGTACCTAACACTAAGTGCAATTCTTAGATTTATTGTTGTTTTATTGACATCTTTCCTGAAGTCTTTTAAATATTGAAAATATGCACAATATTTATGATGCAAGTATAACAGTGACACTCCAACAGTGAAGTGCACTTAAACAATAGATAGAACTCAGTGTCTAACACTGCATACACACACTATTAAATAACTGTATTCAATTCTGTAAAAATAGGGGGGAAAAACTCTGCATTCTGTGTGTTATTTCCTACATAAAAATGTCATTTTAGGCCAATAAATGATGTTTTGTTGTTGTCTCACTAAGTGCATCATTAGGTTGTGCGCTTCTATTGGTTATTAATTTAACTATTGTCGTAGGAGAAATCACACTTCATGACTGTGCATCAAAACTTCATTAGCACAATTTCATCAGATGTAAAATTTGATCACAATGGTCATTAATCAGCTGTAAGTGAACATGTCTAACTTGTGAAAAGACTTCAGATTTTTGTCTATAGGATCAGAGGAATCTTTTAGGGTTCACAAAATTTGTCTCAGACGGCCAAATCTTGCCTAAAATCCTCTGAACCTGCCTTTAAACTATACAGTACTGAACTGTTTTACAACACTGTCTACAATTAATTGTAGTAAATGTAGTAGCAATAATCTTTCGGTATTCTTTCGAGCAAAGAACATTTGTGGTTTCAAGTGTTGACTGAAAGTTTTTACACAGTTAAGAAGTAAGTTCAGTTCTTTTATTTATAAAGCACATTGAAAACAGCCACAAGACTGACCAAAGTGCTGTACAAGCTCAAATAACTAAGGATCGAAAAGAGAACCACTAAGAAACTACACAGATTTGAAAACAGAAAACAAGGAAGTCAAATAAACAAAATAAAAATTTAAAACATACAGAGGAGAGACATTAAAAAGTTTTAAAAGATAAGTTGTACTGACATGCCTTTCCACAATCAAAAAGCCCCACCGCTGAAAAGGCTCTATCTCCTCTGTGTTTGAGCCTAGAGAAAGGGACAGTGAGTACATTTAGATTACCAGATCTTAGGTCTCGAGACGGGCTAGGAGTGTAGTTGTTCAGACAGATAACTTGGAGATAATGCAAACATAGGAGAATTTTATAGTCAATCCTAAATTGGACTGCATGGACAATGGAGAGCTCGCAAAATGGCCGTGGCATGATCGAATTCACGTCTTTTCTTAAGAAATTTGGCTGCAGCATTTTGAACCTATTGAAGACGAATGATCTGGGACTTTGAAAAGCCACAGTACAGAGAATTACAATAATCCAAGCGTGATGTTATAAAAGCATGAATAGCTGTCCCAAGGGATTTTTCGGGCACGAAATGTTTAATTTTAGCAAGAAGTCAGAGTTGAAAAAAGCTTTAGAGCGAACGGTTAGATTTTGAAGCCCTAAAAAGGTCATTCCATCCATCATAAAAGTAATCCATATGGCTCCAGGAGGCCTTCTGAAGCAAAGCGATACGTTTTTGTAAGAAAAAATATCCGTATAACTTTCTAAACTACATACAATGCACTGGTCTGCGTTTGCGTGGCTGTTTCTCAATTCGTAAAGAACCAAAAGAACAGACTTGCATTCTCGTGGAAACCGGTCTTTGTAGGTTTAGGTTATCTTGAAAGTATGAATTCAGAAGGACACAGAATGCAACTTTGCGAGAAATGAGATGTGCTGTAATTGATTTAAACATTATGTATTGGACAAATATCTTTACGTCATTGTTTATATTATTTTATATCATTCTCTTTTCTGCATATAGGCTATTTTGTGTAAATGTGTAGCCTATATTAAGACCTAATGTTGTAGGCTACATTTGAATATGCCAATATAAAGTACTGCAGGCCTTCTCCAGGTCTTTATCATTAGATTACAGTTATGTGTGGGGCTCCTAATAACATTCCCTGTAATGTTATTGTTGAGAGAGAGAGATATTTTTATTGTTCACTTGGATAGTTCTTATGTATTCTAAATTCATGATGGGGTTAATGGAGGAAATGTGTTTAAATCAATGTTTGTGCAAATGCATAAAACACTGCTTAATTTATAGAGAGTAGTGCTCAAGCAGGCATGTTGTTTTAGCGATCAACCAGGGTGTCCACGAAAGACAGGTAGTAGAAACCGAAGTGGAGTTGAAAGAGAAGAACCGTGTTTTGTAGTGTTGTGAACCAGAGTTTTTGTCTACTGCGAATGCCCTGGTAATGTATGGTCAGACACTTGCATATATATATATATATATATATATATATATATATATATATATATTATATATATATATATATATATATATATATATATATATATATATATATATATATATATATATATATATATATATATATATATATGTTATATAGCTTTGTTACCATAGCTATATAAAGCCATAATACCAACTTCGATGGCAGTCCGGAGGGTTACACCAACAATATTACATTGGATCACCCTGACTTAGATACCAACTATTATAGATAACCAAATCCGGATTACCAGTGCTCGAAATATTAGGCTACTACATATCACAATGTAGACTACAAACTAAATAAAGAACACGTAAAAAAAAAAAAAAAAAAATCATTGATTTTACTAGGCCTACATTTTTGTATTTTACCATCATCATCATTGACATTTTTTTTAAAGTAAAAGAGAGGGGGAGAGTATAGTGATTCTCAAAACTTATTTATTATTAGTATACAATTTGCTTTGTGTTAAACCAGCATGCTCGACATGATCGAAATCATGGCTGATTAAATATGTAGGCTACATTAAAATAACATTGCAGAAAGTGTGTTTTCATGTTCAGTCACTAGGAGGCGCTGCAGGATCTTCTTCTGCTCTAGAAGATCAGTGCACAATCTCTGAAGACAAACAACAAGACACTCTGATCCTGCTTTATTTAAACTAGTATTTTAGTCAGTGAAGCAAGGCCAAAACTATTGAAACCTGTTTGAAAGATTTTGAACAGTTCTGTAACAGTATTGAGATGTTTTTTACTGTTCTGATCAGTGGCGCCTCCAGAAATTTTTCATAGGGGTGGCCAGATGGGGCCACTTAAAATCTTGGGGTGGCACACCAAAACTATAAACCATAATTTCAGAATTTTTTTCTACTGTTGTAGTAAACCGGCCTGTAGAAAACTATCAGAAAGACTTAAGGAAACTCCTACTGATATACTATATGATGGTTTATTGTGTTATATTTAATGTTACTAATGATATAATATGCTTAGACTAATAACAGTACAGTTAACATTTTGAGTTACACAACAATTCTGTTTTATTTTGCAATTATATTTGGCATAAGGTGTACATTTATTGCAAACAAAACAGTTACTGGGGAAAAGCAGATACAAATATATTATATTTATATATTAATGTCAAGAATTCAGAAGTGTATATATTTATATAGCCTACACTACAAAGAAATAATATACAATTAAATGATGCTTATTTTAAATGTATTGAGCAGGCTAGGTATATAAAATATAGGCTTTTAATAATCTTTCAGTGCGCAAAACCATGATAATATGAAATGCTTCAAAACAGAGCGCACAAAGCGGGATTGCGCATCGCGGGTGCAGAATGATGTGCTCAAAGCAACATGGAGTCACAGTGTGCAGCGCTGCGCTGAACAAGTGAGCATTTAAAAGTTCACGCCACAAAGCAAAGAAATGTCGAGCACACAAATCCTAGTGTCTATCTATCCAACAGTTTATTGATCATTTGTTTCACAGTTTTAAATTCCAGTTATTGTGCGTTTGATGCCGATTCATAGTCCTTGTGATGTGTGTAACAAGCACACGGTAGTAAGTCGTTTAAAAACAGCAACAAACCCCAACAAAATAAAGTCATTTTATGCAAATCCACAACCTTTTATCTACAGATAATGCATTATAATGTGAATATATCATAATGGAGAGAGTTTTACCGTGCATCCAACCGGCAGAGGCGCGCGCGCTGTTTGAATACTGAATGGAGAATGATTGACCGCCACAGAGGAGGGAAAACGAGTTTCCATAAACTTAAATGATGTAAATAGACTTCAGTCCCTCACATTAAGCTATGGAATGACTTCAGATGACTTTGTCACCCAAACTGACGCGGTAGTCTTCTTCGTCTTCTTAACTTCTTTTGAAATTGTTGACTGACGGGCACGCGCTGAGCTGTTGCTGTCTGAGCGCGCAACAGCGGCATTGACGGAGGGGCGGGGGCTATTTTTTTACAGTCTATGGGCGGGGGTCCCGGGGGAGTACTGGCTACTGTGTGTGATCGAAGGTCTAGAGCGGCCTGCCTGGCTGTGCATTAGGGATGAAATGCATAACTGATGCTACTAAAATTTATACTGGCCAGCGGGGTGGCCAGTGGGGTGGCCAGGAGTCGGCCAAGGGTGGCCACGGCCACCCCTGGCCACCCCCTGGTGGCGCCATTGGTTCTGATTGGCTGATCACTGATGTATCAAATATTCTCATATTAGTACACTAGGGGGCGATGATGATGATGATGATGATGATGATGATGCCTTTTAACAAGCCTCCGAGTATTTTTCTACAGAAAATTTGTGAAATAAATGTATTATTTTTGTAGCCTATTCACCTATATCCACCCCAGAAGATGATCTGAGAGCACAGTATGTAAAGCATGTACATAAACTCCAAAGTTTATAAATTTGATCAAAACACATTTATAAAATATATTTGCTACCCTGCTGGTGGTGTTTGTGGTTTTGGAAGCTGGGAGATCAGTTTATATCAGCTCCAAATAAGCCCAGCATATACAGGCTGTTTTTTACGGAAATAGACACTGTCAAAATGCTCTACTACAGGATGTTGCTTCAGAGAGAAATGAGAAGTGATAGAAAAAAAAAAGAGAATGAAAAAAAAAGAGAACATTCAATAGGCTATTGCAGAAAATACTGCACTGGTATTGCCAGGTAAATGCCATAGTAGACTATATATCACTACACCATGCTATCTGATCCCATCGCTGTACGCTGAGTCATTTTAAAATTACTTTCCGTTTTTTTCCGCTGTAAATGATAGTCAAACATTTCTGTAGGAAGTTGAGACATTGACCCTTAAAGTGTCAAATGTTTATTCAGTGTGAAATGACACAGTTCGCGCTTCACATGATCACACCAGCAAATGTGTGAACTTTAGTGCTTCATAAACATGCTGACCATTTTTATATACTACAGATATTGTTCCTAAAATAAAACTCGTACAACTTCAGGACGTTGCATTGAGCAACTAGGCCAAATAAAAAAATTCTTACAGTTGCAAGAACCAATTTATTGTGCTTTAGAAGATTATTTATTTATAATGACAATAGTTACTATAATGAAACTGCCCCAAGACACAAAGGTTTGATTATCCATGTAGTATTTATTGAAAGGGTAACCCACAATCAAAGATCAAAAATCAAACTAAAAGCAGGCAAAGGTCAAAACACAAACAGTCCAACAGTCATGAGGCACAGGAACACAGGCAAGAGCAGAAGACCATGACCATGACCAGACAGCACACTTCTAAATGCTAGACACATACAAGAGTTTGCAATGAATGGCTGAGTGAACAGAGTTTATATATGCTGGGCTAAATAAGGTTATGAGAAATAGACAATCATGGATGATGAGACCAGGCAATGAATTATGGGTAATGTTGTCTTTGATAGAAAGACAGTAGTCTGGGGTGGAGTGCCCTCTGGTGGCTATCAAGGGCACTCCAGCTGGTGATCATGACAGTAACTATATTTCGGTGGAAACTACCATGTTAAGGGGTTTATTACACTGATTTCATCGACTGTGACTGTAAATCAAAAATATGACTGCAAAGCGTGTTCATGTACACAGACGCGCTCATGAACTGTGTCTATTCTACCTGAGGAGTTTCTTTATAAACCTCAGATTATCTACTAATATTTTTCAGATCATAGAGTAATTTTTATCTCAGGCTGTTTGAGATGATGTTGCTTAAACTTATTTTGCTCTCATTGAGTTTGTGTTGTCTGTCTGGTGAGTTATAGCCTAAACATATTTTTATGTCTTTACCTTTAGTGATAAATGTACTGCTGTTGGAATGGAATAACAAGAAATGAAAAGACGGCTCATCTATTTGTTTTTTCATTTAGTTTAACTAATTTTACAAATGGTTTTGATGTTTAATCAAGTGGTACTCACTGCAGAGCCAAATGACATCCAGCTCCACCTCTCTGGATGTCTATAGGGGATAGTGGGTAGGTTTAGGATAGTTGGATATTCTAACTCCACCATTAGGCCCAAATTACATTCGCTCCTCCTCACTGGATGACTATGAGGAGGAGCTAAGCTCCAATCGTTTGTTCTGCAATGAGCAGTCTCTCTGATTTATTCGTACATATGGGCAGCGCTGAAACGGCCTTTTCATCTGATATGGGTCAAACCGTGCCGTCTTCAGTACAGGCCCAGGTAGAATAAGAGTCACAATGACAAATCCCACTTTAATACGCTTTTGTCGCGATGCGAAACCATCACTTGCTGAAATTGGGTCACAGTAGAGTTTTATTAAAATAAAATTCTAAACAAACTGGCCCCCATGATGAATGGCATGTAACGAACACAATTTTATTACATACTAAATTGGTTGATGTTGCTTTATGTTGGCTTGAGAAAGAGAGTAACTGACTTCAAACTCGGCACAGACCTATTTGACTCGCTTATATATTTTCTGACTGGTCGGACTTTCCAAAAAAAAAAAAAAATACCATTGACTTGCGTTAACTGAGTAATGAAGGCTGTAATATTTAATGTTGTCCATTAGAGGGGGCGACAGGATAAGAAATTGTTTCAGTCTACTCTTTTTCTCTTTTTGCATCAGTTTCAATGACAAATTAATGCTTGAATTGCATTCATAAATGGGCCATAACTGTGTATGAGAACAAGTTTCAAGCTGTAAAACTATTTAAAACTTTCTATTCAGGCTTTTTAGCCCTACTTCAAAGTTTGCCATTCTCTAGTTTCTTTTAAAGCAACACTTAAGAACGTTTCCTCTTCGGTCGCCCAACAGGTTAGAAGCGGATTTGTCCATTACCTGTGTCGTAAATAATTTAGCCTACCATCGCATGCATGCTTGCTGTTTATCCAGCACCGGCTTTAAAGATGTCCACAGACAAGGTAGAGTATGTTGCATGATTTTATGAAAGAATGATGTATTGCAACATCAGAAACGAAGAAAAACTAAATAATGACTATTGTAACGCTTGACGTAAAGCAAGTCAAATTTGTAGTTTTCTTATGTCTCATTCGAACTACAGAAATGCGACCCGATCTGGCAAACTTGCATGTGGTTATAGCAGATATAGGGCTGCAAAGCGAATCCAGAAGTGCCTTTCACCCTGTTACGACTTGATGACCACTGATACGATTTAAATATTATTTTAAGGTACAAAATAATCTTTAGAGTTGCTTTAAGATATTGTTATTCACACTGGTTTATGCATTTAATGTTTGCCCATTTAGACCTTTTATTTCGTTTTAAGATGTACTAGGTTTTGATAAATCACATTCAGTTAATGTGAAGAGCTAATGTTAGGGCCAATGTCCTGTAAAGATTGGCTAATTAAACACACCTGAACCAGCTCAGATCTTTGGGATTTTAAAGAAATGTCCCGGAAAGTGTGTTGGAACTGGTTGGAGCTGAACTCTGCAGAACATGATCCTCCAGGTTCAGAAAATCTATAAATGAATTTGCACAGTTGGGTGTCTATGCAGATATGTATACAGTAAGTACAATGGAAAAAATATTCTATTCTCACAACACATGCAAATTAAACTGCAATGTTTTTGAACTTTTGAAGATGTCTTTCCTGTAAAACTATCCCATTTGCGAATACCCTGCTTGAATCTAACTGAACAAATGTTATTGCAGGTGGAAAATAATGCATACTGTTTTACACAGAATTCCACAAAACTCTTAGTGACCTCAAGAACATTAGATCATTAGATGTTACTGCAGGAAGAGTGGAAAAATGTACACTGTTTTACACATACCTCGTAGTGACCAAGAACACTATAGGCCTGCAACTTCTGTGATGACAAAATCTTCAGATCTGCATTTAGGGCACTGCCTTGAGTTCTCCAGCCATTGGTCAAAACAGACCTTGCACCCCACCACACTTCTGCAGCATGAGGTGAACACAGTTTCTTCAATGATATATTGATAAAGAAAATGTAAAATTCAACTTTAACTGCAGCTTGTGCCAAATAAACATGATTGTGTTTTGGAAAACAGTAAGTCAAAATTACATCTGATATCATGGCTAAAAATGATACAACCATTGGCCCTGACTCTTCAAATTAACTAAATGTGATTTATTAACACCTCTTAACCTTTGTGTTGTGTTCAAAACACTTGTGGTGTTCCCAGTCAAAAATGACCGGCCTAAAAATAATAGCTTAGTTATGCTATATTATCACCCAATTTTGGATTAAATCTTTTTGTCAACTAGTTTTCTTTCAATTAGGACTGGTTTTATATTTTTGTTTGCATCGGATTATTTGTAGGCCTCATTTATCTGAGAAAAGGGATCTAATTTTATGAGAATTTTTTTTTTTTTTTTTTTTTTTTTTTAATTTTAAACAAAATCTGAAAAAAAATTGCACTGTTGATCACACTAGTCTACTCTAATGATTAACCCGGAAGTTTGCTTTGAAAAGCTTTTATTTTGTACAAAATGGCACATAGTCACACTTGTGGTGTTCCTGGTCAATAATGATCACCCATTGAAAGTGAATGGGAGAGACTGAAAATAAGAGAAAAAAAAAATATATATATATATATATTTTTTTTTTTTTAAGGTGCATGTTCATTATGTTCATGCTCACATATGTACATTTGTGCTTGCAAACATCGAGCCCTTGGGCCTGTGCATGTGTGGATACACGCAAACACATGCTACCCAAACACACGTGCGCGTGTTAAAACACACAAACTATTTTGAGTTTTACACACATTCTTTTTCACAAAGAGGAATTTTAGCCTACCCTGAACTGCTTCTAATATCCATTCATCCATCTGACATTACCACACACACACACGCACACACATACACACACACACACACACACACACACACACACACACACGCATGTGCATTGTTGTCCTATTGTTAGTTTAATTGCTTTTATTTGTAAGTCGCTTTGGATAAAAGCATCTGATAGCTAAATTATTAAATGTAAAGTAGAATTAGAAAGCTCAACAATTAGCTCTGCAATTGCATTTTTACTAGTAAGAATTGAATTAGACGGCTCACTAAATGTAATTGTTAGTCTAAACCTGAATGAGCACTTTAATTTAATTCTTAATAGCGAAAATAAAATTACGACGAGTTGCCATAAACAATTCTAATTGCGGAACTCTACGCTGGGGGGCGATCAGTGAATTCTCACGATTCATGGGTTCACAGAGATCGCCTTTA
Organism: Leucaspius delineatus; assembly: GCA_023718395.1. Classification (NCBI taxonomy): domain Eukaryota; kingdom Metazoa; phylum Chordata; class Actinopteri; order Cypriniformes; family Leuciscidae; genus Leucaspius; species Leucaspius delineatus. The sequence continues at coordinate 30,350,571 of CM043363.1, forward strand.
CTTACCTTTAGCCTACACATCTAATATGGGATTAACATTACAAGGTGCCGACTGATGGATTCGAACGTCGTCATCATCTTCATCATCATCTGAGACAAACCAGTTTATGGTGCATTAACAACTGCAGCTGGACGATAATATTTATAATAATAGTAAGACAATTACTTTCACAATGCATATGTATAATCACGTGACTACTACTAATATAATAAGCTATACAACGAATTTGCTATTAATATAACAAATGTTCACATCAGAGCAGCATTCCACAACTCAATGTGTCAGATACATGTGCATTCTGACTAAATGTTTTTTTTTGTTTGTTTGTTTGTTTGTTTGTTACGACGTTTAATTAGACTAGTACATAATTGTGTGTGTGTTTCTTTTAGTCTACACTGGTTTTACACTGGCTACACTGACACTTACACACCCACTCGTGCATCTAATTAACCACGGCTCTCGATCTACTGTTAACCTAAGATAGTTTAGATAAACACTTTTTTTTATGAGAAATATAATGGTTGTAATGCCACACTTGCATTGTTTAGTTCTGACTAAAAGTGTTATTTAAAACATTTAGAGAGCTGCTTAAATGAAAATGGTTAACATAATACTTTTATTCTGCATATGGCATCTTGCCGGTAAGTTCAAATTTTCTATATTTATTGACAAATTTAATCTGAGCTAAGTTTCTTTTTCATGTCTTAATTTTAGATAAAGATGCTATCATTGATATTACTGTGAGAAGTAGTTTGAATTCCGGTTTTTGATCACTGTTTTGGTGCATTATTGACAGAGATTTAGTTCTCTTCCAGGTTAAACACTTTATATCCATCATTAAATAATTCATGCTTAAAATGTCCTCATATATAAGACAATTGAAAGCTAAGATTATTAGGTAGTCAGTGGCTCTCCGATAAATTTCAGATTTAAGAGTTGAATGTTCTTCAGAAAATTTTCTCGAAATCACACTTTTAAAATTAGACTACCTTAAATATCCAGGTTGAGGAGGAGAATTCAAATTAGAAATATCTTGATTTTTAGTTGTTTTAGTTCATTTTAATTATTTTTTTTAAAAGCTGTTAAGTTCACCAAAACAAATGTTGTAGTATACTTTTATTTCTTACTATATTCCATTGAGGTCCCATTTCCAGTGTTTGATTCACTATTGAATATAATAAGCAGACAGCTGTAAAAATAAATAAATAAATAAACAGAAAGTTAAACAATTGTTTAATTGACTACAGAAAATGACTTCATCTGTGTCTGATGAACTGTTCCTCTTGGTTCTCCAGGAGTGTTTGGTGACACAGATGCAGTGAAGTCAGTGTCAGTGATGGAGGGAGATTCTGTCACTCTAAACCCTGATCTTACAGACATACAGAGAGATGAAGAGATCGTGTGGAGGTTTGGAAACATTCGCATCGCTAAGATCATGAACATTACTAGATATGATAATGATGAGAGATTCAGAGACAGACTGAAACTGGATCAGACTGGATCTCTGACCATCAGTGACATCAGAACCAATGACACCGGACTTTATCAACTAAGAACCATTATTAGGAATAAGGCGTTTATCAAGAGATTCAATGTTACTGTTAATGGTGAGCATAATTACATTTTATTGCTTCTATCATTGTCATATTCAAAATATACATAATTATTGTCATAACCCACAATGATATTTGAAGATTATTGATTAGAAATCTTGAAGATACATTTCAGATGCAGTTTATTATTATTTTTTAACCTTATTCTAACATTTACAGAATATTTATCAAACAAAATAATTAAAATCCCCAAACATTATCCCTCCAGTGCATGAAAAACATCCAGGTCCACATTATATTACCCCCCACACAAGGGAAAAAGGAACACATATTATAGAACTGAAATAGTTTATGATTAAATAAACTTCTTCCAAGTTTCCTGAGCATCAGTGTATGTCTGATCCATTGTGCTCTTACAGGAGAATACTCAGATATATTACTGCAATATGCAACATTTCACAATGAATAAAACAACTGTGATTAGCCAAACTCTGTATGATATGGGTGAATTACTACAGATCCAGGGTCATTACACATTTTTGTACATTTATTTGATGACATCAGAGCAAAATAACTTACAAGAACATCCAAGTGCAATTCACTGAAAGTACAGCAGGGCAGGATATGCATTTTAATGAAATGCATAATTAACTTTAATGAATTCAACCTAAACAAAGATGAAGTAACGCTAGGTGGGTCATTCCATATCAACTCAACCAGAGGTCCCTGGCTAAAAAAATAAATAAATTATATATTTTTTTTTCTGGTGAAAGAAGAAAGACAAAATATTAAATGTTAAGATTGTATATTTACTGAGTAACTTGCTGCTTTGAGGGGCAAAATGACAATTTTCACCCTGAGATTTGGAGCCAAATTACAGGGAGTATAAATGACTTCAGAAAGATGGCAGAATCATTATTTTATACACACAGGTAAGTCTATTAGTAAAATCTGTTGACTTTAGCAATCTTTGTTTCATTAAAGTTATGCCAACAGTGGCAGTTCAAAAATGGGAAAAATCACTTCTTGTGTTTTTTTGCCCCTAGTTCGCTTGACTGTAACTCAAGAATGATTTAAGATACCTTAATATCCTTTTATATTTTGATTTTTAACAAACTTTAACAATTTTGGTATCTTCATTTTAAAGGCCCTCAATGGTTCAGTCCCAGAAATATGGAGATCTAAATGTGGATCCATGAGTAAATTGGTCAATTGTACACATTTTTAGTGGTCAGAAATCTCTTTGCATATGCAGTTGATAATTTTTTACATCTAGGAACTATTGCATTTAATAGTTTGGCTTTCATTATGTGTCTTTCTTTAGAAAAAAAGATTAACAAATTAAAAAATTTGAAGGGAAAGTTTCTGAAATTTGGTTTATTTGACACTGAATGACCAATGTTTTAAGTCCTCTTTAATGCACCTTAATAATGGGACAATGTTTGGATGATATACATCAGTCAGGAAGGGTGTAATATGAATAAAAGATCCTTTAGGAGAGAGAATAGATGGTGCTCAAGAACCTTGGCAAACAAGAGTCACTGTATTCAGATTTTGTATATTTTATTTATTTTTCCAAAATGAGTGGATTCTATTTTAAATCTGAATTCATTGTTATGAGAGAAAATCAGGGCTGTGAGTATAAGCACTGACCTCAGTGTGTGATGAGACTGACTAACACTGACATTAAAGCAGACTTCACTGTTGATATATTCACATCTCTGTGCTTCTCTAATATCTTCCAGTTAAGCCGTCCACTCCACAAAGTCCTTCATCATCTGAAAGTGAGAATGCAGAGGGTAATGAAGCTGATATTCACATCAACAGCACACTTATGAGTGTAATTTTTTTTTATACAACAGTTCAATAAACAAGTTAATACTGAGTTGCATTGTTACATAATATGGCCAATTGTTCTCTGCTTTTTTCTTTGCTGGTCAGACTAGTATCAGAGGGTCAGTGAACAGACTGTGTGCGTCTGAGACTGAGACTATAAGGACAGACTGACAGATTGTCTCTCTTTATCTTTCCAGAATCTGAGCAGCAAACTCCCTCTCCTCCTCCAGTCTCAGTGTCTCTGATAGTGCCGATCTCTTCTGCTGTTGCTGGATCTCTGATGATTGTTGCTGCTGTTGGGATCTTCTGGATCTGCAAGAAACACAGAAAAACAGACCAACAGGGCAAGTGTTTCACACTGCTGTTACATCTGAAGAAATAGTTACAGTTTTGCTGTTTTAACATGCCTGTCATTATTATTCAAACAGTTCAGACCCGTGATGAAGAGATCACTTACCCTGATCCAATGTTCTACAAAAGAAATGCACAAAAAGCGGTAAGACAATTCATGTTAGAGTTTACACTGTACAATTTGAGCATTCATTGTATAATTGAGGAGGAGTTTATACAATATAACACTTATATAGTTTTATAAAATGCATATTTACAATATTTCTACATATGGTTGCAAATTCATGTACATTCTAAAATCTCAAGGGCACAGAAATAACAAATCCACATGTGGGACCATAGTCGTATCGCTCAAAAGGTTAAACATAAATGCTTCAACTTTGGCTCTTGCACATACTCTGAGCTACAAAAGAAGAAAAACAAGCGCTCTGGTTAGATGTCCACAATGACAAGAGCGAAAGAGCAGATCTTGACACTTAAATCAAAAATAACTGTAAAAACAGTACATATGTTGGGCAGTCAGGGAGGTGTTTCTGCTGAAATAAACACAGCTAGACTCGTTGCTAAATGTGTGAGTTTCCTCTAATACTGAAGTTTAAAGATAGTTCTGCAAATTTGAACATGGGAAAGACATTTCAACATTTGCCAAAATTCTAAATTATTTATCTTCTCATTTGACTGCAGTGACGACAATTTCATTTGTAACACTGGATGTCCCCATAAACAAACTTTTATTTCACAGTAGCAATTTTAACTTGTTTTGATTTTCATTTGTCAATTGTAAATACTATTGCTTGCTATCTAAAAACTTTGCGTGAGGAAGAGTGAGTCTTCAGATCCACCACTGAGTCAGTAGTTGAGTTTGTACTATCCTGCTAAGAGATTCTGTCATTGAATGACCAAAACCTCTCATTGATGGACCAGCTAGTAAAATCATCTACAATCCCTCTTTAAATAAGTTCTTGTTTGCCAGCCATGTTATGTAGTTTATAACACGCAATGTATAAAGCAGTGTTCTCATACTGAAGTCCGAGTCCAAGACTATATTTTTATGTCAATAGTCAAGACCAGCTCATGCAAGTCCGAGTCCAGGCTCCTGAAAAAACAGCCTTGAATCCAAGTCCGGTCTTTTTTGAGTTCTACAACATTGGTATAAAGTAGTGTTGGGCACTTTCAAAACACTGCTTCATGCTTGACAAAAGGACAAATAAAAGCAAGTGGCAAATGTTTTTTAAGAAATTTTTAAGCAAAATTAATTAAATAAAACTATTTAAAATTCTGTTTTCATTTATTTATTTTAATTTTTTGGGTACATTTCAAAACTTGGATTAAATAAAACGATTTAAAATCCTGTTTTCATTTTTTTTTTTTTTTTTTTTAAGTGTCCCTATTTTGCTTTTTCAAATAAGGTAATGTAGTGTGTAATATAGCTGTAAGTGAAAGTAAACGTTCTGAACTGGCTGAAAGAGTCGTCAGTAATTCCAGTCTCACTCCCTTTTACAAACCTGCGTATAGTGTGAAATGCCAGTCTATGGTCTTTATTGGCTGTCCATGAACAATGTCTACTGTAACGATCACCAGCTGGAGTGCCCTTGAGAGCCACCAGAGGGCACTCCACACTAGACTCTCCTAATCACTCACAAACTACATTTCCCATAACTCACTGCCTGGACTCATCACTCATCACTGATCACATTCACCTGTACCTCATTCACTGATTGCATTCACCTGTCTCATCCTCCTGTTAGCCTGTCTATTTATACCATGTTCATTCATTCACTCACCGCGAAGTCTTGTATGTGTAGCACTGCATCTCTGAGCATTTCCTTGTTGTCATTGTTATTCCTGGTTCTTGATCTCTGCCCGTGTCCTGGTTTTCCTGTTTCTGCCTCACCCTCTGGATTTGTCTGTTTGTTGGATTGCCTGCCTGTGTATGACCTTTGCCTGGATTTTGATTACGATTCTGAATAACACTTTAAATAAACTGCATTTGGATCCTCAACCTTCGTGTCTCGGAGCAGTACGTAACAGAAGACTTCGCCAACATGGATCCAGCAGTTTGTCTCTTCAACCTCCACCAAGGTAACCGTCCAATTGAGGATTTTGTCAAGTAATTTTGTAAGCTTAGCCATGGGGTTAACTTTAATGATGCTGTCTTAAAGGACATTTTTCACCATGGACTTAATGACATTCTTAATTACCTCATGCCTGACAATACCCCTCACTGGACTCTAGTACAATATATAGACCTTGCCCTTTTGCTGAGCAGCTCATCATTTACTGTGGGCTTTACGGATGTGGAGCCCTGCAAGCTCACAGTAATACCTAAGCCAGAGCTTCACGTCAGTCCTGCCGAGCCAGAGCTTCACGTCAGTCCAGCCGAGCCCGCACTTCACGCCAGATCTGCCGAAGCCAAGGCAGTATGCGTCGTGCCCGCCGCCCCTGAGACAGCAAGCGACATGCCTACCGATCCAGAGCCCTTTTCACCGCTGGTCCCGTCCAGCACGGAGCCTTCACCGCTGGTCCCGTCCAGCACAGAGCCTTCTTCACCGCTGGTTCCGTCCAGTTCAGAGCCCTCTTCACCGCTGGTTCCGTCCAGTTCAGAGCCCTCTTCGCCGCTGGTCCTGCCCAGCTCAAAGCCCTCTTCGCCGCTGGTCCTACCCAGCTCAAAGCCCTCTTCGCCGCTGGTCCTGCCCAGCTCAAAGCCCTCTTCGCCGCTGGTCCTGCCCAGCTCAAAGCCCTCTTCGCCGCTGGTCCTGCCCAGCTCAAAGCCCTCTTCGCCGCTGGTCCTCCCCAGCTCAAAGCCCTCTTCGCCGCTGGTCCTGCCCAGCTCAAAGCCCTCTTCGCCGCTGGTCCTACCCAGCTCAAAGCCCTCTTCGCCGCTGGTCCTGCCCAGCTCAAAGCCCTCTTTGCCGCTGGTCCTGCCCAGCTCAAAGCCCTCTTCGCCGCTGGTTCCGTCCAGTTCAGAGCCCTCTTCATTGCTGGTCCTACCCAGCTCAAAGCCCTCGCTGCTGCTGGTCACGTCTGCCGATCCAGAGACTGTTCACGTCACTTCTGCCGATCCAGAGACTGTTCACGTCACTTTTGCCGATCCAGAGACTGTTCACGTAACGTCTGCCCATCAGGAGTCTCGTCCTACTGAGCCTGAATCTGTTCCTCTTCTCTCCTCGCCTGTGTCTTCGGACAAGATGGCCGACTCCACGCCTGTGTCTTCGGACAAGATGGCCGACTCCACGCCTGTGTCTTCGGACAAAATGGCCGACTCCACGCCTGTGTCTTCGGACAAGATGGCCGACTACACGCCTGTGTCTTCGGACAAGATGGCCAACTACACGCCTGTGTCTTCGGACAAGATGGCCACCGCCGCTGAACAAGTGTCTCCGGACAAGATGGTCGGCGCCACCGAGCAAGTGTCTCGGGACAAGATGGTCTCCGCAGAGCCAGTGTCCTCAGCAGAGTTACCCTCAGCAGAGATGGCCGCCGACATGCCTTTCCCTGAGCCGGTGTCTGTTCCAGTTCCTGAGCCGGAGCCAGTGTCTGTGTCTGTTCCAGTTCCTGAGCCGGAGCCAGTGTCTGTGTCTGTTCCAGTTCCTGAGCCGGAGCCAGTGTCTGTGTCTGTGTCTGTTCCTGAACCTGAGTCGGTGGTTCCAGTGCCAGTTCCGGTGGTACCAGTTCCAGTGCCTGAGCAGTTGGTGCCAGTTCCAGTTCCTGAGCCGTTGGTGTCTGTTCCAGTTTCACCGCCGTGGCCGCCCGAGGGGTCTTCACCGCCGTGGCCGCCCGAGGGGTCTTCACCGCCGTGGCCGCCCGAGGGGTCTTCACCGCCGTGGCCGCCCGAGGGGTCTTCACCGCCGTGGCCGCCCGAGGGGTCTTCACCGCCGTGGCCGCCCGAGGGGTCTTCACCGCCGTGGCCGCCCGAGGGGTCTTCACCGCCGTGGCCGCCCCAGAGGTCTCCACCGCCGTGGCTGCCCGAGGGAAAGTCTCCGCTCTGGTCGCCCAACGGACTGTTGTCTCTGCCTTGGTCGTCCGATGGACTGTTGACTCCGCCCTGGTCGCCCGAAGGTTCGTCTCCTCCCTGGCCGCCTGAAGGGTTGTCTCCCCCCTGGTCGCCTGCACAGCCTGCTCCACCCTGGTCGCCTGCACAGCCTGATCCGCCCTGGCCTCCCATCCTGCTGCAGTCTCCAGGTCCTCTGCCGCTCCACGGGCCTGGCCCTCCATCCCGCCCCCGGGTCCGCCTCCGCTCCACCTCCCTCCTGGACAATCTTAGGAGCGTCTGGAATCCGCTCCTTAGAGGGGGGGCTATGTAACGATCACCAGCTGGAGTGCCCTTGAGAGCCACCAGAGGGCACTCCACACTAGACTCTCCTAATCACTCACAAACTACATTTCCCATAACTCACTGCCTGGACTCATCACTCATCACTGATCACATTCACCTGTACCTCATTCACTGATTGCATTCACCTGTCTCATCCTCCTGTTAGCCTGTCTATTTATACCATGTTCATTCATTCACTCACCGCGAAGTCTTGTATGTGTAGCACTGCATCTCTGAGCATTTCCTTGTTGTCATTGTTATTCCTGGTTCTTGATCTCTGCCCGTGTCCTGGTTTTCCTGTTTCTGCCTCACCCTCTGGATTTGTCTGTTTGTTGGATTGCCTGTCTGTGTATGACCTTTGCCTGGATTTTGATTACGATTCTGAATAACACTTTAAATAAACTGCATTTGGATCCTCAACCTTCGTGTCTCGGAGCAGTACGTAACAGTCTACAATCATCTACACTGTAGTTGTAGCTGATCTCGCACGTTTATACCAGTGGTTATGTTTGTATTTTGAGATTCTGAGTATTCTGATTTATTTTATTTAGTTTTATTTGGTTTGCCGTTAATAAAAAAACTGCTGTGAATAGATCTTGCTCATCTCATCTTTGCTGTTGCTGCAAAGGGCCATTTGTGTGACACAATGTATAATATGAGAAAATGCATGTAATATTGTTGGAGACTCCAAAACACAATTAGGAACCTAATAGCATAATAGGAACACTTTGAAAACAATCCATTATTTTTTTAATTAATTTGTATTTTTAAATAGATTTTGAAACTGAAATTACAGAAACAATTCAAAATTCACAATCATTAATTTGTCTATTTACATTTATTTATTTATTTCCAATTATTCAATTGATAACTAATTTAATTTTTCAGTGTTACTCCTAATCCTCCAAAGTTAAATTATTTGATTAATTTATTTGTTTGTTGTTTATTCATTCATTCAAAGCAAAAATAACATTTAAATGTGGGAATGCTATTAACTCAAGAAGGAAATTTGATGTTAACATGCTGATGCAGTTGACGGGAAATGTACATGTAAATTAAACAGACACTACTGACATAAACTCAACAGTAAATAGCATTGATTATTTTAACACAGTGCTTATTTCGTTCGTACTCTTTACTAGTAAAAACGTTAGGCCTATAATAGCTCAGGGTGTTTCTGCCGGCTGAAACAGAGACAGTTCCACAGGAAACTGGACTTCCGGAACAAAAAACTGTGAAGACATGTTTGTGTCTGTGAGAGAGAAAGAGTGTGAATGAGTGTGGCCTTCATACATTCCACTGGAATTATAAGCAACATGATGTATCAGCTAAAAAGGACATTTCTGAAAATACATATTTTTATGTTCAAAGTGTTTTTCTACTCTTATAGCTCAATTTCTGAGTTAAAGTGAAACTGCTGTGGTCTGAGTTTATTTCAGGTTAGTTTAGTGGAAGAGTGACCCAAATGAATGTGGTTTCTGTTGAGTGGACAAACGTCTCGCTCCTGTTTACTATTGCATTATTTTTCTTTAAATCAGATTTCCACTCTACACTGATTCATTGTAAAAAAATAAATAAAGTAGTGAATCCAGCAACACTGCATCTGATTCTACTCTTTGTGTGTTCTTGAACAGCTTTTATTTCTCTATATCTCAGGACAGGAGGACATATTTCCAAATACAGCAGTAGATCGAACTAAACAAGTGCTGGAACATTCTGTAAAGAAAAATAACACAGCATCGTATGAGATTTGTGTGTCAGTGCTAAAGGTAAAAGCATTTCTGAGAGTGTGCGGTAGAGAATTACAGTGTACTTTTATGTCATCTTCATATTCTTGATGAAACCTCACTCGCCTGGCCTGGGAGTTCAGTGATTCTCTTTATTACTTAGCGTATACAATTTGTTTTGTGTTAATCCAGCATGCTCGACATGTACAGTTTAAAATATACATTAAAATAGCATTGAAATTTAGTATTATCAAATTAGTATTTTAATCTGTGAAGCAAGGCCCAAACTATTGAAAACTGTTTGAAAGATTTGGAACAGATCTGTTACAGTATTGGGATGTTTTTCACTGTTCTGATTGGTTGTCTCTGCTGTAGTGGGCGTGGCTGCTGTTATGAGGTCACTATCAGTCTGCCACTGATGAATCAGACACTAGGTGTGTTTGAGATGAGCAAAATCTGCACAGAACTGATCACCGGGGCTGCGTTCCAGTCCAAAATTGTCAGCCCTTCACTCACTAACTTCCCTCCGTTCACTCGGATGTACGTCATTGCTTATGTTGCACGAGTGCCCACTACTGGCAGGACCTTTGCAATGGGCTGTATTGGAACATGCTAAGCCCTTCATCACTTAGAATCCACTATTTATTTATTATTATTTTTTAAAATGAAAAATAGTTCAATGTATTGCATTTTATTTCTATTGATTTATGTGTTGCATGCCGAAATGAATGAATTTCAAGGATTGCATTTCATGGGTTCATTTAATCTCGTTCACTGTTTACATTAGGGATTTATTTGCAGTGCACAACCCTGCAGCATATTCACAACATAACTAACACTGTTCTTCTTCTCCTCCTACTCCACGCCCCTACCTGTCTTCTGTGGGCGCCCCCTCCTGTAGGATCGCTAAAACAACATGTCTGCTTGAGCACCACTCATAATAAACGAAGCGAGGTTTTATGCATTTGTACAAAATAAATACACTTGATGAGTTAACCCCATCATTCATTTAGAATACATAATATGCCGCTCGTATTTCAATCTCGCCAGAGTGTTCCCATAGACTTCAACAAAGATTGTTTTTTTTTTTTAACTGCGGCACTGCAATGCATTCTCCGGGAGGGCTAACACTAACGTTCTTTCGTCATCATACGTAACCTTAAAGGGACATTGTGTAGGAATTTCTCCCATCTAGCGGTGAAATTGTATTTTGCATTCAAACAAATAGTGCTCTCCAGCGCCTCGCTTTTTCAAATGCGTGTTGCATCTATGGTAGCCGATATGTACCAAAAAGCTATGACAGGATGTCTTATAATAGCACTTCATCGAGTTTTCCTTCGGGTGAACATGCATGGCCATTTTGCCCCAAATGGTCTGCTGCACATCCCTGTGTGTGTAATAAGCAGAGTGTAGGCTTGTTGTGGACCCCGACTTTATGCAAACATTACTAACACTCTTTAAATAGACTAACAAAAAAAATATTGCGCCATTGACTTTAGACCAGGTTTCAGTTGGTCAATGGCGCAGTCTATTTCTGTTGCCTCAAATTAGCAACGCGCCAACAATGCGGCTGAACACACCTGGTTTTCAGACCAACAGCCCATGGGCGAACAAATGGGCGCAAATGCATTTACTATTTAAAGGGGTGGTAAAACACGATTTCACTTTTCTAACTTTAGTTAGTGTGTAATGTTGCTGTTTGAGCATAAACAACATCTGCAAAGTTACAACGTTCAAAGTTTAAAGCAAAGGGAGATATTTGCTTTTAAAGAATTCAATTTCTAAGAACTACAGAAACGGCCAATAGGGACTACACGACATTCCTGTGGGCTTGCTGACATCACTAAGCCCAATATTTACATAAACCCCTCCTCTGGGAACACAATACATAGAGGGGGCGATGCCATTTTATGTTGCTTTGGAGAAGAGTTGTTGTGGTAGTAGAGTGCCGTTGCCGCTATGCCGTCGAAACGCTGTTATTTTCACCCAGATTGCAGGTCCACTTTGTTCAGTCTTCCTAAGGACGGTTACAATTTATTTTTAACTCGGTCCCTCATAATTATAATCCAAATGTCGCTCTCTGTGCTGCACATTTTCTGGAGGAAAGCTTCCTCAATCTACACGAGTTACAATGCAGGATTCACACAACGGCTTGTCCTGAAAGATCGAGCAGTTCCAACTTTAAAAACAGAAGCTGTTGTTTACGAGCCACAACATGTAAGTATTATTTTTTCGTTGATGAGTTTTCCTGTAATAGTTTGTATTGTTAATTGTACATCGTAGCGAGCAAGTAAACGAAGGACAACGCTGTTTGTCTCCACAAACCAGTTTGTTAAATGCTAACGTTAATTCATACTTATCCGACAAACACATACAAACTTCTGTTTAATATCACCAGCGCAGCGAACTTTGAATGTTCGTGGTTGTTGTCGTTTATGTGATCACTGCAGTAGGGGTTCAATCTTCAGCTGGCTGGCAGGAGCCGCCACTGGCATGTCATGTGACCTGTCAGTGCCGGCAGGAGCCGCCACTGGCATTTCACGTGACCTGTCAGTGGCTGGTTGGCATACAGTCTGATTCTGGCATTTCACGTGACCTGTCAGTGGCTGGTTGGCGTCTGCCAGTCTGATTCTGGCATTTCACGTGACCTGTCAGTGGCTGGTTGGCATCTGCCAGTCTGATTCTGGCATTTCACGTGACCTGTCAGTGGCTGGTTGGCATCTGCCAGTCTGATTCTGGAATTTCACGTGACCTGTCAGTGGCTGGTTGACATACAGTCTGATTCTGGCATTTCACGTGACCTGTCAGTGGCTGGTTGGCGTCTGCCAGTCTGATTCTGGAATTTCACGTGACCTGTCAGTGGCTGGTTGGCGTCTGCCAGTCTGATTCTGGCATTTCACGTGACCTGTCAGTGGCTGGTTGGCGTCTGCCAGTCTGATTCTGGATTTTCACGTGACCTGTCAGTGGCTGGTTGGCGTCTGCCAGTCTGATTCTGGCATTTCACGTGACCTGTCAGTGGCTGGTTGGCGTCTGCCAGTCTGATTCTGGCATTTCACGTGACCTGTCAGTGGCTGGTTGGCGTCTGCCAGTCTGATTCTGGATTTTCACGTGACCTGTCAGTGGCTGGTTGGCGTCTGCCAGTCTGATTCTGGCATTTCACGTGACCTGTCAGTGGCTGGTTGGCGTCTGCCAGTCTGAATCTGGCATTTCACGTGACCTGTCAGTGGCTAGTTGGCGTCTGCCAGTCTGATTCTGGCATTTCACGTGACCTGTCAGTGGCTGGTTGGCGTCTGCCAGTCTGATTCGAGCATTTCACGTGACCTGTCAGTGGCTGGTTGGCGTCTGCCAGTCTGATTCTGGCATTTCACGTGGCCTGTCAGTGGCTGGTTGGCGTCTGCCAGTCTGATTCTGGCATTTCACGTGACCATAAAAAGAAAACAATGTATTTCCTTATAGCGAGAGTGTCAGACAACGCGTTATACACGCAGTTCAGCCGCGGCTGACTGGATTGAGCGCCCAGCAAAGCGTCAGTAAGCAACCAGTCTGATCACGTCCATTTTAACTGGTTTAATTGGGATAAAATTCTCTAAAACATAACTAATACTAAATAATAGATGCATGAGATTCCATTCATAAAAAGAAAACAATGTATTTCCTTACAGCGAGAGTGTCAGACAACGCGTTATACACGCAGTTCAGCCGCGGCTGACTGGATTGAGCATCCGGTAAAGCGTCAGTAAGCAACCAGTCTGATCACATCCATTTTAACTGGTTTAATTGGGATAAAATTCCATAAAACATCACTAATTCTAAATTATAGATGCACGAGATTCCATTCATAAAAAGAAAACAATTTATTTCCTTACAGCGAGAGTGTCAGACAACGCGTTATACACGCAGTTCAGCCGCGGCTGACTGGATTGAGCATCCGGTAAAGCGTCAGTAAGCAACCAGTCTGATCACGTCCATTTTAACTGGTTTAATTGGGATAAAATGTTCTAAAACATCACTAATACTAAATTATGGATGCACGAGATTCCATTCATAAAAATAAAACAATGTATTTCCTTACAGCGAGAGTGTCAGACAACGCGTTATACACGCAGTTCAGCCGCGGCTGACTGGATTGAGCATCCGGTAAAGCGTCAATAAGCAACCAGTCTGATCACGTCCATTTTAACTGGTTTAATTGGGATAAAATTCTCTAAAACATTACTAATACTAAATAATAGATGAATGAGATTCCATTCATAAAAATAAAACAATGCATTACCTTACAGCGAGAGTTTCAGACAACGCGTTATACACGCAGTTCAGCTGACTGGACTGAGCGTCAGTAAGCAACCAGTCTGAATTCTCTAAAATGCCAATCATGCAAAAGAACATAATCATATCAACAGATGCATAATACACGAGCTAGAGAGGGAGGAACATACAAAACAGATAAACTGGCAAAAATCAATGGTTTCTGAAACTTGCAAAAGGCAGACTGCCAGACAATAGCCAACCACTGGCAGGTCACGTGATATACCAGAATCAGACTGGCAGCTGCCAGTCTGCCACTGACGGTCACGTGACATGCCAGTGGCGGCTCCTGCCAGCCATCTGAAGATTGAACCCCCACTCGATCACTGTAAATTATTCTTTGATTATAGCTTTTATGTATTGTTTATCTACAGGCATGCTAAACATGGTTTGTGTTTGATTTGGCTACTGTTATAAAGCCGATGTTTAGTGTTCGTATTGGGTTAATAGTTCCGGCGACAGATATTTAGCTACAATCGTTTTAAATATACAAAAGTAACAGTGTCATATAGCGATCACAATAGATCTGCAGTCTTAAAAAAAAAAACATACCTTTCTGAAACGTCCTTTAACAGCCGTTCTTGAACAGGTTCTGCTCGATCCTCTCAACTAACATTCTCTGGGTCTGATTCGGGCTCAAACTGGTATGGGAATATTAACGCCGTTGTTTACTGAAGCACAAACTACCGGTGAGGGTAAGGGGCGTTTCCGAAACAACGTGCACTTGGCGGTTAGCGAATCACAACACAGTGGTCCAGCAAACCAATCTGAGCCCATTGCGTATTTTTGAGGGCGGGGCTTATTAGAACCAGGAAATCATCCGACCGTTTTCACAAGGAGGGACAGAGCAGTGTAGAATAATGGTTAAATATGTGAAAAATAATGCGAATTTTAAAAAACGAAGCATGAACACGTTACAGTGCACCCCACAAACACGATCAAGCCTTCGAAAAAAGGTGTTTTACCACCCCTTTAAACAACATGGCGCAGGATGTGAAAATGATAACTGAAACAAGCAAAAACACTTGCATTACGCCTGGCACCGCATTGTACCGAGTGTATGATAGGGCCCAAAGATCCTCCATTATAAAACACAAGAACATTATTCAGTGTGAGAAACACTGAGTCATAACCTGTAATATCTATTGATGAATTTGCAGCAAATTTCTGTCATTTATTCATTTTGAGCTTTTGCAGTTTTTGCTTCTGAAACATCAGGTTTGTTTTTCTCCTTTGACCTTTTGTGTTTGTGTTTCTTACAGAATTCTGAAATGACGGAGGTGGTTTATACATGTTTAATCACAGATCAATAATCAAACTCTCTGTGATTCTGTTTCTTAACAAATGATATTGCTCATTATTGGCAGTTGTGTTTTACACTGTATTACTCTTTCAAATAAAATAAAATGTATATTTGTTGAATTAAATCATGCTTTTGATTCCTTTAGTCTGATATCAATATCCACTTTGCACAACAAAATATTTAGTTTGTTTATTAAATCATGAGAAACTCATAAACATGGAATGTGTAGCACACATACTGTATATTTCAGTGTATTGAAGTGATCTTGGCATCATCGATAAGTGCAATAATCAAATAAAGAGTTTTTAATAAATATAAATCAGTACGTCTCTCAGACTGAATTCTTTAAATCCATACATCAGTTTTGAACACAAACATGCAACACAATTATGGCAAAACAAGCATTTATTTTTGTAATACTCATCCACAATGTAGAGTTAGAAATTATGCTTTTCTCCTGTCGTTTAATTCACTGGACCAGACACCAATTATTTTTCTTATTTATTTTATCATAATATGAAGACATAGACCAAACAAAGGTCTTCATTGCAGCATATGTCATCTCTGTCCTCTAGAAAAATAAGTTCAGTTTTATATGCTACTGACCAAAACAACATTACCAGAGGAACATATGAAATGCATATCTAATCCCGGTGGAAACTTCATACACTGCATACACACTCCATGTCTCTAACTCTTCCCACACACACTCTCTCACCCCTGTGTTCATGCAGTCTAGCTTGTCCCAATGTCTCTCTCACACACATTTATTCAAGAACACTATGATTCACAAAATACAATGATTACAAATGACTATAGATACATATAAAAAGTAATAATACAGATACTTAATACAACTGATTATGAATATTAATAAAAGTTATAACAATACTGAAAATAATATGAAATTATGAAATTTTAGTCTTCACACAAAGAGAACTGAAGAAAATTGTTATGCGTGTTAGAATCTTTATAAAGAGGCACAAATTGAATGAATGAAAATTTCAGACAGTAAATCATCTATAACTCCTGTAAGAACAGAATATCAGAGCAACTCTAAGAGCATTTAATACTCATGTAAACAGTTACTTTACATTTAAGATATTCACATCAGCATCCTATTAGGAGACAGAGAGACAGATTAACTTGAAAGAAAAAAACTAATATTGTGTCTATATTCTTACTAGGTTTTCAAGAAGGTAATATTTTTTTTACAAATTTGAGCATAAATAATTGGATAAAAATGTGAAAAAATGTACAATGTAACAGTGCAACAGCATCAAATATTAAAAATGCAATCAATAATAAGCATAAACGCACATCACGTTCAGTCTGAAAATATGTCTGCAATATTCTGTAAAAGTGATACAATAATCAAGCCGTCTAAAGAGTATAACAATCTAAATGACACTTAATCAGTCAAAGTGACTTTTATTACAAGAACATGATCAGTGTAGAAGTGTTACTTTACTTCATAATGAACAAAATCATGTTTCTCTTTTCAGTCTTAAATCTGCATGCAGTATTGTTTTTCAAATTACTGGATTAATGGTGTTTAATAAATGTACTAATAAAGCCTTAGGAAAATAAACATTAAATACTGAGTGTTATCAGCACACACTGAGCCAGGTTCCTGCTGTAACAATTACACAATTTTTCTCCATAGTGTTACAAATCTACTCAAAAAGGAAAGTTAATAAATAGTACTAAATATTTAATACAATAATTAAATGAAAAATCTGTTAAATCTAGTCAATGTGTCTTTCTTTTAAATAGCAGTTATTTATGTATTAGGGACCATTATTTTCCATGGCAACAGAATCTGTTCTCAAACATATTACAAGGTTAATATCTTAATAAAGTATTTGTACATCCTGATTATAGCTTTATCACCGTGCTGGAAGCAAACACATTGTAAATCTTTCATTATCACAGGCAGAAAATAACCACTTAGACAAGAAGAACAATCTGACTGACACGAAGAGTGACCAATCATTGTTTTTGTTTTATGTGCCATATAGAGTCAGTTTTATACAATATGTCATACAACAGTAGAGTAGAATATTCAGTTGATTGTGGGTATTTAGTCTTCAATGTGCTTCAAACATTACTCAGGTTTTGATGTCATTATTGAAAGTTAAATCCAATATTTATTTCCTACTCAAGTCGCTGTTCTACAAGAACAGGAATCACATTCACATAGAGACTGTGTTTAAGTCACTGTCATGACACTGAGCATGAGTCTTGCTTTCTTTTGAAGTGCACAAGAATCAATAGACAACTTCACACTATATTTGCAGTATAAATGTGCCTATAGATGGTTCAATCTGGTATGTTAGTGTGTCACAAGCTCCAGGCAAATGGAGCGGAGCAGCATTCACGTTCACTGGTGACAGCCAGGTAATGATCGTTTTTACCCAAGCTTCGGTGTTGTTTGTCACTGTTGTCAAATTAAACCATGACTAAAATATCTACAGTATCAATATCAATACAAATATCTCTGGTGTTAAAGTAAAATAATCAAGTCAAGTCACCTTCATTTATATAGCGCTCTTAACAATATGGATTGTTTCAAATCTGCTTTACAGAGATAATAGGAAATTACCGTAACAGATTGTTTAGGCTTTACAATAGCATTAGGATAAAGCACAAAACAGTGCCTGGTGTCTCAAGAACGCACTCCCTGAAATAGGTTCAAAGGTGCAAACGATTATCCGTTATCTCTGTGCAAAACTCAAAAACGTTAACCCGCGGAAATGTAGACGTTGCGCACATGCGCATCACGTGTTCAGTCCATAAGCATGCGTGTTTGAATATATGTGCGCAGGCGTGTAGTCCTTCACAAATCAACCCTCAAACTTAAATTTATAATACAGATTTTGTGTTGCATCTGCGTAGCCACGCAAACTGGAATTATCCAGACAACATTTTATCTGTACTGAGGTAAAGGGAAGGAGGCCTTTACAGGGGAGGGACTGGTTGACACTTCAGGACTGCGTTGTCGTCGTGTCCAGGCACAGGTCCTTCATCAGATCTGGATACAGCCTGGGTCCGGCGGACTGCAGTAAACCTCAGATAAACAGAGAGACTAATATTAGTAGATGCCATCCTTCTTATGATGTAACAAGTACAAATAGTGTTGCGCAGGGTCGGTAATGCCACCAAAATTAATATAAATGCCCACAAAATTCAAGATATGAAGTCACTACACAAGATGGTCTTTTATATGATATAATTAAGCAATATCACATGAAGAAAATATTAATATAATATTAATATAAATATTTATATAGGCCTATGTAATATTTGTCAGGTTTTATCACAGCAGTCTTATGGAGAAAGACGACCCAGATTGACCAAGGGATTTAAGTTATACTAACTGTGGTAAAACAATAACACATTTTGATCCATTTAGGTCAGTCGCCTTGTGAAAGCAAACTGAAACAAGAAGAAATTGTGACATTAGCCGCTTTCTGACCGGAGGAACCTTTTCACAGTTCCTAGAACTATTGGCTAAAGTACCCGGATGTCGGCGTGTTCGCACCGCAGGAACTAGGAACGATTTTAGCTCTAGGAACTCCATTTGTAGGAACTAATTTAGGTCCTACTTCAGAGTAGGGTCTAAACCAGCACTATAGGAACTACCCGTGACGTAAATGTACGCTGATTGACCGAACGCACGCGGAACACCAGCACCCGCCATTTTTAAAACAGCTATAATGTAAACACACAGATTATAGCCTATATATTTACTCCAGAAACTAACTATACAAACATGGAAAACAGTGATAGATGGGCCTCTAAACCTTTATGCTTAAGAGAAAATCCAACGCAACTTTGAGGGGACCAAGCCAAACATGATTATGTTTATCTGCCCAGCTAACACTGGACATCAACCACACGGCATAGGCTAATAACCTTTTTTCATATAGCCTTCTGTCTACTTTCTATAACAGTTCTATCTAATAAGATATTAAACAGTACTGTTAGACAGATTGCTAACTAATAAACACAGAGAATGGGAGCATTGTTTGCTCTGGTGTTCTCAGCGCCGTCAAAATAAAAGTCAGCGTGCTTGCGTCACTCCCTTACCTCTCCTACCAGTTCCTTTGGCCATTGCGAACGCAAACAGCAAAACCGAGTTTGGGGGAGAGTAGTTCTTAGAACTGTTTAGAAGTGGACAGTTCCTAGAACTAAGTTCCTGTAACTACTTGGTCGGAAAGCGGCGACTAAACAAGGGGGTGTGCTAATAAAGGGAAACAAGGAGGCAGTCCAAGAGGAGCACATGGCCAACACAAACAAAGACAAAGCCATTAGTACGGTGTACATTTTAGTACATCCTCAGACCTCAGACATATGAAGACAAGGCATCATGCCTCAGACTAAAAGGCTTCAGTCATTGGACAAAACGGCATCGCGCCTCAGACTGAAAAGCTTCAGGTCTCAGGAAAAACAATGTCAGGTGTCAGGTCTCGTACAATTAGGCATCAGACGAAACAGCCTCAGACAAAAAGGCGTCAGACAAAAAGGCATCAGACAAAACGGACTCAGACTAAAAGACATCAGACATAAAGGCATCGGACGAAACAGACTCAGATGGAGTTTGGAGATTCGCATTGCCCCGCCCCATGTGACATCACATGTAAATAGTTCATAGCTCGAAAGAACGCTTTACTTGATACATTTCTGAAGTCTCTAAGGTTGATTAAAAACAAGAAAACTGACAGATTCTTGAAATATTATGATGATATTTTTGACAATACCACTGATGCATAATGTTTCCTCTGTGTATGTCTTTTATTTATTTATTTATTTATTTTATATATGTGAAGCTTTACATATACTTGATATAATTTAATTCCTGAAGTTATATGTCCTTTATATCCGCTTGTTATCTTATACATATTCAATAAAAGTAAAAGAAAAAAAAAAAACGCTTTACGATAGTTTGCCAACATACAAGCTATAGTTGAAATATGTCATCTAACTTTTTAAACATGCAAATAAAACTTGTGAAATGCATGTTCTCTTCTGCATACAGCATAATTAGTGTAACATTTAATTAAAGCACACATATATATATATATATATATATATATATATATATATATATATATATAATTATATGCTTTAATTAAATGTTAAAACATGCACTCGCGAAATGCATGTTCTCTTCAACATAATTAGTGTATATATATACAGTACAGGCCAAAAGTTTGGAAACATTACTATTTTTAAAGGTCCCGTTGCATGCGATTCCATGTTTCAAACTTTAGTTAGTGTGTAATGTTGCTGTTAGAGTATAAATAATATCTGTAAAATTATAAAGCTCAAAGTTCAATGCCAAGCGAGATATTTTATTTAACAGAAGTTGACTACAAAAAACGGCTCGATTGGACTACACCCCTCTACATCCTGCATTAGTGACATCACCAGAACCGTTTCTTGACTAACCTCCGCCCACAGGAATGCTCCCTCAACTCTACTGGCTAACGTTACTTGCACACTTCTTATAACTTAGCCTACTGTGTTTACTCAGCTCTTACGGTGATTTTCTGAAGTAAAACTGACGCTTCATCTTTTGTGTGATGTACAATAAACTTTATTAAACTCATCAGTACATGTTTGATCATCATTCAGACAGCAGACTTGTAGGCTATTAATAAATAATGGATACATAGCCTACAAGCAGATGACAAATACGTTATAATAACCGTAATTAAACTACTAAACCATACCTGTTTCATCTCTATACAGCACTCTGACTCTGTAGGCATTATTGTCCGACTCGAAATGAACGCCGTTACTGAGAGTTTCTGATATTATCATCATTCCGTGAGATGAATTTTTCCTGACAGACTGAGCGCGAGCTCATGAAGCTCCGCCCCCTGTGTCGTCCAGCAGCACCTCATTTGCATTTAAAGGGGACACACTGAAACGGCTCGTTTTTCTGAGCCCCAAAAAATGTCAATTTAAACATGCTGTAAAAAATGATCTGTTGGGTATTTTGAGCTCAAACTTCACATACACACTCTGGGGACATCAGAGACTTATTTTACATCTTGTGAAAAGGGGCATAGAACGGGACCTTTAATGTTTTTGAAAGAAGTTTCTTCTGCTCATCAAGCCTGCATTTATTTGATCAAAATGTAATATTGTGATATATTATTACAATTTAAAATAATTGGCTTTAAATTTATTATACTTTAAATTATCATTTATTCCTGTGATGCAAAGCTGAATTTTCAGCATTATTACTTCAGTCTTCAGTGTCACATGTGACATCCAGTCTAACACATGATCCTTTAGAAATCATTCTAATATTCTGATTTATTATGAGTGTTGGAAACAGTTCTGCTGCCTAATATATTTGATGAATAAAAGGTTAAAAAGAACTGCATTTATAAAAAAAAAAAAAAAGAATTCTAATAATATAAATCTTCTAAACAGGGGCGGATCTAGAAAAATATTTATGGTGTGGCGAGAGGGGTGCAGGAATTTTTGAGGGGTGGCAACATATGGCAGACGTATATATACTGAGTTTAATTAAATTGGCCATAACTTTTAATTCGTTGCTGCCAACTGGGGTGATCCGCCCCTGCTTCTTTACTCACTTTTTATCAATTTAACACATCCTTGCTGAATAAAAGTATTGATTTATTTCAAAAAAAGAAAGAAAAAAAATTACTGACCCCAAATTACTGACCAGTGATTGTTGTTACAAAAGATTTATATTTTTTAAATATATAAATATTCATCAAAGTATCCTAAAAAAGTATCACAGGTAATGAAAAAATGTTTCCAACTTTGATAATGAATCCTCATATTAGAATGATTTCTAAAGGATCATGTGATAGACTGGAGTAATGATCCTGAAAATTACAGAAATAAATGATAATTTAAAGTATAATAAATTGAAAACCAATTATTTTAAATTGTAATAATATATTACAATATTACATTTTGTTTCTGTATTTTTGATCAAATAAATGCAGGCTTGATGAGCAGAAGAAACTTCTTTCAAAAACATTCTCTCTGTCTTAGCATGTATCCCATATTTGTATAGGGTTAAAAACTTTTTTTGTTAAAAGAAAAAAAAAATGTATATGTTTAAAAAATGTTGGCCTGTATATATATATATATATATATATATATATATATATATATATATATATATATATATATATATATATATATATATATATATATATATATATATGCTATGTATATATTATATGCTTTAATTAAATGTTAAAACAGTCTTAAAATCACTGCTTAAAATCACTGCTTTATTGAAATGTTACACTAATTAAGTTGTTTACAGAAGAGAACATGCATTTCGCAAGTTTTATTTGCACATTTAAAAACTTAGATGCCTTATTTCAAAACTCAAAACATTAATACATGACGACAGCTTTGTTTCCAGGTGGATCATTAAAGAACGCGACTGTTAGGCTACATGTCTGTTGGTTTTTGGACTATGTTCATGTCTGTTCAACTTCTAGTCTGTTTCAGTTCTCCTCTGTTCCCTACTGTTTGTCTCCTTGGTTACTGATTATAGGTTCCTTTTGTCAGGTGTGTTATCTTGTTAGTTTTTTATTTGTCTTTGAGTTCAGACAGAACGTGTAGGGCAAAGACCATGGAGACAAGGAATACGTGGAGATAACATTTAATCAGAAAACTCAGAGGAAACACTCACGCTTTGACGAGATCGGACAAATGACTGAAAGACACAGGGGGTAGGCCTAATGTATAACGCTCCGAAGCGGTAGGCCTACTGGAGATAGTGTGGGTTTAGTGTGCATTCAGGTTTCTTGTCATTTTTTTATTACAAGATTATCACTGATGTTTATTGCAACATTTGTAGCCTACAAACGCATATATTGCCTGGAATATGTGGGTTTTTTTTTATTATTTAAACGAAAAAAGGCAACGTTAGGGTTGTGTTTTATATTTCGTTTTGTTATAAATAGAATAACGTATAACGTGCAGTTAATAATCAATATGCATTGCGCATGAACCACATTTGTGTCCCTATAATGTTTAATTTATTTAAATGAAAACGAAAAGAGGCAGAGTGGTGTTTTATAACATATTTCGTTTTATTGTTGCTTAAAATGTATATACAGAGTAGGCCTAAGTTAACAGAGATAACCGGAGTAGCAGAGCGAGCTGAGTGACGATTTTAAGAACGCGCTGTACCATTTGCATGTAGGAGTCGCACATGGCAAGTACAAACTTTGCGTACTTGATATTGAGAAAAGCCTAATGTCGGCGCTTGTCTTCTTGTAACAAACATGTCGAGATCTGCTGCATGTCATCCATTGTAGTTTACTATGTTCTTCTTCGCGCGAAAATGACGTCGATCGAAACACCACGCCTATCAAGTTGTTATCTATCCAGTAACAACTACTGTTGGCAGTGGAAACGCTAGCCAGATCATGGTTAACAGACCCGAACCGTACCGTACTGTCCCGTACCGTACCGCTCCGCTCAGTGGAAACGAGGCAGTCTTTTTCTTAAGACATGACAGTTTTGCGCACTTACTTCCTGTCGCGTGCACGCTCTCTCAAGTGGCCAAGACCGCAAATGGGCATTTGGACAAGGCACAAGTCAACAGACATGGGAGAGGTGGTTGTTAACTGAGACACAGTCACTTGTCTCCATCTGCTTGATTACTGATGTAACATAAAAGGACACTGGCTGAAAAAAAAAAAATAAAAAAAAAAAAACATTTACCAGCAGCACTGAACCAGCAGAAGACACTAGTCTAGCGGGTTTAAATCCCAGTTGTGCAGCTGGGACATGTTGTCACACTGCGTTACAATGTGCCCCTATTAGAACTATGATATTCTATTATATACATTTATGAATTCTATTGAGAAACCATGAGTAAAAGGTGAATAAAGACTGAGAGTCAATGTTCAGAAAAGATTCATTATAATTATGTGTTTTGTGGTGTGTTTGTTGTCAAACTAAAAAGTTAGTTTAGTTTTATTTTTAATTATTAAAAAATGTCATTATGTTATATGAAAACGTTAATGATTGTATTGTATTGAGAAAATATTTTAGTTTGTCTATTATTTTTTGATTAGATCAGATTGCATTTTAATCTGTCATATGTTACAGTGTGCTTTCACTTCCATTCTTTCGGGGTAAATCAGGAAAAAAGTATACACTGTATTAATGAAGCAAAACTACATAATTGTATTAGACATGTGTATAATTGGTGTGGGGAAAAAATAAATACTCTAAACCCTTAGTAAGTTTACACAAACTGAGAAAGTCAAAATGTGTTTGGTTGTGCCTCGCTCTCCCCTACGCCCTCATTAGATCTCAGTTGTCATGGTAATATCACTGCTTTTGATTATCCCTTGTGAATTTAAAATTCAAGTACCTGTATTTATGTCAGATTACATTTTAGGAAGAAACTGAAGACCATGTATTTTAAAATAAAGTAAAAGTGAGTAGGGCCCACGATCCCCGAAACTGGGACTTCATACTTTCCACTGGAATTATAAGCAAAATAAAATAGCATTGAAATTTAGTATTATCAAATTAGTATTTTAGTCTTTGAAGCAAGGCCAAAACTATTGAAACCTGTTTGAATTTTGAACAGTTCTGTTACAGTATTGGGATGTTTTTCACTGTTCTGATTGGTTGTCTCTGCTGTAGTGGGCGTGGCTGCTGTTGTGATGTCACTATCAGTATCTCACTGATGAACCAGACATTCTCACATCAGGACACTAGGGGGCGATGATGATGATGATGATGACGAAGAAGTCTTTTAATAAGCCTCAGAGGATTTTTGTACAGAAAATAAAGAATTGTGAAATAATTTGATTATTTTTGTAGCCTATATTCGCCTATATACACCCTAGAAGATGATCTGAGAGGACAAAGCATACACACACACACCAAATATAGTCTATCAATTTTATCAAACACATTTATAAAATATATTTACAACCATGCTGACAGATCCAGTCTAATGTGTTTTAGTTCTGCTGGTGTTGTTTATGGTTTTGGAAGCTGGGAGATCAGTTTATATCAGCTCCAAATAAGGCCATCATATACAGGCTGTTTTCTACGGAAATAGACACTGTCAAAATGCTCTACAGGGCGTTGCCTCTAAGGGAAATGAGAAGTGAAAAAAGAAAAAATAGAAAGTCTAACATTCAATAGGCTATTGCAGAAAATACTGCACTGGTATTGCCATAAATGCCATAGACCATATAAATACACCATGCAATCTGATTCCATCACTGTACTGTCAGTTTAAAATGACTTTAAACAATAATTATGTTGTTTCTGTTGGAAATGATAGTCAAACATTTCTGTAGAAAGTTTAGCCACATTGAGCTTAAAGTGACAAATGTTTATTCAGTGTGAAATGGCGCAGTTCAGAAACTAGAATAAATAGATGAAACAGCGCTTCACACGATCACACCAACAAATGTGAACTTTAGTCATGTGATTCATAAACATGCTAACCATATTTTTTATGCTAAACTAAAGACATTGTTCCTAAAATAAAAACTGTTCAAACTTAAGAACATTGCATTGAGCAACTAGCCTAATGAAAATATCTCAAAACAAGATCCCATATTTATTTATTGTGTTTTTAGAAGATTATTTATTCACAAAGTGTTGATAATGAATACAAGTATGAGTGATAGCCTATAGCCTAGTATCTTCATTCTGCATGTTGTTCTTGGCTTCTTATAAGCAGTTACCAATTTTGGACATCTGGTTCAGAGATATGGTGTGGAAATAGAAGATAACAATATCTGGAATTCTGGAAGTATTGTGGTGTCCTAAACGTTTGCTTTTAAATGACTCCTCGTCTTACTGTTTCTCTCTGTCTCAGAAAAAGTTGTTGTTGTAAAAAAAGACATGTTTAAATGTCTTTATACTCTACTTGTATTGTGGAATTTTATTTATTTATATGTTATAGATTGTCTATGACTGTGCCTAATGTGATTTAGAGGGAGTGTGGAGGGAGAGAAGGGGGTTTTAAACGGTTGCTGTGATATTGTTTCCACAGTCCACTTGCTTTTATTTTTTGTCACTGTTATGAAAGCTGCTCTTGTCTTCTAAAATTTCATAATAAAAGTCCCAAGAACATAAAAGACAGAGACCCTCCATTATACACAAACACAAGACCATCATTCAGTGTGAGAAATACTGACTCATAACTCGTAATGTCTAGCGATGAATTTGCAGCAAATCTCTGTCATTTGTTTATTTAGAACTCTTGCAGTTTTTGCTTCTGAAACATCAGGTTTGTTTTTCTCCTTTGACCTTTTGTGTTTGTCTTTTCCTACAGAATTCTGAAATGACGGAGGTGGTTTATACATGTTTAATCACAGATCAATAATCAAACTCTCTGATTCTGTTTGTTTACAAATGATGTGTTGATTATCATATTGGCATTTGTGCTTTACACTGTATTACTTTTAAATTAAATTAAATTTACAGTTGTTTTAAATCACGCTTTTTGATTTCTTTACACTGATATCGATATCCACTTTTGGTCACAACAAAATATTTTTTGTCTGTTCATTAAATCATGGTAAACTCATAAACATGGAAAGTGCAGCACGCATTTATATTTCAGTGTATTGATTATTGATAAAGCACTTGGGGGTACAGTAGTACATAGTATAGATGCATTATTTCATGTGATTTCAAATAGATAAATTCTTTAAAACCATTATTATGCATGTAACTTCAACACAAACATGCAACACAATTATGGCAAAACAAGCTTTTATTCTCTTAATACTCATCCACAGTGAGAACTGAAAAAAACTGATGCGTTTTATGCTAGAATATTTATAAAAAAGCAAAAGCTGAATGAATGAAATGTTCTGACAGTAAAATTATCTATAACTCCTTTATGAACACAGAACATCAGAGCAACACTAAGAGCATTTAATACTTAAGTCCAAATAATGTGGTGTCTATATTTTTACAAGGTTTTCAAGAAGGCAATCATTAAAAAAATTAAGCATGAAAATTTTAATAAAAACAAAAATTATAATGTAACAGTGTAAGTGCTTCAAATAAAACAAGAATAAAAGCATTTACACTTTAAGTTCAGTATATTATTTCTGCAATATTCTGTAAAAGTGTATAAATATCAAGCCTTCTTACAGAATGTAACATGATAAATTACACTAAACAGTCAAACTGTCTATTAATACAAGAAACCAGTATCATCAGCATCAGTGCAAACAGCAGACTATAACATCAACTTCATATTGAATGAAAGCATGTTTCTGTATTTATGCCAAATCAAACAAAAGCCTTCACTTATTAGTTTCACATCTCAAAAGCACAAATGGGTTGACTTCAAATAATGTTTATGTGTTTATTGTTACAATGATCATCCCTGAAAGGAGGAAGACTTAACAGGCTCATCAGACTCATCAGGCTCATCAGGCTCATCAGGCTCACCAGGCTCACCATGCTCAGGGCACAACTTAATGCCTGTTGTGCTCTGATCTGTGAGAAAACAAAAAAAGAACCACAGAAGTTAAAAAGAGAAATAAAGAGTCTTACTTCTGCAAATAACACTGATGCAGCATTGCATTTCAGTTTACTGTATTAATGGTGTTTATTAAATGAACTAATGAAGCCATATTAACATAAAGATTTAATGCTGAGTGTTATCAACAGAGTCAGGGCTCCTGCTGTATTCATTCAATCGTTTGTTAAAAAGAAATTAAGCTTTTCAGTAATTGTTAAATTTACTCGCTTAACTGACCAGGAGTGGCACTGAAAAATGATCAGTGCATTCATCAAAAAAAAAGTTGACTGATTTACATTTAATTAATAAATCCAATAATAATAGATTTCATCGTTTTATTTTAGTGTCACTCCTAGTCTGTTTCAAACAGTGAAGAATCTACTTAAAAGGGAAAATGAATATATTATACAAAATAATTACATACAATAATTGAATCTGTGAAAACTAAAAAAATCTTTTTTTTTAATTGCACGTTGTTATATAATATACCGTATGTTATATATAGAATACGTTTTCTTAAATGTAGTACAAGGTTAATATCTAAATGAAGGTCAATGAAAAGTAGAAAATTATTTGTAAGAATTCTCTGTAGTGAAGCCAAGAAAACCTGACAAAATTTAGTTAAATTAAAAAGAGATCAAGGTCATCTTTATCTTTATATTCGTATTAATGGTGTTAATGTTGTAATAATGTCTGAATGAACAAGAGGAATGAATCCATATCACACATCTTACAGTGTTTGTCCATCCTGAGCAGTATTCATTTCCTTGCTGGAAACAAACACATATTTTAATCTTTTGTAAAACTTTACTTTTCACTGGCAAAATGCTTTTAATTAATTATACAGTAATTTTATTATTAATTATTAATCATTCTATCTCAGGATCTGTCCAGGATATGATGCACTATTTACTCTTCAGTCT
Source organism: Leucaspius delineatus (assembly GCA_023718395.1). NCBI lineage: Eukaryota > Metazoa > Chordata > Actinopteri > Cypriniformes > Leuciscidae > Leucaspius > Leucaspius delineatus. The sequence continues at coordinate 30,379,419 of CM043363.1, forward strand.
AAAGTTAAACAGCTCAAGATCAGTGCCGTCTTTAACGTTTCCGTATTAATGGTGTGTCTTTGTAATGTGTTTAATATATATTTAAAATATGTAATATCTCCATTATAGATTAATGAGGGCACATCATACACAGACACAACAAATAGTGCAATTGTTGCTGAGATCAAACACTGTCGTATCTGCAGTTACTATGTTCAGTTTGAGTTTTCTACAGACACACAGATGCAGATCACAGTAGATCAGTGTCTGCCCTTCATCTGTTATTGTTTAACAGTATTCAGACTTTACTCAGGTTTATTTCCAAATTATGTGAACTGTGGGTGATACTTACTCCTAAGCCTTTTTAGTTTAGAGATCATCCAGCGATGGTAAATCCCAAACACCAGCAGCAGAACAACAACACCACCACCAACAATCCCTGCTACAGCACCTGGAGACACACCTGGATCTGGAGTTTGTTTATCTGATACTGTAATGATAAAGACAGACATTAGAGTGAGTGTGTCTGATCTATAACACACACTATAAACATCAGCACTATATAACCTGAGTGTAGATCTGATACTGTAATGATAAAGACAGTCATTAGTGTGAGTGTGTCTGATCTATAACACACACTATAAACATCAGCACTATATAACCTGAGTGAAGATCTGATACTGTAATGATAAATACAGACATTAGTGTGAATGTGTCTGATCTATAACACACACTATAAACATCAGCACTATATAACCTGAGTGTAGATCTGATACTGTAATGATAAAGACAGTCATTAGTGTGAGTGTGTCTGATCTATCACACACTATAAACATCAGCACTATATAACCTGAGTGAAGATCTGATACTGTAATGATAAAGACAGACATTAGTGTGAATGTGTCTGATCTATAACTGTAATTACTTCTGTCAATGAAAAAAGCAAAGGGTGGTAACAGTCAAAAATGCATCACCTACAGCATGAAACACTGTAGTGAAACTACCCTATATTTATTGGTAATAGTAATCTGATTCAGAGAGAATCATAAATGCCAATATATATTAAAAAAAAAAAAAAAACACTGAAGCTTTTCTGTGACAGATTCTGTTCTCACTGAAATATGTAAACCCAGTTTCTAATGACAAATATTTGAAACACTAATCTAAGGTCCATGAGACAATATGTGAAATAATGTAAATTTCCTCTACAAATTTCTAATTTGTTGCAAACAATTTCTTGTTTAACATGTTTTGTTTGTCAGATGTCCTTCATCAGTTAGACGTATATGTTGATTTGATATCTAAATTGTTCACAGAACACAGATGTAAATAAGATATTGATAGTGAAAGATCTGATCTACTCACCACTGACAGTAACACTGATGTTCCTCTGAACAGTGTGTGAGCTGCTGTTCATGTGTAGTTGATAATCTTCAGAGTCTGTGGTTTTGGAGTCACTGATGAAGAGAGATCCAGATGGGCGATGCGGCTTCAGTCTGCCTTTGAATCTCTCGTCACTGGTGTCATGTGTTAAGAACTGATTGGTCCCTTTATTGATTTCAGCAATGAGCTGTTCTTTAAACTTCCACTTTATCAGATCATATCCCTTTATTTCAATAAGACCAGTGTCTAGAGTAATAGATTCTCCCTCCTTCACTGATACTGGCATCATTTTACCTGTCACAGCAACAAACACATATGAAGAACATATGATTACACATATGAATTATACTTTTAATCACGCAGTTAAGTGTTCTGCGGTTAATCTACTACTGAAAATTAGCAAATTAAAGAACACAGCTCATTTCCATAATGACAACGCAATCTACCAAGAACAGCACAAATTCACATAGAGTCGCAAACAAGAGAGATCTACTGAAAACACAGGAGCAGCAAATTAAAAAAATTGGATAATGTTCGGATAACGTCTTCCTCTGCCATTCATCCAAAATAAACAAACACAAGTGGAGAAAATTCTCTCCTCCTCTCACAAGCTCTCTGTTCTCCACAGCGCCTCTAGCAGCAAATATTACAGCATGTCAAACACAGAACTGGTTAAAGCAGGGATGCCCAGTCCTGTTCCTGGAGATCTTCCTGCAGTGTTCAGCTCTAACCCTGATCAAACACACCTGAAGCGGTTCATGAAGATCTTCAGGAGCACTTGATCATTACAGTGGGTATGTCTCCAGGAACAGGATTGGGCGGCCCTGAGTTAAGACATGCATTTTGGGAATTAAATAATAGCCAGTAATTTACTGCCTCAAAACTTTATCAATAACATTGCATGATTTATTCAAATAATCTCCTGACATACATTTTACAACTGAAAGGAACTCCTACAACTGCAAATGCAATAAGGTCAGCCGAAAACATAACTGACCAACTGACATTTTAAATGAACCAATTATGAATTATGTGACTATTTGATATGGGTGCACTGCACCAGCAAAGTCTGGCCAAAAGTGTGTAGTGAGAGCTTGCCTAAAGATGTTTCCTGTCATAAGTGAAAACATGTAAGGCGATTATGATTTAGAATGCACATAAAAGAGCTTTTTTAAGATGTTTATCAGACGTCTGTAACAACAGGTTATTTTCTCTTTAACAGACATCTTGGAGACACACGTGTGCTCTCTGCTTCTGCAAGTGTAAAGATGAGTGTGATGAATTCTGGTTAAACACTGCAGATCCTATTGTTTGTTCTCACCTCTTGCAAAAGCTGATCTATGTATTTGAGTTTCATTTTCTTAAATCAATTTTGACATTTTGTACATTTTTATTAAAACAAACCCATGAATGTACCCAGTCCCAACGTGATATTTTACATAGGGTTAAAATAGGTAAATATTGTTGCTTAAAAATGTCTTTAATAGCATCAAATATTAAAAACTGTGCAGAAACCTTAAGAAAGAATAATTATACAGGCCATTTGAAAGTAGTTACATCACTACAGTTGCGCATGTACTATGGTGGCAGAGAGGTAGTGTAGGAAAATGGGTACAAAATGATTTGTGTCAATATTGTATGTCTTGAGCTTTTCTTGTGCATGTAGATGCAGAGTTTTTCCACAAGGAATATGAAGATGTCCGGCCACTGTAATTTTGGCAATTTACAGTAGTCCAATCCTTGACCAATAGACCTGACAGTGAATACGGGTCAGAAAACCTCACCACATTGCTAACGGGTGATTATTGCTCGACTAATTAGTGTAGGTGAACCTGTCTTCTGCAGGCAAAACATTAATATAATTGCAGAAGGCAACCGGATGATCCATGTTGTAAATATTGAGGCTCATATCTGACTGCTATGGAAGCTTGTTCCTGCCACGGAATAAAAAATATAAAGAAATAAAGAAAAAGATCATTTTGATTTTATGACTGATGTTTTTTTTTCTAGCAATTGTGTTTTCCTTTTTTTTTTTTTTTTGTGACAGAAACAAGCCATAAATTGTAACTGTCACTGTTTGCCATCAGACAGGCTCCGCCCACAAAACACGCCTCTGTTTACAAACACCAAAATGCTCTGAGCCACATTATTACAATATAAGAACAGTGTTAGAATTATCTGAGACATTTTTTACATTAAAAGAATAATAATTTTAATGTATTAATTCCAAGGATTGGCACCTAATAAACAACTGGAACTCCAACAGCAAATTTGTAAAGGTACACTACATAACTTTTAGCGCTCTAGCGGTTAAAAACAAAACTGCAAGTGGCTTTTGGAAGAACACTGTAGCCGGTGTTGTGCCGAATTTCTACTGTCCTCCGCATGACATCAGATGATGACGTCACAGGGCTAAATTAATTTATTGTTTGTGATTCCCTTTCATTTTTATTTATTTTAATTGTTTTATGTAGTTATTGCAGCATTGTTTGTTAAATGTCTTGAGAACATACTAGTTTCGTATTTTTGAAATTTAATTAAATAAAATGACAAAAAAAAAAAAAAAGCTCCACACTGTTTGCTATACAAAGCTTTTTGTAACCAATCTTTTCACCCAATTTACAGCCGGACCACATCGAACACTGAAGAAAACATTGGGAAAACTGATCAGAGGCTTCAACAGTGTTTTTCCTTTTTGTTTTACATTTACATGATTGAACTGTGTTTAGCGTTGCAGTTCATATTATGGACGAGTCTAATTTGCATTTGTGTAGCTATATTGTGTAAAATATGTACAGTAAGTGCAATAGGCAGTTTTATGTGTAAATGGACTGCATGTGGAAAAAGTCTCATAGGAATTTCACTCTTAATGAAATAGTGAAAATAAAGTTGAACTGAAATGAATACTCTGTGTCATTTCAATACATTTTAATGTATGATTTATTATAATTCAAGTTAATTAATTTGGATTATGTTTTACACATTCGGTTGTACATTGCGTAAAACAAAGTAATATTTTGGTGTAGATAGACATATGATGCAGAAAAATCTGAAAATGTAAGGGAATGTGAGCTAAAATAAATGGATGGCATATTCGCTTCAAGAAAGGGAAACCTGTGTCCCAAAACTGAAGGATTCAATGAGTTTAGGGGAGACCGGGGACAGTGGCAACATGTCATTTTTCTCCAATCAGAAACAAGCTAGAGTGATGTCACTCATAGACCCTCCCCCCACCAAGAAGACAGTAGACATATTCAACATCTGCTGCTGCATTTATTGAACAAAACTTGTTTTGGAGGTATGAAAGTAAATGTATTTTTGTCATACTGTCCTGACATTTTGTACGAATTAATCAAAACTTACTTTGAATTATTGTTTTGTTGACTTAAGTGACATGGTTAGCATGTGTCAGAGTCAGTGTGTCTAGCAGGCGTATGATGTTCTGTCATGGCTGATAGGGTTCGGGACGGTTGCAACAAGTTATAAATTGCATGTTTAATAAAAGTTTGTTGCATTGCAAATTGTTCAATTCTTCCTGTCTGACACTGAAATATGGAGAGATTGAATAGCATCTGTAACTCCTGCACACTGAATCTGTGTAGGCCTACACATATACAAAACTCAATAACTGTTATTTGATAAATATCACTAAACAAATAAATTATAGGCAACAATAATATTACTGAAATAAATAATACTATAATATTATAGTAGGTCTAAAACAGTTCATATTTTCAGAATTCTAGGCTCATTGAGATAAAAAGCTAAAGTTAATTAGGCTAAGGTATTTTTAACATGTTGCATGTCCCTGGGTTGGGGTCAGTTGCAACATTTGGGTTCATCCATTCAAATAAATACAGTGAACGATATGTCATATATAATCATCTTTAAATGGTATGGGTAATTAGCAGACAGATGCAAGTTTAATATATACAAATTTGGTTGGTCTAGTCCAAATAGTCTCTGAGTAACTGAGAGAAATGCAAAAAGTGTTGCAACTGTCCCCGGTCTCCCTACTATGCAATACAATGTTACATTTATTCCCTGTGCCATTTATTTTATAAACCAATATAATCTCAATATAATCCCATGGGCAAATAATGTTGCCTATATATTTATTTACTTACATTCTTCTCATCTCTGCTGTCTGTACATCACCTCTTGCTATAGCATATCAAAAGTAATATCCATTCCAAATTAAAGCTACACTGTGTGATTTTTACCCCCATCTAGCGGTGAAATTGTATATGACTACCCAGTGAATATTAGCAGAGAATGTCTAATAGGAAGAGAATTGGCACTCTCTGCTTACTTCCGGTTTCTGGGCTGGCTGCAGTAACACGTCTCTGTCCATGCGGGGGCGCTCGCAGGCGAGTGCAGAATGAATGGAGGTCAATGGCGAAAAACCCTCAAAATCCACTTTTCTCAAGATATAATTTTTTGTCTAGTAATTTGAATGTTGTATTCGAAAGGAGAAGCAAAGAAATTACACATTGCTGGGTGTTAGATTTTTTAGAGTCACTTATTTGGTTTAAAAAGTCTTTTAAAATGTCAATGACGTCAGAATGCTGACGTCATTAGCAGAATGCTAGCGTGTTATGGGCAACAACAACTCAACCTGTAGGAAATCGAAAAGAAATAAGTACTCGTTCATTCAACTTTCGACCTATAACCCATGTTGAACTTGCAAAACCTACAATAAAATCTGAGATTTCTCAACGGCAATCGGGTGAAAGAGACACATTTAGCCGTCTAGCCCCATAGACTCCCATTCAGTCTGCACTCGCCCGCAATCACCTCCAGTGGAATTCTAATGGAACTGCAATCAAGATCGATACAATGGGGCTAATAGGAAGTGCCAAGGCTCTCCGTAGACGGGCTCTGATATTAGTTTCTGTTCCTCTCAATTCCGAGGGCGTTTTAACTCCTACGGTCGCCGTATTATTCCAAGATTAACATGGCTTCCAGTTATCACTTCGTCCATGACAATAATAAACAATACGTCTAAAATGAATAAAACTACAGGACAGATGTCAGGAGGTAAACGTCACCCTTGGAATCGGCTATCCCAGCATAATCAGATTAGGCTAACGTTACAATGTGTACAAAGTAAAAGCAATTAAAAATAACTAAAATTTACAGTGTCCTTTTTTTTTATATAGCTTACAAAATTGCGCCTTTAAAACTATTCATCACCTGTGATCCGTCGCAGCACAGATTTATGTTACAAGGTAAACAATACTTTTTCACCATTGACGCGAGGATGAAGTTATACTAAAGGTCGTTCTGGCGTTATTCACAACCATGCTATGGTTAGACAAGCAACTATAAAACTTCGAATTTACACAAATGAATTACAACAGGCTTAATTACCTGTCGAGAAAGAAAGTTACTCCAATATAGACTATGGTCTTGCTGATTTGTCTGTCGCGTTGACGTTTTAATTCTCTCTTTCAAATGTGAGTACGCACATACGCGCACACACACACACCACCGGCATTCACCCGTATGTACTTTCAATGGCAGATTATAAACTTGAGAGAATACTTTATTACTTGAAATAAGTAAATATACATTAATGAGCACATATATTTTTGAAAGAACTAAGTGTTTTTTGATAAGAATCAACTAAAAAAGTTACACAGTGTAGCTTTAAACTTCCCTCCTCAGCTCCACTGTTTGGTACTTTGGTCATGTGTTTTCTATGGGGAACAAAGTTCCTCCTCCTCCAGGGGCTTCATGGCTCAGAAGGACCAATTACATTGAGCAACATTCAAACATGAGAATGATATTTGTCTTAGGGACCGTTCAGTATTTGTGGAATGGACCACCGGAGGAAAATAGGGGAGGATGTATTTTTATTCTTTGTTGAGGGGAGGGTCATCCAACTTTTTTTAGTCTACGGGGAGGGTCACCCAACTTTTGTATGAAAACAGCAACATTTCAAAGTGGCTTGTTTGGTGCATATTTTTCCTTGTCCCCTCATCGCTAGCAGATGGGTCTGACCCAACAAAAATCCAGTTTGGCGCTGCCTGAAGCGGTTTAAGCACCCTCAAATGAAAGTAAAGCCCCGTTCACACTACAAGCGACTTTGTCGCTGCATGTCGCCAGTGGCTGGCGGTGAGGTCATTAGTGGGCGTTCCCACTACTGGTTGCCTAGTAATGTTTGTGAGTGACATTCACAGATGTTACTCCATGTTGTAGACCAGTGGTTCCCAATTCCAGTCCTCGTGACCCACTGCTCTGCACATTTTGTATGTCTCCCTTATTTAACACACCTGAACCAGATCATTAGGAGAGACTCCATGAACTGAAATGAGTGTGTCAGATAAGAGAGACATACAAAATGTGCAGAGCAGTGGGTCACGAGGACTGGAATTGGGAACCACTGTTGTAGACAACAAATCTGTTTTCTTGCCTCTACAAGCTAACATTTTGGAAGGAAAAGTCTAAATATAAATGGAATCAGTACATTAAATGCATAATATTAAAGATGAATGAGAAACAGCGAGTGCCCTGTGCTATTGCGGCTATTTAACTGCAGCAAATGGGCAAATACTGGTCTTTCTGAGTTCACGAAACCATTCAGGCTCGGAGTCAGCACGGCAAGTACCACTGTATGTACACGGAGACATATCATACATTATTGGACAGTTTCTGACTGCTAAAATAAACTTCTCATTCATCTTGCCTCGGTCTGACGCAGCACTGAAGAGTGACGGATCACGTGTGCTCCACTGACTTCACTCCTATTGGTTGTCGCTCCCGAAAGTCGCTCTTCATTTGCATAAAGTTAAACATTTCTCAACTTTGTCGCGTCGCCAGACACGCCCCATCCAGTCGCCAACGGTCGCGACTGCGCGTGTCACCGGAAGTCGCCCGCTCCCCATTGAAAATGAATGGTATCGCGTCGCTTGGTCGCGTGTAGTGTGAACGTAGCTTAATGCTGTCAACATTGAATGCGGCGACAGGCGACGCGACGTGACGCAACACAACAAATTCGCATCAGTAAACTAATGGCATTTCAAGCACTCGCTGGGCGAAGGAAGATTGATGCGGCTTACCGGGAAGGTTTTGTGGAGGTTTTTTTTGCTTTATTTGGTAGTATTACAAATTAATAGTTTTAAAATAGTATTAGTAAAAAAATTTTTTTAAAGAAAACCACTTAGCATTTGCCCGTGTTCCGGCCCTGCCTCCAAGCACAGACACTTTAAATCCTACCTGTTGCCTTTAACCATCCACTTATTTAGCTGCTGTCGCATCCCTTGACATGCCATCTCCTTTTCCCTCTATCTTTTTCTATTTTTAGCCCCCGACAGCATTTTTGCTTTATCCATCTTATTCGACTTCAACTCACTAAGCTCACGGCGCCTCCTCCAGCTTGCAATATGTCAAAATTCTATGATGGAATCTTTTGATTATTTTATTATTATTATCATTTTTTACCATCGCTTTGGCGCCCCCATGCGCCGCATATAGCGCATGTATACCCACTTTTTGCTCTACTGCTAGGAGGGTGGAGCCAGGCTATGAAGAGAGCAGGGTTCGAAAACAATTTGGAACACACTGTAGCGTCATCTTTCCAAACCAATGTAGCCAGCAGTGTCAGTTCACACAAGATTGATGTACATCAGTTGTACCTAATCTGAAATTATTATAGCCTACATGATTGTGTCACTAATAACCAATAATTCAAACCAAAATGAAATGCTTATGACTCCTCTTATGAGGGTTGAACCAAATGCCCTGCAATAACTACTAAGCTTTATAGCTACTGCATTACACTAGGCTATCTATTGGAATAAAATTACACAATATATGTTCATAAAAAGAAAAAATATATAATGTATTGATTTCAATGACTGGCACCTGATACACAAATGGAAATATATGCACCATCAAATTATTAGCCTAAATAAAATTCCAGTTAGTTTTTGACATTAAAATTCTGTTTAAACTATTAAAATGTAATATAAACTAAGTGTTAATCTAAGCATGTAAACGGCTCACTAGAGTCTAGGCTATATTATAATAGATTATTTTCTCATTATAAAACGTTTGATGTACTCACCAAGAGTATTAATACGGAATTTTCTGTGTAAGATTATACTGCTGGTGTTGATCTCCACTTTATAATCTCCAGACTGCTCTGTTCGGATGTTTGTGATGGTGAGGTCTCCGGTCTTATCATTCATGCTCCATCTCTTGTCAGCGCGCTTTAATCCATTAACTTGCGCGAGACCGTCACCGGTTCCAAAGTTTGTTAATTTTCATTTACTGTACGAATTTACCATCAACGCTTAAACAAATATTGACAAACGATACGTCAATCGAAAGGTCAAAGGCTCGAGCATTGATATTTACGACCGTAATGTTGTAGAGATAACATAATTTTTCATCGTATCAAGAGTTCGCAATTATTCACGCAACATTAAAACAGGGAGTTCTGAACAGTTGCTGTCTATTGACGATGACAGATCAATTAAATCAGGCAAAAATCGGCGTAGAGTTCATGATTATTATCCGGAACACAAAACCAGTTTTACTTTTTAGTCCAAAAAGGGATCGTTTAAAACAAATATCGATGAATTCTTCTTTGCTTGCGTAATGTTTCTTCTGAGAGAATGGAAATTCTTATCAATTACAAACTAAATTATTCACTGTAAGGGCATTTTAGGAGGAAAACATACAAATAAGTTTGTTAGTCTTACAAAAAGAATAGCCCCGCCCCCAGCGTTCTCTGTGCAGCGCTGATTGGTCAGTGATTCAGAACATTCTAACAGCGCCACCGACTGTTCTGACGTCCAAATATACACATATAATATTCACTGCACTGCACTGTAGTTTTAACACAGAGGTGATTACAGTGATGATATGAATAGTTAGTATTACACAATCAGCCTTGTGCAGGTGTTCAAGCATTGAAGTTTCTATTTAGGAATCTTATTTGTATTCTGACCAAATACATTCTGTAATTAATGTGCGCCGCCACTAGTATCATTAACATAACTGCAAAAATAATGACTATATTTTCTTTAACAAGTTTCCTGAACAATCCCTTTGTCTGCCACGGACTAGAGATGTCCGAAATCACATATACTGCCAGAGCAGATACCACACAATATAAAGAACTTGTTTGAATGTTAAAATGTATGTTCTAAAACGTATGTATGTGTGTATTATGAATACAGATTAAACATATTAAATCTGCCATATTGGCATTGTCATATGACTTAAGACAGCAAAGTTACTCTTTCCTGACATGTACACATTTTTCCTGCGGCCTCATGAGTTAGTAAAGTGTTAATGCGATGTGCACTTTACTATCATGGTGGGAGAAGTATGACATGTAGGTATTCTTCGGGTATTACTTAATGAATACTGTGTATTTGGACATTTGATGTGCTGTTTTTTACATTCTATAGAGTAGGGAAGATTTATTTTTACACAGTAACTGTCTTGCCACCCTGCTCTAGCTAAACTGATCATCCTTCCCCAAACTCACTCAGTTGGTTATGGCTATACAACTATATCAGACTGAACTCAAACAAACAGATCAAGCAAGGTAGTTATATGATAAAAAGATGAGAATGCTAGAATGAGAAGTGTGCTGTACTAATGCTACACGACATGTTGTATGTATATAACATTATATATATATTTTTGCTACAGTCTTTATTGATTAACACATATACAACTACTAAAAAAGATTAAAAGATTGATACAGAGACAAAGATAAATGTTTGCAGACTGGATATTGCTTATGGAGGAGTTCTGCACTGGGGTAAATGTGTTCAGACTAAAGTCAGATGAATGGTATATTAATGGCGGTATATTACAGATTATGAGGCAGAGTAAAGAGATGTGAGAAGTGGAGAGAGAGATACTGGATGTCAGTAGTAGAGAGAGAGAGATGACAGGATGGGCAGTTTGCTGTATATCTGTCATAATGTAAAAGTGTCAACATATGAAGAGTAGATGACAAAAAAAACAACAACAAAAAAAACTTTTAAAATATGGGTGAAACGTTTGAGAAATAACTGACAACGGAAAAGCGTGAATGATGAACTAAAGCACTGCCACCATAAACCTAAAGTCATGATTGTAACTTTTACCGCTGTACTGTCAACGCACGACTGTTTCACATAAAGTTCAACTATTTAAATGTTTATAATTTACAGATACAACAATTATGCTTAGTTGTAAATAATTTCATATTGTTTTTCATCTCAAATTAATTTCTAGTTGCCTACTTGGTGTCACCAAGTGCCATTTTTCAATATTTACATTCTATAAGAAGAAAATGTTTAATGAACCTTATTTTTAGTGGCTTTACAATCAAATTTAAATTATAACTAATTCAGACTTGTGGCTTTGAATTGATTGATTTTTGAGTTGATCATAACACAGTTTCACATATTTATTTTTAAATATATTTTATTTAAATAAATTGATCATTACTTTACAAAATGTTTAAGCCTCTCTCACGTTTAGTCTATAATGATATAACAGATTATTTTACTTGAATGACAAAACCACATCTATCATCTTTCTAAAGAGTCCTCAGTTATGCCTGTAGTCCAGAGTGTTCATGAACTGTGACTGTTTTAGTCTGTGTATGTCAGGTTTGGGTTTGAGCTCAACTAGTGGGGGCGACTGTTAACAGGTTAAGACTTGATCTCCAAACTTCCACTGTATCTGATCATCTCTCTGTATATCAGTAACACCAGTGTGTAGAGTGACAGTATCTCCCTCCACCACTGACACTGACATCACAGCATCTGTCACAGTAACAAACACATGAGGAGAAGAAACAGAAACAGATTAAAACAGATCAAGCTAATAATGCTGCAGGTCTAGAAGTCAGAGATGCTGAACATATTTGACTCAGATTCGTTAGATTTGCTGCTCTTGCTTTTCTTTTTCTCTTTCTTTTTGTTGAATGTTGAATTCACATCTGAACCTCTGCCTATCTAAGGGTTTTTTAGTTATGAAGTTTGCTAACTCTTTAGTAATTGCAATTTAAATTATACGCTCACCTGTAATTCTTTTGTTTTTGCATATATTTATACTCTGTGTTTTTCCTACTTTTATCACTGTAAAGATTCTTCCTTTTGTCCCTCCGGCCATTGAAACTGTTTGTATCTTTCTGAACTCCTTATCTCAAACTTGGATTCTGACACTAGAAGATGTTTTATGATGTAAAATGCATGAAAACTATTTCAGAATCTGCACTATATTTCTAGGTCAGTAATCAAATAGTGACAGAGCTTTTTACAAAATGACCTGATTTTGCAGATCCTGGTATCAATGAACATCTTTGGATCTTTGCTTAGTAGTGAGTGTTAAAGGAAGAAACTATTTGTATATGTTTTAATTGTTTTGATGATATGTTTAATGTTATGGCGATTTTCTTTCTAATTATTTTTTCTTCTTTTCTTTTTTGATAATGTTGTGCTGCTCATCTTGGCCAGTCACTTCTGTAAAAGAGATTCTTAATCTCAGAAAGTTTTATCTGGTTAAATAAAAGGCAATAATAAAAATAAGAGTAAATGAGTGTCATTGATCATGTGACTTTACAGACGGCGCCTGAAGCTCAACATGTTCTTAAAGGGTGTAATGGAAATTTTTGATTTTCATTGATTGCAGTATGAATCTCCATTTGCAGTAAGACATTGAAATGATCCTTGCTGGACTGTACGTGGTCTGCCAACATATGACTAATGTGTGTGTGTTTTTTAAACACTGGTAAACAGGTGAGACGTCAGGAGGAGGCAGATTGACCCCTAGGGTCAGAGGACGTCCAATTTAGAACTTGTGAGTTTGTAAGAATAAACTCAGCAGGATTAGATGACTAGCAGAGAAACCTTCCCTTGTTTAGATAAGGGCCTGTAAGCAGAAGACCTTGAAATATAAAGTATAAAGGCTCCTCTGCCCTCCCTCTCGTTGTCGCACTTGTTTCACAGACTATACTGGTGACTTCTGTGTGGCAACTGGGCCTTCTTGCAAGAATAAAATACTTTTTAATGATCATTTGAATTTCAGAGTGTCTCTTACGCAGTGATGATTGTTTAATGGTAATTTTGCCACAACAAGGGATACTCCACTTTAAAATGAAAATTCTGTCATCATATACTCACCCTCATGTTGTTTCAAACCTGTATGAATTTCTTTCTTCTGCTGAACAGAAAGGAAGATATTTAGAAGAATGTCACTAACCAAACAGTTTCTGGTCTCATTGACTTCCATAGTAGGAAAAAAATGTATACTATGGAAGTCAATGAGACCAGAAACTGTCTGGTTACTGACATTCTTCTAAATATCTTCCTTTCTGTTCAGCAGAAGAAATAAATGCATACAGGTTTGAAACAACATGAGGGTGAGTATGATGAAAGAATTTTCATTTTGTATCCCTTTAAGATCGTTTCAGATCAAATCTTTTCATTGTGGAGCTTCATCCATCATCAGTCTTAATTAATGTCTCATAAAACACTGCATTAAATATTAATAAGCAGTGTCTACCTATAACAATAACTCTAATCTTTGTGAGCTTTGTTGCTGTTGTTTACCATCCCTTCATATCATGTGGATACAGGAAGATTAAATAAATGAATAAAGTAATGTAAAAGAGAGACACGATTAGATTCAACAAAACATCGTTTAACACAATAAAACGTTTCGGTTACTAACGTAACCTCTGTTCTCTCTAGAAGAGGGAACGAGTATTGCGTAGTTGCTACGCTACGGGAAAGCCTTTCTTTCTCGAGATACTGAAGCCAAAAAATTATCCTTAATTTTTATAATCTTGTCAACGCAGTGCGGCAGCCTGCAGACCTAGGGCAAGCTTACTAGCGTGCCCATTGGCTGCCCTGCGGCAACTGCAGCAGCCTACCGCTGAGCCCTTGGCGTGACGTCACGACCAATGAGCGCGCTTGGCGCGCTTAATGCGTCACAGCCCGCGAAAAGGGGTGTGGCTTAGCGTATATAAACAGGGCTCGGAGGCTGCTTCTCTGATTTCTGTCGCATGAAGCGAAATGAGCTCGTGGCGCGAGCACGGCGGGCTACGCAATACTCGTTCCCTCTTCTAGAGAGAACAGAGGTTACGTTAGTAACCGAAACGTTCTCTTACAAGAGGTTCTCTCGTATTGCGTAGTTGCTACGCTACGGGAACGCCCTTGTCAACGCCGTGCGCGCCCAGCATCCACTGAATGAGTCCCAGGGAGAGCCCGGGGAACGTGATAGCAGAGAGCCGGGCGGCCCAAAGAGGGCTAGCGCCGTACATAAGCACACACTAGGGGGTTAGGAGCGGCCTGAACTGACAATTCCCTGCATAGTGCAGCTCAACCAGTAGAGCTAAATCACACAACGTAGCCCGCGCACAGATAGTGGGCTGGCATACACGAGACTTAGACTGATAACACTTTCGCCTGCAAGGCGGGAACATCCAGGTTGTAAAACCTAACAAATGTGGAGGGGGAGGCCCAGCCTGCCGCTGCACAAATGTCATGAATGGGAATCCCGCTGGACCACGCCCACGACGAGGCCATGCCTCTGGTGGAGTGAGCTCGAATGCCCAATGGGCACTGCAGGTCTTTAGACGCATAAGCAGCAGCAATAGCGTCCACTATCCATCTGGACAGGCTGTGTTTCGAGGCGGCGAGACCCTTGGTGCGCCCACCAAACGAAACAAAGAGCTGTTCCGAGCGCCTGAAAGCGGCGGACCGTGAAATGTAGTTTCTCAACGCCCTGACCGGGCAGAGGAGATTACTATCGGCCTCGCTGCCGTGCGTTGGCAGGGCTGAGAGGGAAATGACCTGTGCTCTGAAGGGAGTGCCCAAAATTTTGGGAACGTACCCATGCCTCGGTCTGAGAATGACTTTGGAGTCATTAGGTCCGAACTCGAGGCACGCGGCGTTAATAGATAACGCGTGAAGGTCTCCCACTCGTTTGACTGAAGACAGTGCTATCAGAAAAACGGTTTTGAGCGTGAGGTATTTCATATCCACAGTTTCCAAGGGTTCGAAGGGATGCGCTCTCAGGGCCTCCAAGACCAGAGAAAGATCCCACATAGGAACCGAGGGGGGTCGCGGGGGGTTCATCCTCCTGGCTCCCCTAAGGAAGCAGATGACGAACTCGTTCCTTCCTAATGCGCGGCCCCGCTCTGAAACAGAGAGCGCTGAAATGGCCGCAACATAGACTTTGAGCGTGGAGGGGGACCTGCCCGCGTCCAGTAGCTCTTGAAGGAAACACAGTATTCGCGATACCCCACATGTCTGTGGATCGAGCCCCTTAGCAGTGCACCATCTGTTAAACACTGACCATTTCGACATGTAGAGCCACCTCGTAGAGCTTTGTCGGGTCTTTGTCGGGTCTGTCGGGGCCCTCGTTCAGGTGGCCAGGCACATGCGCGGCTCTCAGCGAGCGCAGAGAGTGCTGAGCCCACACGAGGAGGCGTTCCGCCAGGGTGCAGAGCGTCTTTGATCTGACACCGCCCTGGCGATTCACATAGGCCACTACCGATGTATTGTCCGTGCGGACTAGAACATGGTGACCGTGGAGGAATGGGAGGAAGTATTTGAGCGCTTTCTCGACCGCGAGCATCTCTAGACAGTTTATGTGTAGGAGATTCTCCTGGTCTGACCAGCGGCCATAGACCGGTCTGCCTTCGAAGAGCGCTCCCCAACCTAGGTTGGAAGCGTCTGTCGAGACAACTTTCCGGTGTGAAATCACTCCCATAGTCACTCCTGTGAGATACCATTCGGCTGCCAGCCAGGGCTGCAGGGCTGAATTGCAGCCCTGATTCACTCTGACTCGCAAGCCGCCGGCCGCCCAGGCTCGGTGGGGCACGCGCGCTTTCAGCCAGCGTTGAAGCGGGCGCATGCGCAGTAAGCCCAGCTGGAGCGCTGCTGCAGCTGAGGCCATATGCCCCAAGATACGCTGGAATGTCCTCAGCGGAACCCGGCTGCCTATTTGGAGGGATGCGGCGAGGAGGCGGATGCGGCGCGCGCGCTGCTCCGACAGTCTGGCCGTCATAGCCACCGAGTCCAGTTCTATTCCAAGAAAGGAAATTGACTGACGGGGCGATAGCGAGCTCTTGGTCCAGTTGACCGAGAGACCCAGCTCCTCCAGATGGCTGAGAAGCGCTGTTCTGTGAGACACAAGTTCCGTCTCTGACTGCGCTAGAATAAGCCAATCGTCCAGATAATTCAGTATTCGCATTCCCTGTTTTCTCAGGGGAGCGAGGGCCGTGTCCATGCATTTCGTAAATGTACGGGGTGCCAAAGACAGGCCGAAGGGCAGGACTGTGTACTGATATACTCGACCGTTGAAGGCGAATCTCAAGAATGGCCTGTGACGGGGAGTTATCTGGATCTGAAAGTATGCGTCTTTTAGATCGAGAGAGATAAACCAGTCTCCTGGGCGAATCTGCGCGAGGATTTTTCTGGTTGTGATCATTTTGAACGGCCGTCTCATGAGGGCTTTGTTCAGATGTCTCAGATCTAAAATAGGTCTTAACGCTCCGTCCTTCTTGGGTACGAGGAAGTAGCGGCTGTAAAAGCCCGACTCGGTCAGAGAAGGATGAACCTGTTCTATAGCCCCTTTGCGCAGCAGCTTCGCTATTTCTGCTTGAAGCAGGTGCGCAGCTTCTGAACTCACTCTCGTCTCCGTCTGTGCTGTAAAGCGCGGAGGGCGACGAGCGAATTGAAGCGAATAGCCGTGTTTTATAGTATTCAGCACCCATTCTGACGCGCCCTGAATCGCTTCCCATGCTTCCGCATGCATAGCTAGGGGTCGAATGGTCTCTGGGTTCAGATCGCCGCGCTGCGCGGGATGGGGAACCTGTATCAGAGAGGATGGAGCGGCGTGCGCGCCGCTGGTGCTCGAACACGGGGGCTGGTAAACAGTATTGGCCGACTGTACAGCGTTCAGTAGCTCAGTCCCATCGGATGGAGCGTGATTTGCTGTCAAACATCCCAGGCGCGAGAGTGGCGTGGGGATTATAATGTCTAAAAGTGAGTGCGCGTGCTCATGAGCGGGCGCAGAGTTTACACTTATGACACGGCCAGTGTTTGGGAGCTTCAGAGGGTCTGCGACCCGAGGTAACTGACTGGCAGAGCGAGCAGCGGGTAGGTGTGAGCACAAAGTTGTGGGCACATTTTCTACACTTAATACTCGAGCAGCTTGCGTCCGCTTCATGAGAGAGCGCTCTGTGCGCGTTACCATGGGGACCCTGTTTGTGTGAAGCAGTGAGCACATGGGAGTGGGCACATTTTCTACACTTATAACACTCTCGGCCTGAGCCGTTGTTGCCCGGGGTAACCGAGTGGCAGAGCGAGTTACGGGTAGATGTGAGCACAGAGTTGTGGGCACATTTACTACACTTAGTACTCGAGCGGCGTGTGACCGCTTTATGAGAGAGCGCTCTGAACGCGTTACCATGGGGACCGTGTTTGTGTGAAGCAGTGAGCACGTGGGAGTGGGCACATTTTCTACACTTACAACACCTTCGGCCGGAGCCGGAAAACCCGAATTTACACTCTTTCTGAGATTTATTTGGGCCGCCGTAAAAACGGCGTTTGTGTGCAGGCGAGCGAGTGGTGTTACTGGCTCGTTGGCTGCGGTGTAAGCTGCTGCAGTAGCCTGTACTGAGGGGACTGACAGAGCTGGGCGTTTTGATGGCGGTCCGGCCGCAGCGGGACTCAGCCATCTTTTCCTCCCTGCGGGTGCTAGGAGGACTCCGCGGGCTCAGACTTCAGCGTTATCTTGGGACGCGGACCCCGGGGGGGCGGCGGTCTGTGACGGCTGGTCGAGCGCGACCTAGGGCGGCCGCCCTGGCGTCGCTGCGAAGCAGTTGGTGGCCGAGACGAGCGCTGTGTGGAGCTGCGCGCAGGAGGCTGAGCTTGAGAGCGGCCTGCGGCTGGGCTCGAGCGGCGGGGCAGGAAGAGATTCATAGCCTGCGACGCCTTCTGTACTTCAGAGAAGCGGTCCACAATCCCGCTGACCGCAGGGCCGAAGAGGCCAGTGGGCGAGAGCGGGGCGTTGAGGAAAACAGCGCGTTCTGACTCACTCATATCCGCCAGCGTCAACCATAAGTGTCTGTCGATGACGGTGAGCGCGGCCATAGATCTGCCGATGGCTTGTGCAGCGGTCTTGGTAGCGCGGAGCGAAAGGTCCGTCGCGCTGCGCAGATCTGTTAAGGCTGTGTGATCCGAGCCCTTCCCGTCCAATTCGCGGAGGAGGTCGGCTTGCAGGATCTGGAGAACAGCCATCGAGTGCAGGGCGGAAGCAGCTTGGCCGGAGGCGGCGAATGCGCGGCCGGCGAGAGCTGATGTGGTCCTGCAGGCTTTGGATGGCAGGGCAGACTTTGAGCGCCATCTAGCAGACGGCGGGCAAAGGTGCGTTGCCACCGCTTCCTCAACAGAAGGGATGCAGGTATAGCCTTTCTCGGCGGCCCCGTCCACCTGGGAGAGAGCCGAGGAGACAGACGAGCGGAGTCTAGCGGAGAAGGGCGCGTTCCATGACTTCGATAGCTCCGCGTGGAGCTCAGGCAGGAAGGGTGCTGACCTAGAGGCTGGCGCTTGGCGGCGGCTAGGCAGAAAACACCCGTCGAGTCGGTTCGGCGCGGGCTCCTTGGGTGGGGACCAGTCTAATCCCAGTCGGTCGACCGCTATGGTGAGGAGGCGGAAAAGCTCCGCGTCGACACTGGAGCGGGACCTGCCAGACTCTGGAGTCGAGGAGGCGGAGCGGTGAGAGCCCGACCACTCCTCGCTGTCCGAAGCAAGCAGAGAGCAGCTGTCAGCAGCGTCATCTGCTTCATCCCCTGAGGCGACGGCAGTGCGGGCAGTGGCCGGCCGCTGCGCGTCGGTGAAGGGCGGGGGAGAAGGAGAGAGCGAGGCTCGCGTGAGGGGCTCCGGCGAGCGCTCAGCTATAACCACCGGCTCGGGAGGCCTTTGAGAGCGGCGTTTCTTCTTTCGCGGCCCTGAAGAGGCAGCCGGGGAAGGTGGAGGATCGTCAAACATGGCGAGTCGAGCCCGCAGGGTCGACATCGGCAAGTCCTCACACTGTTCGCAGCCGCCCGAGGAGAGGGCGCGGGCTGCGTGGTCGAAGCCCAGGCAGAGAGCGCAGATCACGTGGCGGTCTCCGTCGCTGAGCGCGGCTCTGCATGAGCCACAGGATGAGCGAGGCATTTGGAACAACGCCTCGCGCTCTTTTAGATGCAGAGTGTGTCGCGGGGCGAACACACAAACACATACAACACAGAGCGGTAAAAGGATATATTCGCCGGATAGCGAAGCAGGCAGGGAAGGCTGAAGGCGGCCGGCGTCCTCAGGCTGAGATCCTCGGCGTGCTGGTCGCTTGTTTCGACGGCGGCTTCCTCAGAGAGCAGCGATGCGTAGAGCTTCGCTGAAAAGACAGAAATCAGAGAAGCAGCCTCCGAGCCCTGTTTATATACGCTAAGCCACACCCCTTTTCGCGGGCTGTGACGCATTAAGCGCGCCAAGCGCGCTCATTGGTCGTGACGTCACGCCAAGGGCTCAGCGGTAGGCTGCTGCAGTTGCCGCAGGGCAGCCAATGGGCACGCTAGTAAGCTTGCCCTAGGTCTGCAGGCTGCCGCACTGCGTTGACAAGATTATAAAAATTAAGGATAATTTTTTGGCTTCAGTATCTCGAGAAAGAAAGGCTTTCCCGTAGCGTAGCAACTACGCAATACGAGAGAACCTCTCGTAAGAGAACTGTATATGGTCATTTCTATGCCTCCTGTTTCTTCATTTTAAAGTTGTGAAAATAACTCTAGATTCCTCTTTGCCGTAATTCTCTGAAGCATCAATGTTAGTTCTGTCAATAGATAATATTTCCTTTACACATATTGCACTTTTTACACTTTATTCTCTTAACTTACACTCATAGCTGCTTTTTTTTTAATTCACAAAAACAACAACAGGTTTTGAAGAATAAACCACTGATTATTCCACATCATCTAAACTGTTCTCAGAAAAATGAATCTAGATTTTAATCCAGTTATCAGATTGTAAGACTTGAGTTACTCACCGCTGACAGCAACACTGAATATTTGGTCTGATGTCCCAGTTCTGCCCCCGATCCGTAGTTTATAGAGTCCAGAGTCTGTGTTTGTGATGTTTTTGATGGTCAGAGATCCAGTCTGACGATCCAGATTCAGTCTGCCTCTGAATTTCCCATTAGGAAAATCTGGTTTATTAGTCTTAGCTATTAATTCATCAAACCACCACTCAGCTGATTCGCCTTTTGGTATTACAGTATGAGGGTTTAGAGTGACAGAATCTCCCTCCATCACTGACACTGTCACAACTTTCTCAACACCAAACACACCTGGTGGGGGAAAAGATAAATAAAAGATTACTGATCAATCTTGGCATTTTTTGCAGTGCAGCAAATGTTAGAGTGAATTTACCCTGATACACAGTGTTTTTTCATTATTCTACTGAAGTGCTCTCTGTGTTTCTGAAACAGCGAGATGGAGGATCCAGAACTGAGTCTGTATCACTGCTGTGTGACTCTGCTGTTATTTAGATATAGTTTGAAACTGGCTTTCACAGAACATGCTTTTTAAAAGTACATTTCCCCAATACCAATTTCAAATAACTAAAACACTTTACATCCACGTACAGCTGAACTTGATCTGAGGCTCATAACACATTTTTGCAGCAGTCTGGTGAATTTAAGAAATACACAAGTTTTCAGGTAAAAGTATAAAAATTGTATAAAAATAATTAGTTTGGAAATGTTTTGCGAGTGAAAACATTTGCTAGGAAGAATGCAAAACATTTGCATTGAAAGTTTTTCAGATCACAATGCAAGCGGGAGAAGCCTCATGTTACGGTCGTCACTATTGAAGATGACAACATCCAGTTCATGTACCACAGTGTAAGATTAAATTAATTTACATTTAACCAGTTCAATATGGAGAGGCACTGAAATGTAGAACCTTCTTTTATGCGTTTTTGACTTACACTGTACATTATGTGAGAACAGTTAGCTATTCAGGTTTGTACGTAGCATGGACTTAAATAAATTCCATAGCCCATCCTCTCAGGATACCTGGAATCAGTGTTACAAGTACCCCAGGCACATAGTTTTACAATTTTGCAGGATAAACACCATCAAACCGATGAGAGCTTTGGAAATTCCAATGTTTCTCTATTGCGCTGAAACCTAAAGGTGTTCGAGTTCCGGTCCCCGTGCAACTGATACTCAACTGCCATTGGCTCATCTGCGTTCGAGGGGAGGGGCTTACCGATAGGTCAATTGTGGTATCATGAAATTTAAAACGAACTTAACGAAATTTAACGAATTGAATTGTTTTTATGGCTGAATTTTATAGACATGTATTTTAAAACTTCTTTTTTTTTTTTTTTTTTTTTTTTAATACTTAGACTGCAACTATCCAGTTTTAAGATTCAAGTTTAGGCTACAGGAGGAAAATCGGAACTTTAAATTCAGTTTTCTAAAATTCAAAACGCGGAAAATTCAGATTGTACAGAAAGTAGGTAACAGGTCATCCACAGGGAAGAGTAGAGGATCTCAGAAAAGTTCAACGGAGCATTTTGGCCAATTACAGAGCTGCACTGCAGTAGTTTTCTTGATGGTTCAAGATAATTTGTTTATCATTTGTTCAGTCGTTTTTTTGATTTAATATTGAAAGTAGAAAAATGAAAACAAAAAGAAAACAGCCTGAATATTGGATTTCTAATATTCTAATAATAGTCCCCCGCTGCTGCAGTTGTATGGATTCTTAATGCGTTTATTGCAACTACATATAAAAATGTATACATTTCATCTTTTACTCATCAAACAACCAATGACTCGACACAACATGTATTGCAGAAGAGCATAGACAGGGCTTTCTTCTGTGTAGATATAAATTCACCTACGCTTTGCATCAGCTGGGTATGGCAGGGTAATGACATCAGTCATAGCCTAGCATTGTAGCCCAGTAAGTAAAAAAAAAAAAAAAACATTTAAGATATAAATCATTATAAGGAGTAGATTCAATATTTTAAACACTAATACAGAAAGGAAAGAACAATTCCACATAATTTTCAATTTCGTTAGATTACACTTGTCAATAAAATGTACACAATTCAAATCATTTTGTCATATTGTATGCTCCATAAATTACAGGAAGGTAAAAATGACTTTAGACCGATGGCAGTATTATCTCTGTATAAAAATAACATAGGTAGGTCGATTAGTAAAATCTGTTGACTTTCGCAGTCTTTGCTGCATTATAAGCCAATGGTGACCGCTCAAAAATAGGAAAAAGCACTTGTGTTTTTTACCTGAAGTTTGCATGCCTGTAACTCAAGAAGTATTAAAGCTATATTTATATCCTTTTAGATTCTGGTTCTCAAACTTTTCTTTTAGATAATTTTTTAAGGCCCAATATGGTTAATTTCCAGAGATATCAATGGGATCTCAATGTGGCTCCATGAGAAAATTCGTAAATTGTACACGTTTTCAGTGAAAAATGACGGTCACTTTTCATACAGCTGGAAAATTTTTCTTTTAAAGAGGAATATCTGAAAAACAAATAATGCTGAAACTGTCTGATAGATTACCAAATGAAGAGAGCTATGGCATGTAAAATAATAAATTCATCAAAGAGGAATGCAGCTCTATTGGTAGAGAAATAGTTTTGGATGATGTTTGGTCAATGATTAAAACGATGAGTGAGAAAAGAAAATCTGTTAAAATCCCAGTGCTGATACTTGGCAGAAAGCAAATATTTTAGGTAAGAAGTTTTGCATTTTAAATTAAAGCAGCACTATGCAGTTTTGTCAATTTATTTGCTGTTTTCTCGCTTTTTGCTCGCGGGTTTCTCTATGAGCTCCCCCTACAGCTTCGGAATAGATATTTGAAAACACTGTCGACAAAACTCATTGGCGGCTCTCCCCCCTCCCATCTTCTCCCTCTGGTCATGTGCATTTGTTTTCAAAGAAGCCGGCGATTGCACAGAGCCTTGTCCACTGAGGTATATATGATACACAGAAGGCTACATATAAATGTTTAGATAGTGTATGTGTGCAGTGCCGTAAAGCAATTCGTTACATCGCGAGACCTGATATCAGATATTGAGCCCGCCGGCCCAAAGCTGCAAGGGTGGATTTTCCGCTCACATGCGCTAGGTGGGTGCAAGAAGACCAACATTCAACCCGAAAAAAGTCATATAACCATTCCAATGACTTTGAATCTGATGGTAAATTAAGCTAAAAAAAAATGCATAGTTCTGCTTTAAATACATAAACATTGAAAAGAGGATAAGAAACTTTTCTGATGTATTAAAGAAAAAGGATAAAGACAGATATTAGTGTAACCCTTTCGAATTTAACATCTATAGTTTTCCTTTATTCCTAGTCCTAAAGTATGTTTATTAGTAAGTACGGTTGATTATATATCATAAAATGAAGGTTCTGTATTTTAGGTGTGGTACTATCATTAACCTCTAGAGGGCGGTTAACACTGTGGTATGTTGAGAGTCAACGTATGGTCATCGTGTAGCTGCAAAGATGATTTAATTTCCATTTGTTTCTTCGGTGCAATGTGCATATTCTTTTATAAAGGATAATATTAATCGTTGAGGTAGTTTATTTATCCTATTGGTGAGGAAAACAACTGGTCAATGCTTTTGGTTACTGTTTTTTTTCTCTTACAAGAACTCTGATTGGTTTTTTTGAATGCTGATTTTGTCAAGTGATCTACCATTTGAACGGCGAGCCAGACCCTGATCTGCCACTCAAAGAATCATCGTGGTCCATCACGGATGTACACAAGAGAGCTAAGCACATACACACTACCCGGGTAGCAACACAAAAGGCCTTTACACACAAAGACATTGAAGCTCTTTACACACACATGACCATTGGAGCTTTACACATGGACATTTGAGTTTTATACGGACATTTGAGCACTTTACATACAAAGGATCCAGAACAAATTATTGAGACTGTTTTATTTTGTTTCATTTTATTCTATTTTATTTTTGGTATTCCCATTCAACTTCGGGTTTGATATGAACCATGTTTGTTGTTGGTTCATAGTGTTGAGTGGAAACCAGGCAAAGAGTCAACTGTGACAATATTGAATGTGAATCATTGTAAATAAAATTGCCGGCTGTTAATTACTTGAAATTGATTTGGTCCACCCTTTTACTTTTAAATCCTCCCAGAGCCGAACCTAGGCCAAATTTAACCTCTGTAGAGTAACATATACATAGAATACTACATTCGTCGTCCCTGTTACATTAGTGTGAATGTGTCTGATCTATAACACACTATAAACATCAGCACTATATAATCTGAGTGTAGATCTGATACTGTAATGATAAAGACAGACATTAGTGTGAATGTGTCTGATCTATAACACACACTATAAACATCAGCACTATATAACCTGAGTGAAGATCTGATACTGTAATGATAAAGACAGACATTAGTGTGAGTGTGTCTGATCTATAACACACACTATAAACATCAGCACTATATAACCTGAGTGAAGATCTGATACTGTAATGATAAAGACAGACATTAGTGTGAATGTGTCTGATCTATAACACACACTATAAACATCAGCACTATATAACCTGAGTGTAGATCTGATACTGTAATGATAAAGACAGACATTAGTGTGAATGTGTCTGATCTATAACACACACTATAAACATCAGCACTATATAACCTGAGTGAAGATCTGATACTGTAATGATAAAGACAGACATTAGTGTGAATGTGTCTGATCTATAACACACACTATAAACATCAGCACTATATAACCTGAGTGTAGATCTGATACTGTAATGATAAAGACAGGCATTAGTGTGAATGTGTCTGATCTATAACACACACTATAAACATCAGCACTATATAACCTGAGTGTAGATCTGATACTGTAATGATAAAGACAGACATTAGTGTGAATGTGTCTGATCTATAACACACACTATAAACATCAGCACTATATAACCTGAGTGAAGATCTGATACTGTAATGATAAAGACAGACATTAGTGTGAATGTGTCTGATCTATAACACACACTATAAACATCAGCACTATATAACCTGAGTGTAGATCTGATACTGTAATGATAAAGACAGACATTAGTGTGAATGTGTCTGATCTATAACACACACTATAAACATCAGCACTATATAACCTGAGTGAAGATCTGATACTGTAATGATAAAGACAGACATTAGTGTGAATGTGTCTGATCTATAACACACACTATAAACATCAGCACTATATAACCTGAGTGTAGATCTGATACTGTAATGATAAAGACAGGCATTAGTGTGAATGTGTCTGATCTATAACACACACTATAAACATCAGCACTATATAACCTGAGTGTAGATCTGATACTGTAATGATAAAGACAGACATTAGTGTGAGTGTGTCTGATCTATAACTAATTACTTCTGTCAATGAAAAAAGCAAAGGGTGGTAACAGTCAAAAAAGCATCACCTACAGCATGAAGCACTAGCGAAACTACCCTATATGTAATTGATAATAGTAATCTGATTCAGAGAGAATTATAAATGCCAAATGCCATTATAAAAAAAAAAAAAAAACACTGAAGCTTTTCTGTGACAGATTATATTCTCACTGAAATATGTAAACCCTGTTTCTAATGACAAATATTTGAAACACTCATCTAAGTTTCTATGAGACAATATGTGAAATAATGTAAATTTCCTCTACAAATTTCTAATTTCTTGAAAACAATTTCTTGTTTAACATGCTTTGTTTATCAGATGTCCTTTATTAGTTAGATGTATATATTGATTTGATATCTAAATTATTCACAAAACACAGATGTAAATAAGATATTGATACTGAAAGATCTGATCTACTCACCACTGACAGTAACACTGATGTTCCTCTGAACAGTGTGTGAGCTGCTGTTCATGTTCAGATGATAATCTCCAGAGTCTGTGGTTTTGGAGTTACTGATGATGAGAGATACAATATGAGGATGCAGCTGCAGTCTGTCTTTGAATCTCTCGTCACTGGTGTCATGTGTTAAGAACTGATTGGTCCCTTTATTGAGTTCAGCAATGATCTGGTCATTGAACGTCCATGTTATCAGATCATATCCCTTTATTCCAATAAGACCAGTGTGTAGAGTAATAGATTCTCCCTCCTTCACTGATACTGTCGTCATTTTACCTGTCACAGCAACAAAAAAAACATATGAAGAACTGAACATATGAATAATACTTTTAATCACACTGTTCTGCGGTTGATCTACTACTGAAAATGTGCAAATTAAAGAACACAGCTCATTTCCATAATGACAACACAATCTACCAAGAGCAGCACAAATTCACATAGAGCAGGGTGAATTTATATGTAGTCCCATTGACTTCCATAGTATATTGTTTTCCTACTATGGAAGTCAATGGGACCCAGAAACTGTCTGGTTACTGACATTCTTCTAAATATCTTCCTTTCTGTTCAGCAGAAGAAAGAAATTCATACAGGTTTGAAACAACATGAGGGTGAGTATATGATGACAGAATTTTCATTTTAAAGTGAACTATTCCTTTAAATAATAGCCAGTAATTTACTGCCTCAAAACTTTATAAATAACATTGTATTATTTATTCAAATACTCTCCTGACATACATTTTACAATTGAAAGGAACTCCAACAACTGCATATGCAATAAGGTCAGCCGAAAAACATAACTGACCACCTGACATTTTAAATGAACCAATTATGAATTTTGTGACTATTTGATATGGGTGCACCGCACCAGCAAAGTCTGGCCAAAAGTGTGCAGTGAGAGCCTGCCTAAAGATGTTTCCTGTCATTAGTGAAAACATGTATGGTGATTGTGCTTTTTAAAAAATGTTTATCAGATATCTGTAACAACAGATTTGTTTCCAGACGAAGTGCTCTTTAACAGACATCTTGGAGACACACGTGTATTCTCTTCTTCTGCAAGTGTAAAGATGAGTGTGATGAATTCTGGTTAAACACTGCAGATCCTATTGTTTGTTCTCACCTCTTGCAAAAGCTGATCTATGTATTTGAGTTTCATTTTCTTAAATCAATTCTGACATTTTGTACATTTTAATTAAAACAAACCCATGAATGTACCCAGTCCCGACGTGATATTTTACATAGGTATTAGTATAATAGGTAAATATTGTTGCTTAAAAAGGTCTTTAATAGCATCAAATATTAAAAACTGTGCAGAAACCTTACATTTACATTTAGTCATTTAGCAGACACTTTTATCCAAAGTGACTTACAAATTAGGACTAAATTAAGCGAGTCATCATGTGGAGGCAAAAACAACGCTCAAAATACAAAGTTCAGGCATTATTCATTAAACCTTAAAAAAGACTAATTATGATTATACAGGCCATTAAAGTAGATGTGACAGTTACATCACTGCAGTTGCGCATGTACTATGGTGGCAGAAAAACTGTAGTAACAAGTGTAGGAAAATGGGTACAAAATTATATGTGTCAATATTGTATGTCTTGAGCTTTTCTTGCGTATAGATGCAGAGTTTTTCCACAAGGAATATGAAGATGTCCGGCCACTGTAATTTTGGCAATTTACAGTAGTTCAATCCTTGACCAATAGACCTGACAGTGAATACGGGTCAGAAAACCTCACACCATTGCTAACGGGTGATTATTGCTAGCCTAATTAGTGTAAGTGAACCTGTCTTCTGCTGGCAGAACATTAAAATAATTGCAGATAAAAAAAAATTCTGGCAATTGTGAGTTTCTGTGTCACAATTTCCTTCTTTTTTTTTCGTGACAGAAACAAGCCATAGATTGTAACTGTCACTATTTGCCATCAGGAATAGGCTCTGCCCACAAAACACGCCTCTGTTTACAAACACCAAAATACTCTGAGCCACATTATTACAATATAATAACAGTATTAGAATTATTGAAAACATTTTTTACATTAAAAGAATAATAATTTTAATGTATTAATTCCAAGGATTGGAACCTATAAACAACTGGAACTCATAACAGCAAATTTGTAAAGGTACACTATGTATTCTTTAGCGCTCATAGCGGTTAAAAACAAAACTGCAAGCGGCTTTTGGAAGAACACTGTAGCCGGTGTTGTGCCGAATTTCTACTGTCCTCCACATGACATCAGATGATGATGTCATGAGCTAAATTAATTTATTGTTTGTGATTCCCTTTCATTTTTATTTATTTTAATTGTTTTATGTAGTTATTGCAGCATTGTTTGTTAAATGTCTTGAGAACATATACTAGTTTCGTATTTTTGAAATTCAATGAAATAAAACAACGAATAAAATAAATAAATAAATAAATAAAAAGCTCTACAAAGCTTTTTGTAACCAATCTTTTCATAATATGTTTTACATTTACATGATTGTGACTCAAAACTGTTTAGCGTTGCAGTTCATATTATGGACGAGTCTAATTTGCATTTGTGTAGCTATATTGTGTAAAATATGTACAGTAAGTGCAATAGGCTGTTTTATGTGTAAATGGACTGCATGTGGAAAAAGTCTCATAGGAATTTCACTCTGCATGAAATAGTGAAAATAAAGTTGAACTGAAATGAAAACTCTGTGTCATTTCAATCATTTTTTATGTATGATTGAGTTTTTATTATAATGCATGTTAATTAATTTGGATTATGTTTTACACATACGGTTGTACATGACCTTGCATAAAACAAAGTCATATTTTGTTTGTAGATAGACATATGATGCAGAAAAATCTGAAAATGTAAGGGAATGTGTGAGCTAAAATAAATGGATGGCATACTCGCTTCAAGAAAAGGAAATCTGTGTCTCAAAGCTGAAGGATTCAATGAGTTTACTATACAATACAATGTAACATTTATTCCCTATGCAATTTCTATTTTAAACCAATATAATCTCAATATAATGGGAAAATAATGTTGCTTATTTACTTATTCTTCTCATCTCTGCTGTCTGTACATCACCTCTTGCTATAGCATATCAAAAGTAATATCCATTTTACAATAGTTAACAGTAAACCTGCCCACATTATACTGGCCTCCTCAGCTCTGCTGTTTGGTACTTTGGTCTTGTGTTGAGCAACATTCAAATATGAGAATGATATTAGTCTAACTGGTTTAACTGGTTTTAACTCTAATTAGATATTTGTACACCAAAAGAATAAACATTTTTAACGTAGGACTGGCACCTGATAAACAAATGGAAATCTGCCCCAGAAAATAATTAAATAAAAGGACTTGCCCATCTTTAAAATTATAATTAATTTAGTGTGAACTTCAGTATTAATTTGAGCATTAATTGTTCACTAGTGATCACAGAATCTAAACATGATAATTATAGAATCTAACAGAATACAAATTTATAGAGAGTTTGAGCTACTCACCACTAATATTAATATGTAATTTCCTGTGTAAGATCATACTGGCGGTCTTGATCTCCAATTCATTATCTCCAGACAGCTGACTTCGGATGTTTCTGATGGTGAGATCTCCAGTTTCACCATTCAGATCAATGTCATCAGGGACATTTAACCCATTAACTTGCTTAAGACCACCGCTGGTTCCGATGTTTGTTTCTTTACATTTACGGCATAATTTTACCAACAAAGCTTTAATTAATATTGACAAACAATACGTCACTCGAAAGTTTAAAGCCTCACGCTTCGATATTTCTGATCGTAATGTCACAGTGATAGTATCCTTTTAATTCGTATCAAGAGTTCGCAATAAAACACACAACATTAAAACGGGGAGTTCTGGCCTGTTTTTGTCCAGTGAAGATAAATGTAATCATGCAAACATCGGCGTAGAGTTCATGATAATTATCCAGAACACAAAATCAGTTTGACTTTTTAGTCCAAAAAGTGGTAATTTAAGTTGAATATCGATTCTTTTTTTTCTGCTTGCGTAACATTTCTTCTCAGAGAATTATAATTCTTGTACATTTTTCAATAAATGATGTAGTCTAAGAGGTATTTTAGCAATACAACGCAATATTATCATGTTTGCTAGAGTTTTGCATACAGATTAACCCCGCCCCCTGCTTTATCTGTGCTGCTCTGATTGGTCAGTCGTTGAAAACATTCTAACAGCGCCACCGGCTGTTGGGATGTCCAAATATGCATAACCTACAATATTCATAGCACAGCACACAGACAGCCGATGTAAAGTTTTGATGGAAAAGCAAAAGTATGTAGTCAAAAAAATGTAGTAAACAAAGAGAAGATAACAGAGAATTTAAGGATAAGCCTCATGCATGTGTTCAAGCATACAAGATTCTATTTAGGAATCTTAGTATTTGTATTCTTAACAAATGTGCATTGTGTAATTTATGTGTCACTAGCATTACCAATCAGAACTGAGAAAATAATGACTGTATTAAAAAAGTTTCCTGAACAATCGCTTTGTCTGCCGCTGACTAGAGGAACTCATTTCAGAGCCAGTTAAACAGTTTATGAAGAACTTGCTTTTGAATGTTAAAATGTATGCTGTAAAAAGCATGCATGTATGTATTATAAATACAATCTAGACATACTACATCTGCCATGTTAGAATATGACCTATGATGGCAATTGTGTCCCTGTTCCCTGATATGAACTAATTCTTTCCCCTAACCTTATGGGATATTAAAGTGTTCATCCATTGTGAATTTTATAATCTTTTTGGAAGTACTGGGTCATCCAGGTTCGGGCTATTGCTTAATGAATACTGTACATTTGGACATTTGATGTGCTTTTTATCATATGCTATAATAGGGATGTAGATTTATTTGGACACAGGGCCTGTCTTGCCCCCCTGGTCTTCCAAAACTGATCGTCCTGCCCCAAAATCACTCCACTGGTTGAGCCAATGTTGCTATATCAGACTGATCTGGATACTCAGACAAACAGAAGCTGAGAAGTGAGAAGTGTGATGTACTAAAGATACACTACATTCCCTATACATGCTGTCAGCCAATAGAGTATATATATATATATATATATATATATATATATATATATATATATATATATATATATATAAATTTTTTTTTTTGCTACAATCTTAATTAAAAGCACTTAACTAAAGCACTGCCACCATAAACCTAAAGTCATGTTTATAACTTTTACCGCTGTACTGTCAACACATGACTTTCTTATTGTTTTTCATCTCAAATTAATTACCAGTTGCCATTCTGTCACCAAGTGCCATTTTTTAATATTTACATTCTATAAGAAGAAAATGTTTCATTAACCTTATTTTTAGTGGCTTTACAATCAAATTTAAATGATAACTTATTCAGACTTGTGGCCTTGAATTGATTGATTTTTGAGTTGTTCATAGCACAGTTTTATATATTTATTTTAAAATATATTTTATTTAAATAAATTGATCATTACTTTACAAAATATTTAAGCCTCTCACACTTTTAGTCAATAATGATATAACTGATTATTTTACTTGAATGTCAAAGCCACATCTATCATCTTTCTCAAGAGTCCTCAGTTATGCCTGTAGTCCAGAGTGTTCATGAACTGTGTCTGTTTTAGTGTGTGTATGTCAGGTTTGGGTTTAAGCTCAACTAGTGGGGGCGACTGTTAACAGGTTAAGACTTGACCTCCAGACTTCCACTGTATCTGATCATCTCTCTGTATATCAGTAACACCAGTGTGTAGAGTGACAGTATCTCCCCCCATCACTGACACTGACTCCACAACATCTGTCACAGTAATAAACACATGAGGAGAAGAAACACAAACAGATTAAAAAAGATCAAGCTAATAATGCTACAGGTCTAGAAGTCAGAGATGCTGAACATCCTTGACTCAGATTCTTCAGATTTGCTGCTCTTGCTTCTCTCTCTCTCTCTCTCTCTCTCTCTCTCTCTCTCTCTCTCTCTCTCTCTCTCTCTCTCTCTCTCTCTCTTAGAATTATGTCTATTTAAAGCATATGTTAAGTCTAGAATTGTTGTTGTATTTTAAATTAATGAATAATATGACATAATTTGAAATGCAGTGGTGCTACAAAAATATTTTCTGTGCTGTGATTGAAGGGGATTTATCTTTTTCTCTTTTTTTAATTGAGGTGTATAGTGTAGGATTTTTTATACCTAATTTACATATATACGTATATTTAATATGCATATATTTATACTCTTTGTGTTTTTCCTACTTTTATCACTGTAAAGTTTCTTCCTTTTGTCCCTCTGGCCATAGAAACTGTTTGTATATTTCTGAATTACTCCTTATATTGATCCCAAACTTGGATCGTGACACTGGAAATAAACAATGTGTTTTATGATGTAAAATGCATGAAAACTAGTTCACTAATCAAATAGTGACAGAACGTTTTACAAAATGACCTGAATTTGCAGACCCTGGTATCAATGAACATATTTGGATCTTTTCTTAGTGAGCTGTGAAAGGAAGAAACTATTTGTAAATGTTTTAATTGGTTTGATGATATGTGTTAGATTTGGTATGGTGATTTTCTTTCTGACATTTTTTTTTTTTTTTTGATAATGTTGTGCTGCTCATCTTGGCCAGGTCACTTCTGTAAAAGAGATGCTTAATCTCAGAAAGTTCTATCTGGTTAAATAATAAGAAAATAAGAGTAAATGAGTGTCATTGATCATGTGACTTTACAGACAGCTGAAGCTCAACATGTTCTTAAGATCACCTCAGATCAAATCTATTCATTGTGGAGCTTCATCCATCATCAGTCCTAATTAATGTCTCATAAAACACTGCATTAATTATTAATCAGCAGTGTCTACCTATAACAATAACTCTAATCTGTGTGAGCTTTGTTGCTGTCGTTTACCATCCCCTTCATATCATGTGGATACAGGAAGATTAAATAAATAAATAAAAGAAAGTAATGTAAAAGAGAGACATGATTAGATTCAACAATATATCGTTTAACACAATAAAACTGTATATGGTAATTTCTATGCCTTCTTCTTTTTAAAGTTGTGAAAATAACTCTAGATTCCTCTTTGCCGTAAATCTCTGAAGAATAAATGTTATAGTTCTGTCAATAGATAATATTTCCTTTTACATATTTCATTTTTTACACATTATTCTCTTAACTTGCACTCATAGCTGCTTTTTAATTCACAAAAACAACAACAGGTTTTGAAGAATAAACCCCTGATTATTTCACATCATCTAAACTGTTCTCAGAAAATGAATCTAGATTTTAATCCAGTTATCAGATTGTAAGACTTGAGTTACTCACCGCTGACAGTAACATTGAATATTTGGTCTGGTGTCAAAGTTTTGCTCGAGATCTTTAGGGTATAGAGTCCAGTTTTGATGTTTGTGATGGTCAGAGATCCAGTCTGATGATCCAGATTCAGTCTGCCTTTGAATCCCACATTATCACCGTCAGATGTAGAGAAGAGTCTAGATGCTTTATTAATTTGAGCTATGATGTTTTCACCAAACCACCACTCAGTTGTTTCATCTTCTGGTATTTCAGTTTGAGAGTTTAGAGTGACAGAATCTCCCTCCATCACTGTCACTGTCACATCAACTTTCTCAACACCAAACACACCTGGTGGGGAAAAGATAATAAAAGATGATCAATCCTGCCTTTTTTTTTTTTTTTTTTTTTTTGCAGTGCAGCAAATGTTAGAGTGAATTTACCCTGTTACACAGTGTTTTTTCATTATTGTACTGAAGTGCTCTCTGTGTGACTGAAACAGAGAGATGGAGAATCCAGAACTGAGTCTGTGTCACTGCTGTGTGATTCTGCTGTTATTTAGTTTTCTAAATATAGTTTGAAACTGGCTTTTGCAGACTCTGAAAAGTGAATTTCCCCAATACCCATTTCAAATAACTATTTACCATAAAACACACTTTATATTTTATACACTAGTCTCATAAGGATATTGTTTTAAATGTAGCCTACATCCATTTCACACTTACATCAGTGTCTCCTGAAAATTAAGCATGACGTCACACGGAAGATCACATGCAACACTCAAAAAAAACAAACAAACAAAAAACACACTAAATAAATAAGTAAAATTAAAAGTGCAGTCTGGAAGCACTGGATTAAAAAAAAATGCAATGAACCAAAATAAATTGTTATTCTAGAAATGCTAAATGTTTATTATACTGGAATAGCATTATTCAGATAATATATATTCATAAGATATAGGGGAGACCAGAGAGTGTTGTGATTTGGGGTGAGTTTAAACACCATCAGTTTAACAAATGAAGAACAGGAGTTTAATCACAGTCATACATGAACACCAGCATCCTCAGAAGACAGAGTAAAAAAAAAAAAAAAAAAAAAAAAAAAAAGGTAAAGTAAAATTTCAAGAATGGATCAAAAATAGATCTGCAAATGTATTGCAAGTGGAAAAAAAGGCAAAACATTTAGGCTAATTTTATCTCCCATCTCATATTTGTTTCCATCACAGTTGTTATATATTTGTTACAAATTGTAGTATTTTGAATTAGAAATGTTACCATTTGTTTACATTTTTTAATCAAAATACTTTGTATTAAATAAAGGTGGAGTTTGTATTGCACAATATTTAGAAAGGAAAACTTAGCTCAATAATTCAAACCAAACCCACCGGTTTCAGGATCAGGCAGAAACAACATAGCTCGTTCTACTTTTGAGGCAAATAGTGATAATTATGAGCTTGATGAAGATATGCAACTAGTTTTCTATTTCTGGTGTAGCCTAGCCTATAGTGGCACAGAATACCTCAAATTAATAACGAAAACGTTTTTTTTTTTTAAGGAATCCATATTGATATACGTTTTAGGGACATCTGACTGAATAAATGATAAGTTATTAATGTGCATCTGCTGTTGGTCGATTCTGAGCCGCACCCATAACCGACAGACAGGAAAGACACACAGAGACAATTTTATGCTGATTTAGGAACTTGTGATTTTTATTTTGTATTCCGCTAAAACAGTAGCCAGTATTCATGAGGTTATTGTTATTATCATCATTATTATTATTCACACAAAAATAAAAAATAAAGTGTTTTGCAGAATATGTCAGTCGGCGCCCTCTTGTGTTCACTACCAAACAAACACACACACGCCCGAACAAACTTAACCCTAAATACCGTTATAATGGCGTTGTCACTTATACACTATGATTTATCACAACATCTATTTGAAGAAAAGTTATAACAGTTTTTTTAAGAAACAATCGGTGATAGCCTACAAGCAAATTAGATGACAAGAGCAAATATGCGCATTTTCTGTTTCCGGTTTATATTGAAACCGAAAGTGTTGAATTAATGAAAATAAATGTGACTCACCGTCCACAAGCAATAAAGCCCAGAAAAAGAAGGAAAGGTTCCTCATACTGATGTTGCTTCTGGCCGCATCCAAACGGAATGATGAAAGTGATACAGGATTTTGATGATGGGCTCGTAGCAAACCGACCAGGTCACGTGATTTCTGCGAAAGAGTGAGTTACGTCATACTATTTCAAATCGGACCAAACAGTCTGTTGTCCAAAGGAAAAAGTAAGAAAGAGAGCGGTCTGCTTTTGGTGAGTCCGTCACTGATGATGGTATGTCTAAAAGCAAGGGCTTTGAAAATATTTAAAATGTTGAATTATTTGAAATTTTAACCTATTATAATAAGACATAGCCTAACAATACACCAAAAATACACAAAAGTGGTGTCCTACAATAAATTAAGTTGCAAGCCATGCTCAGTTTTCTTGAAATCTTTTTTAGGCCTATATTTAATACCTTAATTACCATAAACATGAAAAAATAGCCCTGCTGGACTGGCCACTTGTCCAGGGTGTGTCTTCTACAGCCCAAGATGCTGCAGACCCTAATGTGACCCTATAGGACAAGCGGTATGGAGATTTGATGGATGGATGGAAGAAAAATAATGCAGAATGTCACAAAAAAGTGATGAATTCAATATTAGACAATTAAATACCAAAATAAAGCAGTGTTTAAACATTAAGTGTCTGTTGGTGTCCGCTGAGACAGATCTACTGTCAAACTAAAGTTCAGTCAATATGACATGAGAAGAAAAAATAACCACGCAAACAGAATTAAAGTGTTAACTTGAGTCAAGACAGTTCCTCTGTCCATTGAGCTTCTTTTGTGAGGTTTGGAAATGAGGGAGAGTATCTCTGTTATTCTCGAGTTAGGGCCTATAACCTCAGAGAACAGAAGATACTGAACATAAACCACAAGAACTGAGACCATCTGCAAACATTAGCTTCAGATCAGAGAACATATATCTGTTAAAGATTATTTACATACAATGAGTACAGAATCATTATCTTAAAACAACTATAAACATTATTAGGCTGCATGTCTATATTTGACTTTTAGAACCTAAAGGGATAAAAAAAAGTGTTAAATTAGACGTAAAATGAAGAACTGAAAAAGTCCTCACATGATAACACATTTTTTTTTGTGACCTTTCACAGGATGTGTGGGTTTGCATATTTAGTGTGTATGAAGGGCGTTGTCTTCATCTGCTACCATGGATCTCATGGTTTGACTTCCCTTCAAAACAGAAAGAAACAAAAGAAACATGGGAATTATTTTCCTGTAGATTTCCACTTCCACCAGATGATCATCAAGAGCTTACTTTTTGGACAACTAGAATTGTTGCACACAGGTTTTTGCTTAATATTTTTATTATAGCTAATTATTATTAATAATTATAGATATTTATTTATATCTAAAGTGTCCTGTATTACCAGCTTCTATGCTGTACAATTACAGTCGGATGCAAACTTTATTTACAATGTCAGGTTTATTATCCTACTTGTTTACCAAAAGAAGTTGAATGAACTGGGTGGATTTCTTTAAGAAGAACCGCCCAGCCTCTCTAAAATTCTCATTGGTTGAGCAGATGCCTACGTCACCAACTGTTGCACACTAGTTCACTCCCACTGGCGCGCGCGCACATAACGGTGGCGTGCAGAGTGTTGGAGTATGAAGCGATTCTGTTAATCAGCTTAACAAATATTAATAATAATAATAATAAAATAATCTATATAACAGTAATTATAAAATAATGTCACATTGTCGTATTTGTAATGTGACAATCTGAGAACCTACGAAAATGATTAGCACATTTGTTTTGCTCGCTTTTTTATGTCTGGTTGGTAAGTTATAGCCTGAATCTATTTTTCATGACAATAGTGTTATCATGGTAATTGCATAGCCTACTACACAGAACGGTAAGGAGATTTCCATGATTTAAATATGTAAGCCGTGTAATCTCGTTCTGCAGGTGTTTTTCAGGTTGAATCACATGAAGTTCAGTCAGTAATGCTGGGAGACTCTGTCACTCTGGACTCGAAAGTTTCTGAAGTACAGTTGACGGATGAGATCGTTTGGAGGTTTGACAACAGTCGCATAGTTAAGGGAATTAAGGGCAATCCAAAGTATGATGATGAGAGATTCAAAGACAGACTGAAGCTGGAGAGAAACGGATCTCTCACCATAAACGACACCAGAACCACAGACACTGGAGTCTTTACATTTAGGACCATTATCAATAACAAGGAGTTATTAAAGACGTTCAGTGTTACTGTTTATGGTAGGTGTAATATTAATATAGCCTAATGTTCTTTTCATGTTATAAACGGCTCTAAATCGTTATAAAAAAAAGAAAAAAAGATGGTTTTCATATTGGACATTTATATCTACATAATACTTTTCAGGCTGTAGCTGCTGTAGGCTACTTCTAACAATTGTTTCATTTTAATTGGCCAGACACGAAGGTGATATTCATTATTTGACCACCAGATGGCCACAACGTACACCGTCGAAAAGTTTCACGTAATGAATCCTTTAATGAATCCATAATATCATCCACTTGTCTCGCTTGGAGTCTAGGGTCTTTCGCACTGGAGGACCGTTTTTATAATTCCTATAAATTGGCGGAAGTACCCGCTTTTTGGCATGTTTGCAGTCGCAGCGCAGGAACTGGGTATCCATTTGTATCCAGCTGCAGACCCGCAGCACCAGCATCAGGCCAGAAGCATGACGAAGAATACTGTGAGATGTCTGTAATATTTCTGTCACGATGTGGTGAACTAATTTATGTGTTTATCTGCAATATTACCGGTATACTATCTATTATTGTTTATGACAGAGTTATCAAATACAGAAAGATGCTCAGCTCTACTTTGCAATGTTAGGCCTACAAGTAATCGATCAAATGGCATTTAAAAAATTAAAGCAGAATTAGGTGTTACTAACCCAGACAATAATTTTTCTTGCGCGCGTCTCGAGCGCCCTCTTTACGTTCGTCCTTATGTCTGTTAGTTGTCCGTGGATTTGCCCATATTTTGCGTTTAAAATGGAAACGTCTTTAGACATGGAAAATCGATTTAACAATCGATTCAATGAACACTTTTGACTTATTTCACAAATGTGACAGCCCTAACACAGACATCAAGAAACAGCATATGAATCTCAACAATGGTGACAATCAAACAAAATATCAGATAATCAGATCAACTCCAGCTGCATAATTTTTTAAAGCCGCAATGCATGCTGGGAGATATGGGTGAGTTTTGATTGGTGGTACCCAGCATGCACTGCAGCTGAAGCATTTCATTGATTGTCACCATTGTTGAGAGTCATACACTGATTCAATAATGTAGAGGAAAGTTTAATGAACTAAATGTTTTTAAAATCCTTTATATTATTTGATAAACAACAATGATCTCATGCTGTAAAATTAAACTGCTTCTATTAGAAAACAACATCAGAATCACAAGTCCAATATAATCAAAGCACTAGACACTGAATAAAATCAGTGATTCAGGCAATTACATGATGATATTGCCATCATCTATAAACAGCCAACATCACCTGATCTCATTTTCTCATGGCTTTTTTAGCTACAATTATTGTGATTTATAAACACACAATTATAGCAGCCAGAGAAAAAATTTATATTACAGAGGCAAGGGTCAAGAGCACAACTAAAGCAAACGCTAACCACCATCATGGTGACTTTAAAATACAAAATATGATTTCATTAAACCGCAAATTAAATAAAGTACATCTGGTTAGTTTTAAGTGAAGCTGGTAATAAGTGTACGGCCATGCATTTCACCTTTTTGTTTGGCAAAATGACATCAGCAGCTCTAGGTCAAAATCTTGACATCAAATTGACATCGACACTTTGACGTCAATATGACTTTCATTTTTGACCTATTTCGTGACGTCATTTTGACATCAAGGTGCCCGCTGGGTTGTTCGACACATAGTTTTCATTTTATTGATCAGGGAAGGGAAAACACACATAAGCTCAACCTAACCTGCTTGAGGCGCAATAACGAAACAATCTACATCTGGATTACATTCATACACAAATTCATACTATATAGTAATTACTGCAACAAGCGAACATCCTTGAACTTCCATTTATCATAACTTATGTCTGTGTTGATGAGTAAAAGCCTAGATTCAATCAGTTCATCATGCAAAGTGATAATGTCGTTAAATATTGTAGAAATGTGAAAATAGTTAATCTAATAAAACAAAATAACGTTGGTAAGCAGCACTGCTCTATTAAGACAGGATAAGCCTCGCACTTCCGGCCTGTGGCTGCTGGCTTAAAACTGCTAGTCTGAAACTGGATACTTCTGGGCTTATTCGAAACACACAGTTCTGCTCATGGAGAACAATACTAAACAGCTGATGCATTAATTTAGGGCTGGTGAAGAATGAAGATGTGCTGTTTTGTGAGGTTCCAGGAATATATTTAGTTACCTCTACATAGTTTGAATACTCCTGCATTTAGTTTTATTTCATGTTTTGCAGCTCCAGTACCAGTTCCTGTGATCTTCAGTGACACTTCACAATGTTCTTTATCGACTGAAGGGTCATCAAGGATCGTTCTGTGTTCAGTGTTGAATGTGAGTGATGTGACTCTCTCCTGGTACAAAGGAACCAGTTTATTGTCCAGCATCAGTGTGTCTGACCTCAGCATCAGTCTCTCTCTACCTCTGGAGGTGGAATATCAGGATAACAACACTTACAGATGTGTGATCAACAATCCCGTCAGCAACCAGACCAAACACGTCTGCATTACCGATCTCTGTCAGTTGTGTTCAGGTACGTTAGCTGTGATGATATCATTTATTTACTGAACCAGTCTCTGTCAGGTACATTAGTCTATATTTACTGAGTCAAAAAAATATTTTTCTGTGCCTTATTTTTCTTCAGATGATGTCAGTTTTTTTGAAAGTACTGAAGCTGTAAGCCGATTGGTCGTCACTGCTCTGGTGGGCGTGGCTGCTGTGGCTGCGTTTATTGTGCTGGTTTATGACATCAGATTAAGAAGAGTTGAACTGGAGAGACATCAGATCCACAGTGCTGGATCTGATACTCTAAAACAAGAATAAGCACTTTTTTGCAATTTTTTTGTGTGTGCAATTTTTCATTTTGCATGATGGACAAAAATAAAAAAGAATGGATGCAGTGTTTTTTAAATGCTATGATCAATATACCAAAATTGGAATATAACTGTATGCTTGCTGTGCTTAAAATAA
This sequence comes from Leucaspius delineatus, assembly GCA_023718395.1. Taxonomy (NCBI): domain Eukaryota; kingdom Metazoa; phylum Chordata; class Actinopteri; order Cypriniformes; family Leuciscidae; genus Leucaspius; species Leucaspius delineatus. The sequence continues at coordinate 30,420,325 of CM043363.1, forward strand.
AATACTGACTTCAGATTTTTGTTTATTATTTTTTTCTTAAATTGTAAAAATGAACAAAGTAATTTTGTGTTTTCTTTGACTAAATTAGAAATTAAGTTCACCTGGAGCTCTATAGCTCTACTGGAACCGTATGGAAATGTAAAACTTGATTTTATAACAGACATTGATGAGCACCTGTCCCAACTTGGTGATGGGCAAGTTTGTTCCCATATTTTTCACTTAAAAAAAAATCAACCTGTTCTCACTCCCAAGGTGTCCGATATTGCCACACGTCCAAGAGAAATGCGGTCATTATACTGACTGCTCTCTATCAGTTAATAGTTTATACTAGGTACACACAAACTATGTTAAATTATGTTAATGTATAATTGTTTACTATATGATGCAAGGAGGAGATCCAGTCAGATGATTCAATCAAATTGTATTTCTTAACAGCAGACAATCAAATAATAAATGAAGAGTAAAATGAATTCATCCATAATCAGGATTAAAAGTTTAGTAAAGAAACACAAAATAAACAGTTACAATTACTTATAATATTTCTAAGTAAAATATAATTAACACACTCTGAGTATAATATTCTTAACCTAAAGATAATTAAAGTTGGTCTCTTTGAAAAGACAGGTTGCGAAGGAGCAAGGTCTGAGTCCAAAGGTTAGACTGACCTGTACAGAAATTGATCTCCCCATTATACAGTTGCTTATCGGAAAGTTCCTCTTTTCATAGCATATTGCATTGAAGCAGACACACAAGACACACATATCTAGTTCTCTTACGAGAGGTTCTCTCGTATTTGCGTAAGCTAGCTTACGCTACGGGAAAAGTCATCTTTTTCTCGAGATACTGAAGCCAAAAAATTATCCTTAATTTTCATTTATTGTCAACGCAGTGCAGTAGGCAGCTCAGCAGAGCTAGAGCGGGCAATACTGCGCGCTCATTGGCTGCCGCGCGGCAACTGCTTAAGCCTACCAGTGAGCCTCGCGCGTCACAGCCCGCCAGAATGGGCGGCGTCAGAGCGTATATAAGGAGGGCTCGGAGGCTAAAACTCTGATTTCTGTCTCTTCAGCAAAGCGCTCCACATCGCTGTTCTCCGAGAGAAGCCGTCGAAAAAGCATCGAGCCAGCGTAGGACAGCGCCTGAGGAAGCCGGACGAATTCTCGCGTGTGTGTGTGTTCGCACACGCGACACTACTAAAAGAGCAGAGGTGTTTGTTTCAAAATGCCTCACAATTCCTGCGGCTCGTGCCGCTCTCACCTCAGCGACAGAGACCGCCATGTGATCTGCGCTCTCTGCCTGGGACGTGACCACGCAGCCGTTGCCATGTCTTCGGGCGGCTGCGAATACTGCGAAGAACTGCCGATGTCGACCCTGCGGGCCCGGCTCGCCTTGTTCAACGCTGAACCCGCTCCAGTCTCTGGGCCGCGCAAGAAGAAGCGCCGCTCACAGAGACCACCGGAGCCCGAGACGCGAGTCAGGCTTTCGCCAGAGCCCCTCCCGCGAGCCTCGCTCTCTTCCTCTCTGCCCCCACTTCCCGACACGCAGCCGCCGGCTCTCGCCCGCGATGCCGTCGCCTCAGGGGATGAAGCGGAAGACGACGCTGTACTGGACAGCTGCTCTCTACTGGCGTCAGACAGCGAAGGGTGGTCCGGCTCCCACCGCTCCGCCTCTTCCTCTACACGCGAGTCTGGTAGGACCCATGCCAGTGTGGACGCCGAGCTTCTCCGCATCCTCACTATGGTCTTCGACAACCTGGGCCTCGGATGGTCCCCGCCTGCGGTGCCCGCACCAAACAGGCTCAACAGGTTCTTCCTACCCAGCCGCCGCCACTCGCCAGCGTCCAGACCAGCGCCCTTTCTGCCCGAGCTCCACGCAGAGCTCTCTAAGTCGTGGGATGCTCCAGTTTCAGCCAGACTTCGCTCTCCAGCCTCGTCGACCCTCTCGCACGTGGACGGAGCCGCGGAGAAGGGATATATCAACATCCCTCCGGTTGAACAGGCGGTCGCAGCGCACCTTTGCCCCCCATCCGCGAGATGACGCTCAAAGTCTGCCCTCCCGTCTAAAGCCTGCAGGACCACTTCAGCCCTTGTCAGCCGCGCTTTCTCCGCCGCTGGTCAAGCCGCTTCAGCCCTGCATACAATGGCGGTTCTTCAGATCTTCCAAGCCAATCTCCTCCGTCACCTGGACGAGAAGGGCCCGGATCAGACCGCCTTGACGGACCTGCGCAGCACGATGGACCTCTCCCTTCACGCGACTTGCATCAGACTTTATATCTTCTTTTATTAAGTCCAGCAGTATCTGTCCTGCTCCTCTCACAGATCATGCTTTTATCGATCTTATTTTAACTGATTCTGGTACTGGTTGTCACAGAAACCCTGAATATTGGAAACTAAATTGTTCTCTACTACAGATCCCCTCTTTTTGTTTAGGTATTAAGAGCATCATTGATGAATTTAAAGCAAAACCTGGTGTTTCAATATCATCTAATTGGGAAATGTTTAAATACGAGTGTAGAAAATTCTCTATTTGATTTAGTAAACGGTTAGCTAAGGCAAAATCTTTAAAGTATACCTCTATATTAAATTAAATTAATCAAATTTTAGGCAAGCCACAGACAAGTGAAGATGATAAAGTGAAACTGCACAACCTTAAAAAAGAATTAAATATATTTTATGCAGAAAAGGCTAAGGGTGCTTTTATTAGGTCCAGAGTAAAGTGGCTAGAATTCGGAGAAAAGAGGGAAAAGAGAAAAGAAGGGAAAAGAAAAGAGGGAAATCTAAGAAAATATTTTCTCTAAATATTGAGGGCAATTTGGTCACAGATGAAACTAGAGTTTCTAATTTTGTTTCCAATTTTTATTCACAGCTTTATTCTTCTTCATTGGAGGGTCCCCCTCCACGCTCAAGGTTTATGTTGCGGTGATTGCTGTGCTCGCCGACTCGGCGCGCGGCCGCGCATTGGGAAGAAATGAACTCATCACCCGCTTCCTCCGAGGGGCCAGGAGGTTGAATCCTCCACGGCCGCCTTCGGTACCCATTTGGGATCTGTCTTTGGTCCTAGAGGCTCTGAAAGCTCATCCCTTCGAACCCCTAGACTCGGCGGAGTTGAAATACCTGACGTTCAAAACCGTTTTTCTGTTAGCCCTGGCTTCAGTAAAACGCGTGGGCGACTTACACGCGCTATCAGTGAGCGCTACGTGTCTTGAGTTTGGACCTAATGACTCGTTAGTCATCCTCAAACCCAAGCACGGTTATGTCCCCAAGGTGTTGGGTACTCGTTTAGAGCTCAAGTTATTTCCCTTTCAGCCCTGCCGTCAGGTAGTAGGGATGGCAGCAGCCTTCTTTGCCCTGTCAGGGCTCTAAGGCTTTATGTCACACGCTCTGCCACCTTCAGGCTTTCGGAGCAGCTCTTTGTTTCGTTTGGTGGGCGCACCAAGGGTCTCGCCGCCTCGAAACAGACGCTATCCAGATGGATAGTGGACGCTATTGCAAAAGCTTATGCGTCCAAAGACCTGCAGTGCCCTTTGGGCATACGGGCTCATTCCACCAGAGGCATGGCCTCGTCGTGGGCATGGTCCAGAGGAATTTCTATTCATGACATTTGTATGGCGGCGGGCTGGGCCTCCCCCTCTACATTTGTTAGGTTCTATAACCTGGAAGTTCCCGCCTTGCAGGCTAAACTTTTGTCAGTCTAGTCGGGTATATGCCCTGTTCATGTGTGCACAGGCTAGTCACTCGATTTAGCTCTCCTGGTTGAGCTGCACTTGGGTATGTCAGTTATATAGACCGGCTGCGAGGATCTGCGCCGCTCTTTTCTTCCCTATGGGTGCTTATGAACGTGTGTTGGCCCGCTCCGCTGGCCACCTGTTCTTTCCACTTCTATGCTCCCCGGGCTTCCGGGAATGTGGTGTGGATATAAGGCGCGCAACGGCGTTGACAATGGGGTTCCCGTAGCGTAAGCTAGCTTACGCAAATACGAGAGAACCTCTCGTAAGAGAACGGTAAGCCAGTAATCTATACACGATTTTCTTGAGAGATCTTTACTAAACCAAGTATATGAACAATCTTTATCATGCATAAACCTGTAAGCATCCAAAAGTGAAAGGTTACTACAAAAATCGTTAATAATAGTATTGCAACTGCATGACTCTCGTTTTGGGGGAAATCTATCCAGACATAGGTCAGGAGCTTCATTAAAATCTCCTCCAACTATTACTGCAGCAGATGGATATTTACCTTTTAAATCAAGAATTTTAGAAGACAGATCCTGAAAAAATATGCTATTTTGTGAATGATTATTAAAACCATAAACATTAACCAAGATAAAGAAAAAATCCCCAAGAAGAATGACAGCAATAATCCATCTACCCTTGGCAGAAGAGAAGGACTGCAGAATCGAGCCGCTAAAATTACGGTCAAATAAAATCAAAACTCCAGCGGAGTGATTAGTACCATGACAAAATAAAACCTTACTTCCCCACTGATTGCGCCAAAAGGTTTCATCTTCATAACAAGAATGTGTTTCTTGGAAAAAATAAACATCCCTTTTCTGTGACGTACAAAATAAAAACAGGCCTATTTATTAAAAATAAGGCCTTGCATTTAGATAAATCACGAATCCCCCGTACATTAAGAGAAAAACAAGACAGCTTAACCATGAACAGTAACAAAACAAGAAAAATAAAATAAAAAGTACTAACGTTATACAACTACAATCGTAACAATGTTTTGAAATGTAATAGCCTACAATTAAAGTGCAAAACTTGAAACGTATCCATACCCCTTATGGTTATGCTATCTGTTAAGTCCCCTCCTTTGCTTACCTTTACATATAAACGCTTAACGTATTTGTCAGTGTTTTGCGAAAGTCAATAATTATTTCGCCAATCACTTCAGTCAAAACGGCATTGAACATCCATGGCATTTGTTTTCGACCTCGAGCGTCCTAAAAAATATCAGACATCGTCCGCAGAAATCCTCCTTCCATCCACGATAGCATTTGGTCCCCTGAAGCCAGCACAGCGACCCTCCTTTCGGGCTTTCTCCACCAAAGGCCACAGCTTGTTCCGTGCTTCCTTCGTCCTCTGGGTCAGGTCCTCTGAGATCCTAATCTTTTTCTGTTTAAGCACTTCTGATCTTCTTGCATCAGCCCAGATAAGATCGCGGTGAGATCGAGAGAGAAATTGTACAATTATCGTGCGAGGGCGTGCATTGCCCAGTTTAGGGCCAAGCCTGTGCACAACATCAATCGAAGACTGCAGAACATCTGCTAAGCCTGGTGACACCTGAAGAAAAATGTCCATTATTTCCATCTTGACATCTTTTTCCAACACACCCGAAATCCTCAGATTCCAACGCCTCTTGTAGACACCCAGCTCATCCACTTTATCCCATAAGCGTTTGTTTTCTGCAGTCAGCGAAGACAGCTGGGAGTCCATTTGACCAGTTTTAACAGCTGTATTCTCTGATTTTTTATCAACGGCGTCAACCCGTGTTGTGAGATCGGAGATGAGGGTTTTGGAATTGGATGCAACCGATTTCTTGATCTCCAGAAGTTTCTCCATAAAGTCATCCTGTTTCTTACCCAGTCTCTCTATTGCTTCCAGCAAAACGGCATTTGAAGGATCTGAGGCCGGGCGTCGCATTTTCGTTAAAGGGCTTGCCGCTGGAGACTCGGGAAGACACACATCCAATGAATCCAAATCACGGGCACTTTTGGGATAATTATGTGTACGTTTAACACTTTCAGATTTCGGGATATCGTCCACGACGCCACGTTAACGGTTGTTGAGGGAAAAAAATAGGAATTCGCAAAACACAGTAGCCTATCTTTTATGTAAGGGGAGCGTGAACAAAATTTAAATCAGCGCATTGAGGACAAATAGTCTTTAAAGGGTAAGAAAAAACAAGTTTTGCACAGAATTCAGGGAAGAGACAAGAAAATGTGACCTACACCGACACCATCTTGATGACGCCTCGCAAATGGGTTACATGTGCTCACATTCTGTCAGCTTCCTTACTTCTGTACAGGAAATAAAATCTAACCCCAAACTCCAGGTCTACATCATATCAAAATAAAAGTCTCTATCAAATTAAAAGTCCCCAACATTTTGCCTTAATGGCAACACAATGCATATATGTACTTATTTCCATAGTACATACTTTCACTATATATTATTCACTTAAATATAGTATTTTTAATACAATAATGCTGTGTTTTCTTTGTCATTTTTGACAAATACATCCACAAAGTACCATAACCATATGCCTGCAGCTTTAAAAATGCATCACTATCACATGCATGTATGTTTACATACATTTATTAAATATGTGGAAAACAAATATGTATGTCACATATTTATACTTAATGTTGTCCATATATGCGAGAAACCAATACTATACTGTAATATATGCAGATATATGGTATCATATATGGATTAAGTCAAATATTTTCTTCACATGTTTGGACACATAAATGTTCATATATGTTGCAGGCATATGTTGTGTTCTCAGATAAGTCAAATATATGTATAGATATGTGTCATGCTATTTAAAATATAAGTACATATATGGCCATATAATACATTTTTGTATGGGGTAGTTTACAGAACAAACTAAAATACAATAACAGAACTTATTATTAACAACAATGACATGTGGGGTGAAAAAAAATGAGGTAAGATATGATGTTGTATGGTGTTTATAGTTTTTAATCAATTAAACAACATTAAAAATATTAGTTAGCAAAGCTTTGCTATATTGATAATGGTATATGCTAACTCTTTCCTCCTCCTCCTCCTCCTCCTCCTCCACCTCCTCCTCCTCCTCCAACGTCAACCCGTTCTGTGTATTAGTAGAAAGCGTCAGCAGTGATGTCCAGTCTGGAGGGTATGGCTGCTGCAAATTCAAAATAAAGAACAGAAACTGATGGATGATTGTTTAAAAGCACTTTAACTCTGCTGCCTGGTAAACCACTGTTTTCTCCCCATCCATTGGTTTCATCTGCAGTTTACCTGCTTAACTAACGCATACTTCAGCTAATTTAGTTGATGTCATCAAATCCTGTAGAAGTTATCACCATTACGAAGGCAATCACAAAGTTTTGAATTCTTTCAAAACATTTCATTGCCGTAGATGTTAGGGCAACAGGACGCAGGTCATTAAGTTCCCTAGGTTTATTATTTTTGGGTAGGGGCACAATCAAAGATTTTTTCCATAGAGAGGGAACTACACCAGTGTCTTTTGACAGCTGGAACAGCCTTTGAAAGGGCTGTGCCAGCTGATCTGCGCACACCCTTAAAGTCCTGCTGCTAAAACCATCAGGCCCACTAGCTTTACCGGGATTCACATGTCTAAAATAAGACTTAACATCGTCTATAGGCCTTATTCGCAAACACCAGAAGTAGCTAACCGCGGCCATATTGTTGACATGACATCTGTCCTGCCCCTAGCCGCACGCAGGTTTGAGTTGAGGGGAGCAGTAGCTTAATGGCTTCATCTCGTCGGTATCAATAGAAGATAAGCTTGATTGGTGTGGACCCATATCAAATAGACCCAATAGCCTTAAAGGGGGGGTGAAATGCTCATTTTCACTCAATCTCCTGTTAATCTTGAGTACCTATAGAGTAGTATTGCATCCTTCATATCTCCAAAAAGTCTTTTGTTTTATTATATTTTTAATTGAAAGATAGACTGTACCGAGTCATTCCGGAAAAAAACGAGCGGCTGGGGGCGGGCCGTGTGGGCGAAGCTAAAGCTGTGCTAACGCGCGGAGCCAGTAACAACACACAGAGACAATAGATTAGAAGCAGTTTTACTCACCGTTCCAACGCACGACCGCGAACCTTTATCATTGTGACTGCTCGATCCTTAAGCATTAGACGATCTGCAAATCCATCGATCTGGGCTTTGTTTATAAAACAATCATCGTCGAAATGCAGGGAACAACAGTCTTACACAACTCCGTTTATGCTCAGGAAAACAAACTCCATCCACGGGTTCCTTAACGCCGGGTTCTTTGGGAATCTGTGCACGGTTGTCTTGCCCTGGCAACCAAAAACACACTTCTTTGGTGACATTGACTTCCCAAAAGCCGGGCAGGGCGCTTTGATGGCGAACTGCTTTCACTCTCTTGCTCTGGTTTACGAGTGCGCGCGCGCCCGCGATCTTACCGGAAAAGTGCCCTTAGGACCCATATAAGGAAATTCCGCTCTATCTTACGTAAAGCCTGTTTTATGCTTCTGCGTCGAATCGACGGCGTACCCCCGCGGACCCCTCTGCGTCGATGCGAACCTCGACGCGACCCCTCCGCCGTAGCTCGACGTGCACCTCTAAAAAATTGTAACTACGCGTCGCGGTGACGCAGACCGCAGGGGCTGTGATTGGTCAGATTATACATCATTTCCGGAGTGTAGCTTTTCCGGTTTCCCCCTCCCGCTATACCGCCATTTTTAAAGTGACCATCTGGACCGCTGCACTCACTGTTTCAACGATGGATCAAGTTGAGGAACGTTTGATCGAGGAAGTACGAAAGTATGACCACCTGTACAATTCCTCTTCAGCGCACTACAAAGACTGCCAGATGGCAAACAACTCATGGAAAGAGATTGCCCAAAATGTTGGCTTGGACGTCACCGACTGCATGAAGCGGTGGAAAAACCTGCGTGACAAATTTGTTCGTCTCCGCAAAAAGCTGGCGCCAAGAAGCGGTGATCCAGGCGGCAAAAAGGTGCCTGCATTTTACCATTTTCTGTCCTGGCTGGCACCCCATGTCAAGCATCGAGAAACCGAGTCGAATTTCGAAACTAAGGTAAATATAAGTTCGTTGTTGTACCTCTTTTTGTGTGTGCTACTAAGCTAGCTAGCTAACAATGCTATCAGGTTGTCCTAATGCATGTCGTCATGTATCGTCTGTAACGTCTGTGCAAACAAAATGTAACATAACATGCTGAAAATATTGTTTTGCTTTGCTGGTTTCATGCGCTGCTAATTCCATATCTTATACCAGACCTCTGGTCGTAAATCAGACTGCATAGACAACACTGTAATTACCTGCACAGACAAAGACTAACCAACCAGTCATCGTTGTCTTTGTACCTGTACTATGCACAATGACAAAGTTGAATCTAATCTACTCTGCTCTGTCTTTAACAGGAACAGACCTCACCATCTTCTGATTCCGACTCCATGCCACCCACTTCATCATCTGAGTCATCCTCTGTGTCCTCCCAGCCACCAACCTCACCTGTACGGGCATTCTCTTTGTCTACTCAACCACCACCTGTGCCTGCTGTGTGTAGCCCACCATCTTCAATCCTTGCCGAGTCACCTGTGTCCAGAGTGGGGTCTAAACGGAAGAGGAACCAGGATGACTGGCTAATAAAGCAAATGACGCAGCTGGACGAACGCCGCATGGACCTTCAAGAAAAGCTGGTGCAGGACACCAGCGACGAGTGGAGACGATTTGGCCAGACAGTGGCTGATCTGCTGCGAAGAGTGCCAGAGGACCGCAGGGCTGATGTTATGTTTAATGTTCACAAGATGTTGTATGAGAGCAGAGACTGAACATTTGCATCCTCGTCCTCATCCTCGTCTGGGGTGTTCACATACTGATTCAGTGCACTTTTATAAATATTTGTAAATAGTTCATTTTCTTAGATAATGTTTTATATTACAGTTAACTTATATTGTGTTTTATATTTCTTGTGCCTATTACTCTTATATATTTTTTTTTATTGTACTTAAACCTTTGCCCTTTGTTCTTGGCACTTTTATTACTCATTGCACATTAATAAATCAACGTTTTGTTTCAAAAAAAAAGTTTGTTGTTTATTTACAATACAATGTTCATGGTTACCTTTAAAGCCTCAAGTGTTCACAAGATGTTGTATGAGACTGAACATTTGCACCCTAATACTGATAATTATAATACACTTATAAAGACAGTAAATAAAGAATTAGTAAAACTAAAAATATGGATGGATATTAATAAATTATCTTTGAATTTAAATAAAACGAAGGTAATGATGTTTGGTAATTATAAAGAAAACGCAGAAATATTAAGTATTGATGGTGTTGCATTAGAAATAGTGTCAGAAGTTAAATTCTTGGGAATAACTATTGATAGTAAATTAAAGGGATACTCCACTTTAAAGTGAAAATTCTGTCATCATATACTCACCCTCATGTTGTTTCAAACCTGTATGAATTTCTTTCTTCTGCTGAACAGGAAGAAAGATATTTAGAAGAATATCAGTAACCAGACAGTTTTTGGGTCCCATTGACTTCCATAGTAGGAAAAAATATAATATGGAAGTCAATGAGACCAGAAACTGTCTGGTTACTGATATTCTTCTAAATATCTTCCTTCCTGTTCAGCAGAAGAAAGAAATTCATACAGGTTTGAAACAACATGAGGGTGAGAATATGATGATAGAATTTTCATTTTAAAGTGGAGTATCCCTTTAAGCTGGAAACCACACATCAGATACATACAAGGTAAAGTATCTAAAAGTATTTCTATAATTAATAAAGTTAAATGTCTTGGAATATAATATACTCATTGTATAGAAATTTGTGGCAATAATTATAAAAGTTCACTACATACCCTCTAAACATATTTTTATACTGCTCAATTCTTGTATAAAGCCCACAAAAATATATGCATATGTATATGGGTGATAAACTGTTTGTTTTTTTATTTGTTTTTATTGTGTTATACACTACTGGTCAAAAGTTTTAGATCGGTAAGATTTTTTATGTTTTTAAAAGAAGTCTCTTCTGCTCACCAAGGCTGCATTTAGTATATAAAAAACAATAAAACAAAACATATTTTATGACAATTTAAAATGACTGTTTTCTATTTCAATATATTTTAAAGTGTAATTTATTCCTGTGATTAAAGCTGAATTTTCAGCATCATTACTCCAGTCTTCAGTGTCACATAATCCTTCAGAAATCATTCTAATACGATGATTTGATGCTCAAGAAACATTTATGATTATTATCAATGTTGAAAACAGTTATTTACATTTCTATTTCATGATGCTATGATGAATAGAGAGTTCAAAAGAACAGCATTTATCTGAAACTGAAAGCTTTTGTAACATTAAACACCACCCTTCAAAAGTTTGGGGACAATAAGAATTTTAATTTTATTTAGGGGGGAAAGAAATAAATTAAATCAATACTTTTATTCATCAAGGATGAGATAAACTGATCAAAAGTTACAGTAAAGACTTTTATAATGTTAGAAAATATTCTATTTAAAAAAATTCTGTTCTTTTGAACTTCCTATTCATCAAAGAATTTAGAAAAAAAATAAACAATTTCATTGAAAATAGTAATGAATATTTTTTGAGCATCGACTCATATTAGAATGATTTGTGAAGGATCATGTGACACTGAAGACTGGACTAATGATGCTGAAAATTCAGTTTTGATCACAGGAATAAATTACACTTTACTGTATATTCACATAGAAAACAGCTGTTTTAAATTGTAATAATATTTCACAATATTACTGTTTTTGTTTTGTATTTTTAATCAAATAAATGCAGCCTTGGTGAGCAGAAGAGACTTCTTTTAAAAACATTAAAAATCTTACCGATCTAAAACTTTTTACCGGTAGTGTATATGTATATATTTATGTATATTCTTTTTTTTTTTTTTTTTGTTGCTAGAAATAAACTTCAATCAATCAAATCAATGTTTGTTTTGAAAAAAAGTTTGTTGTTTATTTACAATACAATGTTCACGGGTACATCATGGATATCAAGTAATTAACCAAGTCTGCCACGGGACACTACATTATCCTGCCATGGCACAGTTCCATGTGGAGACTGAAAAAAAGCCTTCAAGTCATTCCGAACAGCTATGGCAGCTCGGGTGGAACGGGCCTTGGACATCCGTGTCGGTTCTATGGGGACAAAGTTTGTGTCGTCTGCCACCATTCTTCGCCACTCTCCAGGCTGCACAGTCCCTTCAGAGTCACAGTCTGTAAAATGTGGTGGTACATATCGGCTCTCTGGGCTGTTCACTTCATCTGTGTAGGTGAGGTAGTTGTGCAGGACAACACACGCTTTAACGACACTCACAGCTTTGTCTGGATGGAACTCAATTGGTCTTCCCAGAATTCTCCACCGTGCAGCCATGATGCCAAAGGCATTTTCAATCACCCGCCTTGCTCTGGAGTGGCGGTAATTGTAGATTTCCTTGTCCCTCGTCATGTTCCCCCCTGTTTCAGAAAACACAGTATTAATCACTGTACCACAATCATAGGCATAACAAACACGTTATGAAGACACAATGTAGGCCTACTATGTTTTAATTTCATTTACATACCTGGAAAGGGACGCATGAGATTGCAGTGTAGGGGGAAGGCAGCATCAGCAACGATAACGTGAGGGATTTGGACTCTGGTCCCAGGCAGTTCAGCTGGTTGGGGCAGATTCAACTGGTGGTCCAGCAGCATCGACCCAAATCTACTCGCTTTGAAAACGCCACCATCGCTTTCCCGTCCATATCCTCCCACGTCCACCATCGTGAACCGATACCTGGCATCACAGGTTGCCATGAGAACAATGGAGTGATTCCCCTTGTAATTAAAATAGTCACTCCCTGCGTTTGGTGGTGCCTTGACGTTAACATGTTTCCCGTCGAGGCTTCCAACGCAGTTTGGGAAGTTCCAAAGTCGCCAAAAATCTGAAGCAATAGCTTCCCACTGGCTGGTTGAAGGGCAGGGCAAAAATTCGGGCTGCAGCGCAGTCCACAGCGCTTTGCAGACCTCCGATACTATGCAGGACACCGTGGTCGCACCCATTTTGTAGCCCAACCCGGTGATCTGTTGGTTTGCACCCGAAGATAAAATCTTTAAAGTCACTGCCAGTCTCTGAGCGAGGTCAATAGGCATACTGTGTGTAGTCTGATGCTGTATTAACGGCTTTAAACGATGAACAAGATCGTCAAATCGACCTTTCGACATCCGAAAATACTTAAAGTGCATTTCTTCGTCCAAGTCCCTCAGCGGTCGAACAACCGTAACAAATTCGCCAATCCTTCCCCTGTCTTCGTGCACTGGTCGTACAGACCACCTTCGCTGACGTCTTCTTTTTCTTCTACGATTAAACATTTGCAATAAAATCATTTGTTGCTCAACGTTGATTAGCTCCAGCTGCAACAACACTCTCTCTCTTTCGCTCGCCATTGTCGGAAATGAAAAAGCGGAAGCGGCGCACGGAACCAAAACAAACTAGGAAAGAGATTTGCGAACCACACCACCCCCTAGCGTTCTGGCGGTGAAAATGCACCGCGATGCAACGCAACCCGACGCAGAACCATAAAACGGTCACGACGCCGTTGGATTGACGGCGTAGCTACGCCGTGGAGTTGACGCAGAAGCATAATGAGGCCTTAAGACAGAGCCATACTCGAAAAAAACTTTCCGAAACTTGTGACAAACCGGAAGGAGTATTTTTGGAACAAAAATACTCCTTCAAACGTACAACTTCAAACGTACAACTTTTTGAAACTTTGTCCATGTTTAGCATGGGAATCCAACTCTTTACCAGTGTAAAAAAAACTCAGTATGCATGAAATAGCATTTCACCCCCCCTTTAAGTAAAGATACGTCCTTATTGCCAGCCGTAACTTATCCGGATATTTATTAAATTTTAAAAACAGAGCTGCCAACTCTCACGCATTCACCGTGAGACACGCTCTCACACCACACATCCATTTTCTCACGAAGCAAAGAGGGCACGGAGACTGACAGACTAGAGCAGGTTACTTATGATATAAAAAAATCTCAGCTATCAGGTTCTGTCACTTTTATTACAAAATTCAAACAATAAATACCGTTTTGGAGCTTGTAAATGTAACGCGACAGATCCCTAGCGGCATGTGAACCGATCATCTCTAGCTAATAGTAAATAAACACGAACACTGTTGAAAAATACAGTACAACTTCCCGAAATGTATATTCCTCATACATAATATCGACCAATCAATCAAACAAACAAAGGGTTCAATAAAACTGCTGGAGAACAATTATGTGACATAACATTTACCTCAGGAAATTGCCATGATGACCATAATATAGGCTATAGCACGTTAGTTGGCTAGAAAAAGAGCTATAGAGTATTTTGATAAATATATTATATATTTATTATATGTTTACTTATATCATTAAATAAAGTTATAATAAATAAACGCATTATATCTCTCTGTATGTTTACAGCATTAGGTGAGTTGTTTTTTTTTTCTTGAGAAAAATGAATGCCTATCTTGTGTAGCCTACCTAATATTTATCCAAATGAGTTAATATTAAATCAAATCACAATAATTGAATTGAAATAATAAAAAAGCGTAGCTTACCAGAAATTGTACTATGTAAACATTGTAACATGTTGTCACTAAACCTAATAAAATTCAGTATAGTTGCTAAAATGTTTTGATAATCAAAATACACTTATTGTGATGCAATACATTTTTTTTACATCCCCCCAATCCCCCCTAACATGTGGTAAAATGATAGGAACAGACTTTGCTGTGGGGAGTTTAGACTATTTATCCTAGCTAGCCAAGTCTCTCCTGCGCTGGCTCAACTCCTCTGTCTCCTTCCATTTAGTGATGTGACATTTAAACCGAGGCGTCGGAGCGTGTGTCGAGAAAAAGTGGGCGTGCCAGATGAAGCTGCGATTCGAGGCTTGTGTTGTTCGAAACTCGCGCCTCCTGTGGGTGTTGTCAGGAGTAGCCTAGTAAGCAGTTGTAGTAGTGTCAGAGAGTCAGATAACTATCATTGTCATTGTCGTTATTGTGTCATATGTGAGGGCTGTATATTATTACATTATATCAGGTTAGAATAGTTATAGTATTATTATTATAGTAGGCCTATATTATAGTCTTGTTATATTAATTAGATACGATTATTTGGATTGCTCTGGATTTTTGGAACTGGACTGGACTGCTTTTTGATTTGGATTGCCCTTTTGGATTTGTTTGCTTTTTGTGACTCTTCCTTTTTCCTGGTAATGGAGCCAGCAAGAAAGAGGGAATCCTCACCTGTCTGGGCTCAACTGAAGCATCAGTGTCCTCATTTGTACCACTGCCATTTTTACGTTCCCCTGCATCCTCTGTTCCTTGTGAAAGGATCTTTTCCCAGGCTAGAGAGATTTTGTCCAAGAAGAGGAATCGTCTAAACCCCAACACACTTGAAATAATTCTGTTTCTCAATAAAAAATCTATTTTTATTTTCCTTCCTTCCGGACTATTCTGTTGCAGTTTACTTTAATCTGTTATCTATAATCTGTTAAATTAATAAATGTAGGCCTACTTTATTACACTCCCTCTAACATAAGCACGGCACTCAACAGTGTCACTGTTGTTGTTCATACTGTCCATATCCAAACAATTTATAAATAATTAATTAACTGGGTGTGTGACTCTGGACAAGTAAATTCAGACAGAGAAATATACATATTTTATATGATACACAGTAATGGACAAATGTCTGATCATGTCTTTTTATTATTGCAAATGAAAGGTTACAGACATCAACAGTGAGTACAAAATAAATAAACATTTTTTTTATAAAAAATATTTTTATAAAATGTACATTTAAATATAAATATACAAATAAATATAAATATTTATTTGTATATTTACATTACAAATAAATATTTTTATTTATAAAAGTATTTTTATAAAATATATTTTTTTTATATAAATTTTTTTTTTAATAAAATTAGGGAGGGAGGGAGTAAGGGCGTGACACTGATTCAGAATGAATTAATTTGTCTGCTATTTCTTTGCACAGTAGCTAGGTGTCACTAGTGAGCAATGCTGAATGAAGCTTCGAGTAATGAACCTTTAGCTGAAGCAATGGCCTGCGAGGTCTCAGTGGTTCAGGAAGCCTCATTGTATTGAAGGCTGTAGAATGCACTGACTGCTATTACGGTTCTAAATCACCTTAGAGTATTATTACACAATTAATGTCCAGTAACTAGGAGAAGACTGAAGAAGCCAGAGACAAAGATCAAATTCACTCACTGTATTGATTGATACATTTTCTGACAATGTCAACAAAATATTAATATCACAATAAACAGCGTATGCCTACTACGTAAAATAAACAAACAATAAAAACAATGTGGTTATATTCAAAAGATACAATTATATTCAGAGAGGGCAACGAAGTGGTGGTAATAAGTAAGTGTACTCAGTTTTAAGAAGTCCCAAGTATGCCAGAGGAAGTCCACTTAATGGAAGAAGGGTGCAGATGTCATCAGAAGTCCATCCTCAGACGAAAGGGTTAATTGCTGCGATGTTCAGTGTGTGTGTGTTGGGTTTGTGTGACAGGTCAGCTGGACAAAATATAGATGAACGTGTATGTGTGGTTCTATAATAAAATAAACAAACTCAATTAGTTTCTGTTACAACTCTTACAATAAAAATGCTGCGTCATTATCACTTCACGTGATTGAACGTGAGAGGCATCACAAACTTGTGATACAGGTATAATATAGTAGCTGTTCTTTTATAACTGAATAAATATCTTATTGATGCAATAAACAGAATATCAAACAACGATTATTAGACAAAATAAATGTAAGATAATCACTTACAGTCTGCAATGACGCACACGCGAGTATTCACCACAGAAATCCAACAACCTCAGGAGCGATCACACAACATCAGCCGCCCATCACATATGAAATACCAAACTGCTCACCAGCTATATTATTGATCTATAACTTTATGGCCGTCTGATGCACCTTAACTCGTCTCGTTTGCTCACAATATTAACTCGCACCACATTTCTTCACTCTTTCCTCCATTGCCGCGAATATGTGATCTTGCGTCATTTTTTACAGAACTCGCGAGACTTCTGATTCAAACCCCGCCCACTCGGCAAACTCAACACTTGAATGGAACAATGTAAAACTATAATAACAACATAAATATAAAATGACCATGCCCTTTTGCACAGCCGCCCCCAAATTTGGTATGCAAATTTGCCATTAGTAGGGTCTATGAGTAACTGTCTGAGTCTGGGGGTAATATTGGCAATTCAATCAACTTAGCTACTGGTCTTGTGTATGTTTGATCTTTCACTTTGACCACTGCTGTTCTGACTCTCCCATCTGAACTAGGAATGACAGAAGAGACAGTACCAACTCTCCAGAGCGCTCTTGGAATCTGCTCGTCAACAATGAGTACTACAGTACCAACTGCAATATTCTCTTTCTCTCTGTGCCATTTCTGTCTTGACTGTAATGTGGGTAAGAAGTCATGAATAAAATGCTTCCAAAAATGATCACTCAGAACCTGACTATGTCTCCATCTTTTCCTACTGAGTAATTCTGGGTCTGAATAGACAACTTGAGGCAAGGAGGAGTCAGGCCGCCCCATCAGCAAGGAATTTGGTGTCACTGGGTCTGGATCTGCGATGTCGCTAGAGACATAACCCAAGGGTCTAGAATTAAGGATGCTCTCAACCTCGATCAGAATGGTTCTTAATACCTCCTCGGTAACTGTCTGTGCGCCTAAGGTGGTTTGTCTTTACAGACCTCACTTCTCTTTCCCACGAGCCGCCGAAATGAGGTGCACTTGGTGGATTGAACCGGAATCTGATTTGTTCTTTGGCCAACTGGTCTCTGATACTGGGCTGAATCTGAGAGAAGGTGTCCTCCAGCTCTTTACATCCCCCTCGGAAATTTGTTCCCTGATCCGAGAGAAGCTCATAGGGTTTCCCTCTTCGGGCAATGAAACGCCTGAGCGACAGCAGGAATGAATCTCCATCCATGTGATCCAATAGGTCAAGATGTACGGCTCGAGTAGTGAGGCACTTGTATACGATACCCCACCTTTTCTCAGTGCGACGGCCCACCTTCACTATCAGTGGTCCAAAACAATCTACTCCAGTGGAGTAAAAAGGAAGTTTACACAATCGCAGACTTGATGGGGGTAAGTCTGACATTCTAGGAATCATTGGCTTGCCTCTCCACTTGTTACACTCAAGACAGTGGTGCTGGTGTCTTCGAATCGCCTCTCTTCCCCGCAAAATCCAAAACTTACGCCGCAGCTTGGCAAACACCCTGCCGGCTCCAGGGTGGCGCAATTGTTCATCGTAATGCTTGATTAGAAGCTTCACCACAGGATGATTCTGTGACAGAACGATAGGGTGTAGAACTGCATCACTCAATCCATGACATCTACAAAGTCGTCCTCCTACTCTAATCAAGTCTAGCTCTTTGTCATACTCAGGAGCAAGCTTAAGAAGTCGGCTCTGTGCAGAAATGTCTTTCCCTCCCTTGAGTAAGGCAAACTCGTCAGGAAAGTTTTGCATCTGACACTGTCTAAGGATAGACAATTCTGCCTTCTGAAACGCATCTGCACTCGGTGAATCTGTGTTTCCAGCCGCCCCATGAAGAACTCGCGCTGTAGCCTCTAATAACTCCGTATAACTACTAAATTGACTGGGATCAGGTTCAACTTGCAACTTATGTTCAGTCAACGAACCGCAAAACACTGATTTCTTTAGTTCCTGAACTTCCTCGGGGGCCTTTCCTTCTGGTGCCTTAGGCCAACAGCTGCTAGACTGCATCAAGAAAGCTGGCCCTTGTTTCCATCGTGTTTCTTCAACTAGCCGGGCCAAGGACAACCCTCGCGTAATATCATCTGCAGGGTTGGCTGCCGAATCGACATAGCGCCAAGCTCCAGGGTCAGACAACTCTTGAATTTCTGTGACTCGAACTCCCACGAACACTCGGTATCTGCACGAATCAGACTGCAGCCAAGCAAGAACGGTAGTCGAGTCAGACCAATAGACGAATCTGGAGATATCTAGAGTTAGCTCTTTCTTCAGGACGTCTACTAGCTGCGCTCCTGTCAATGCAGCGCAAAGCTCTAAACGAGCGATGGAGATCTGTTTCCTTGGAGCGACTCGTGACCTCGCCGCCAAGAAGGCAACCTGCGTATTGCCCTGATCATCCTCAGAACACAAGTATGCTACAGAGCCGTACGCCTTTTCAGACGCATCACAAAACACGTGAACACTGCGGCTCTTTACAGGATACTGAAGACTGGAACTGTAGCATCTTGGCAAGTGGATCTGAGACAATTGGGGGAGCTCGCTCTCCCACTGATGCCAAACGTCGAGAAGGCCTGATGGTAGATTGGGATCATCCCATTCTCGTTTCTTATCCCACAACGACTGCACGACAGTCTTGGCTCTGGTGGTATACGGAATGAGATATCCGAGGGGGTCGTAAAGCCTAGCTAAAGTGCGATAGATGCTCCGCATGGTAATGTCACCATCATCTCTCTGGAAAGGTTTATATACCAATGTATCTGATCTACATTGCCATATCAATCCAAGTGCATTCTCCTGTGGGTTGGCCATTTCTTGACCGAGCTGAATTTCACCACTCTTCGACTTCAATTCAGCAGGAAGGTGGTGAATAACGTCAGGGACGTTACTGGCCCATTGCCTCAATTCGAATCCACCGTCCATGAGATGACACTGCAATCGGTTTACCAGCTGTAGAGCTTGAGCTTCAGTAGAGACACTCTTGAGACAATTGTCAACATAGAAGCTACGCTCTACCGTTTGACGTACTTCATCAGTAGCATCGAGATCCACCTTTGCATGGGACTGAAGTGCGTAGGTAGCACAACAAGGGCTACATGCAGTTCCAAATGGCAGAACTTGCCACTGATACACGATGGCCGGTTCCGATGTTTTCCCATGACGCCACAGAAAACGAAGGAAGGGTTTATCCTCGTCAAGAAGACGGATTTGATGGAACATACCCTTCACGTCACTGCAGATGGCCACAGAATGTTCTCGAAAGCGGAGGAGAACGCCCAACAAGCTGGCACTTAAAGTCGGACCGGGGAAAAGATGGTCATTGAGAGACTGACCCTGATACTCAAAAGAACAATTGAAGACAATACGGTTCTTTGCATTGTGATGAACCATATGATGTGGTATGTACCACGACTTGGAACTCAAATCACATTCTGCAGATGTCAATGGGGTGACATAACCCGCCTGCAGCAGTTTCTGAATCTCAGATTCATAAGATGCAGCCATACTGGGCTCTCTAGCTAGTTTCCGCTCTGTGCTGCGTAACAGAGTCATGACTGCCTCTTTGGGTGCATTTAGAGATGGAGGAGACTCTTTCCAGAGTAGAGGAGTGGCGTACCTTTTGACCCCATTCACATCAATCCTGATGGTTTTCTCCTCTAGGAGGCGGATAGCTTCTGAATCCTGTCGTGATCGACTGACTACTTTCTCCGACTGATAAGGAAGGGTATCCAGCTGCCAAAGTTTTTCAACTTGACGGAATAGCTCAGCTTCAGGAGAAACACAAGAAATGAATAAACATTCTTGAGGCTGCAAGTGAGGCTTAATAAACCTTGATGGACCTTGCAATGTCCAGCCAAGCATGGTATGAACCGCCGCTGGACCCCCAGGAGGACCCAATCTCACTGGCTCCACGGGGGTTATCAAATGAGGGTAATCCGAGCCGATCAGTACCAAGGGCTGCGCTTCGTGGATGTCATGCAAAGGTAAGTCACGGAGATGGCGATATTTTCTTTGCAAGTCGGAGATAGGGTAAGTATGCCGAACTAGGGCTAGCTCTTTTGCGGTGAATACACCCTTGACCGGGAAGGATCTGTCAGGGTGTGACACAGGTGCTATGGTGAAGGATACAGATCTTCCATGAATGGTATGGACATCCTGTCTCACTGTGCGCAGAGCCAAATCTTCAATTTCACCTTGAAGGTCTAGACGTCGAGCAGCTTCATTCAACAAGATAGTACGCTCAGATCCGTCGTCTAGCACAGCATAGGTTTCTAGTGACTTATCACCATTCCAAATGATTACTCGGCTTAACTTCAGTAGCACTTGCTTGCCACTCGTAGGCCGATCCAAGTACAGGGTCTGAGAAGCAGGACTTACTGTGCTTTTCTCCGATGTCGGGTTATTACCTTTACTCATCCCATCGGCGTTGGCATTGACTTCATGAAGAACATCAAGATGCCTCCATTCACACCGCTTGCACTTCGCCTTTAACGTGCATTTAGATGAAGAATGCCCTCGTCCACAACGCCAACATCTACGTCCTGTTCTAATCCAACTCTCCATCTGCTCCTTAGTTAAGAGTTTGAAGTTGACGCACTGATTCATGTAGTGCTGAACTGAGTCACAGAACGGACAATACTTTTTCGGCTTCTCCTGTGGTCTTTCTGAGTCCATGTATTCAGTCTTCGGGAGCTCTACCAATCCTACTTTCTGCTCTCTTCCATGTAGAACAGTAGTCAGCTTACGGGGCACAAAGCCAGTTCGCTTGTCTTTGTGAATGCTGTGTTTCACTTGATCAGGATAAGACCCATACTGTGTTCCTTCTACCTGCACACGAACCTCATATTCCAGCCAGTCTGCGAAATCAATCAGAGTTGGAATAGGTGTCTGAATGGGGTTAATGAATCTCTTGAAGTTAGCTCTTAGGTCGTATGGCAACTTGGCTAAGAGATGAGAAACATGAGAGCCACATTTTAGTTCAGTCCAACCTGTGCTACCTAACTGGTTTAACATTCCAACCAGTGCTCGGACACGAAGGGCAAATGCCTTGAAAGACTTCACATCCCCGCTCCTGATATTGGGCCCATCCATCAGATTAGTAATCCTTTGCAGAGCCAATTGATGTGGCTGCCCATACATATCAGTGAGCGCTCTCATAGTGTCACTGAATGGACTTCGACTGTGACTGTACGAGTCGGCGACAAGTAATGCATCTTCCAGCTTAAGGTGGTCCATAAGTATTTGGAACTTAAAAGACTCTGAAGCATCTTCAGGAAGAACGTTGGTTAGCGCAAGCTTAAGACGAGCAAATTCTCGCGGATCATCCCTAATGAAATGAGGGATTGTAGGAGTTGGCCCTCGATATTGTATTGGGGGTGGATGCACCGGACGATGAATCTCAGATGGTCCAAGAGAATGGTGAGAACAGTAATCTGTACGTAACCGGCCATTATCGCGACTGTACTCTTGCCTCCAATCGATTGGAGAATGATCAAGACGATCCATAGGGGCATCGTTATACAGACGCTCTCTGTCACTTAAGCGACAATGATAAGGGTCCGTTGCTGGTTGATAAAAAACATCATGAGACCGCATACTGGACCGCAACATTGGTGGGTCATCTGCACATTGCTGACGGGTATCAGACAAACGAGGTGGGCGCTGTGGAACATTAGCATCATAATGATGATCATACCGTGGCGAATCATTCTTACTACTATGTGGATCATTATACGAAGGGGTCGACATACCTGAATTAGGCGGACTATCACTAAGCCTGCCTGTTCTCTTTAGACTGTCTGTAAGCTCCTCAATGAGATCTCGCTCACAACTGCGAACTGTAAGGAGGGATTCATCTCTATGTGGCACCAAAGGAGTATGTTCTGTCTGACCAGAGTTTCCATCACCCTGAAATGACTCCTGCATACTAGTAGACTTTGGTGTAGATGACACCACAGCTCCTTCATTCGTAAGCCGTTGCTCAGATAATGAAACCTGGGAAGCTAACACAGGAGAGTTAACATTCATATCAGATATGCGTTGCTTGTCCTGCCTCATTCGCCTGTTTTCCTCCCTCATTTCACGCATAAAACTAAGCATATCAGACTGCTCATCTGCAAATGCTAGCTGTTTCTGAGGATAACTAACCTCATAGTCACGCAAATGTGTTGGTCGTCTTGTTTCTCTACGAGGACGTACAACCTCTGGCTCTATAGCTTCCTCACTAGTTCTGGACATCATCGCTAAGGTGGTTATAGATCCGGCTCGAAGGACCATAAAATGTATTGAAGGCTGTAGAATGCACTGACTGCTATTACGGTTCTAAATCACCTTAGAGTATTATTACACAATTAATATCCAGTAACTAGGAGAAGACTGAAGAAGCCAGAGACAAAGATCAAATTCACTCACTGTATTGATTGATACATTTTCTGACAATGTCAACAAAATATAAATATCACAATAAACAGCGTAGGCCTACTACGTAAAATAAACAAACAATAAAAACAATGTGGTTATATTCAAAAGATACAATTATATTCAGAGAGGGCAACGAAGTGGTGGTAATAAGTAAGTGTACTCAGTTTTAAGAAGTCCCAAGTATGCCAGAGGAGTCCACTTAATGGAAGAAGGGTGCAGATGTCATCAGAAGTCCATCCTCAGACGAAAGGGTTAATTGCTGCGATGTTCAGTGTGTGTGTGTTGGGTTTGTGTGACAGGTCAGCTGGACAAAATATAGATGAACGTGTATGTGTGGTTCTATAATAAAATAAACAAACTCAATTAGTTTCTGTTACAACTCTTACAATAAAAATGCTGCGTCATTATCACTTCACGTGATTGAACGTGAGAGGCATCACAAACTTGTGATACAGGTATAATATAGTAGCTGTTCTTTTATAACTGAATAAATATCTTATTGATGCAATAAACAGAATATCAAACAACGATTATTAGACAAAATAAATGTAAGATAATCACTTACAGTCTGCAATGACGCACACGCGAGTATTCACCACAGAAATCCAACAACCTCAGGAGCGATCACACAACATCAGCCGCCCATCACATATGAAATACCAAACTGCTCACCAGCTATATTATTGATCTATAACTTTATGGCCGTCTGATGCACCTTAACTCGTCTCGTTTGCTCACAATATTAACTCGCACCACATTTCTTCACTCTTTCCTCCATTGCCGCGAATATGTGATCTTGCGTCATTTTTTACAGAACTCGCGAGACTTCTGATTCAAACCCCGCCCACTCGGCAAACTCAACACTTGAATGGAACAATGTAAAACTATAATAACAACATAAATATAAAATGACCATGCCCTTTTGCACAGCCGCCCCCAAATTTGGTATGCAAATTTGCCATTAGTAGGGTCTATGAGTAACTGTCTGAGTCTGGGGGTAATATTGGCAATTCAATCAACTTAGCTACTGGTCTTGTGTATGTTTGATCTTTCACTTTGACCACTGCTGTTCTGACTCTCCCATCTGAACTAGGAATGACAGAAGAGACAGTACCAACTCTCCAGAGCGCTCTTGGAATCTGCTCGTCAACAATGAGTACTACAGTACCAACTGCAATATTCTCTTTCTCTCTGTGCCATTTCTGTCTTGACTGTAATGTGGGTAAGAAGTCATGAATAAAATGCTTCCAAAAATGATCACTCAGAACCTGACTATGTCTCCATCTTTTCCTACTGAGTAATTCTGGGTCTGAATAGACAACTTGAGGCAAGGAGGAGTCAGGCCGCCCCATCAGCAAGGATAACTCGCACCACATTTCTTCACTCTTTCCTCCATTGCCGCGAATATGCGATCTTGCGTCATTTTTTACAGAACTCGCGAGACTTCTGATTCAAACCCCGCCCACTCGGCAAACTCAACACTTGAATGGAACAATGTAAAACTATAATAACAACATAAATATAAAATGACCATGCCCTTTTGCACACTCATTTTGCCATCACTACTTCCATTCACGTTTTCTGACAGTCGGTATCGCATAAAAACTTCAGGGTTCTTATTGCTGTTGTTAGAACAGCCGTGTATTACACAACACACCATCGCGCTTTTAAAAAAAAAAAAAAAAATACAGCGATAATACCATGGATAATACTGGTTTCTATGTCAACAACATGGCCGCCGCGAACATTGATGACGTAGATCGAATAAGAACTATAGAAATATCTATATCCACTCGGGGGAGGGAACAAGATGGTGGGCTAAGCACATGTGGTTATCTCGGCTCTTCAGCAAATTTTGAATCTTATAACGATTTTCAATTTTTTTACCATCCCAATTGTTGTGTATCAGTGAATATAGACAATGTCAGCCAAAAAGGCTTCTAATAACCCAAAGATAGTCATCCCAGGAGGACAGAAAGCTGTTAAAGCCTCGGATGCTCTAGCCGAACATGGATACCTCATGGAAGTTGACCACTCTGATCACAAAGAGAAACGTAAAGAATCTTCCTCCTTGCAGAACACCCCAACTAAAGCCTCAGCCAAGAAACAAAAAGGTGAAGTGAACCCCGAAATTTCAAACTCTGCGCTTTTGGAAACTTTAGTTGCCAGATTTGACCTACAAGACGTGAAGCTGAGCAGCATCGAGCAGAAGATTACTGAGAACAGTCTAATGATCGTAAACCTGACCAAAGCTGTGGAATTCAACGCGGCGGAAATAAAGGACTGTAAAACTAGAATCAACTTGTTCGACAAGCAACTCACCTCTGTTATCACTTCACAAACAGATCTGATAAGCCGCACGTCGGAGCTCGAACGCTACAAAAGAAGATGGAACCTCAGAGTTATCGGAATGAAAGAAATAGCGGGTGAAGATATCCGAAAAGAAGTCGTCTCATTGTTAGTCGAAATTGCTCCACATCTGCATCATAAACTTGAAGACATCGTGGATACCGTTCACAGCGTTGGTTCCAAGGCGAAGGATAGATCCAGGCAAGTGATCATTCAATTCTGCATGCGAAAATACAGAGACGAGTTCTGGCGCTCCACCAAAGTCTCAGATGTCTGTAAGTCCAGGGGAATAAAGTTCACCGAAGATTTATCCAAAGGAGATCGAGAAGCCCGTGCTGCACTATGGCCGAGGATCAGTGAGGCAAGAGCTGCTGGGAAGAAAGCATACTACTGTGGTCCCTATGGTTACATAGAGGGTAGCCGGATCGTTAAGGACGGTTGATTTCAATAACTTCCAATTCATCTTCCCTTGCGCCGCGTGCAAGAAGTGTTAAATGGGATGGTTTGAATTTTGTTTCGCTGTTGAGCGAGATCTCGTTACAGTGCTCTGTTTGAGAGACGTTCTGTGTTCTATAGAGCACGTTACATTACACATTTGACTGTTGATCTTTATTTCTTGTTTTTTCTTTTTCTTTTTCCTTTTTATTTGTCTTTCTTAATTCGTTAAATGTTCTCAGTAAAGTCACATTTTTCTTGTATTTCTCTAAATGCAAGGGGTCTCCGTAACTCTATCAAAAGAAAAGCTTTCTTTCTTTTTTGCAAAAACAAAAACTCACACTGTATATTTTGTCAAGAAACGCACTCCAACCCTGATGACGTGAAGTACTGGACAAGTCAATGGGGGGACAAAATCATCTTCAGCCATGCCTCTACTCACTCTGCAGGAGTGGCAATACTGTTCAACAACCTACCTGGTAAAATTGTGAAGGTGGCCCTGGCCACTGGGCTTCAGTTGTTTTAAACATTAATGATGTTTTCTTTATTTTATTCAATGTATATGGTTACAATAGTGTTCCATTAAACAGCAAATTACTATCTGAAATTTCTGACTCTTTGGTTGAATTTAAACGTGTGTATCTTACTGATAATATTATTATAGGAGGAGATTTCAACATGGTTATGGACGAAGACCGCTTCCCACCCAAATTTAACTCCTCTCATCCAAATCCTCACCTTCTTAATTTTTGTTTGAATAATAATGTAGTGGATGCTTGGAGGGATGGGAATCCAAATCTTAAGCAATTTTCCTGGTTCAAAGCTAATGGGACTTCCAAATCAAGAATTGATTATTGGTTAACCTCATCTAACCTATCTGGCTTTATCAAATATATCTCAATATCCGCGGCACCTTTGACAGATCACTGTTGCATCTTTATATCCTTCTGCTCGGGCAAAAGAGAATCACGTAACAAGGGTTACTGGAAATTCAACACCGATTTATTAAAACACAAAAACTTTTGCTCGCGAATTAAATCTATAATTAATGATGTAGCATCGCTTAAGGACCTTACCTCATTTATAAGTAAATGGGAATATTTAAAACACAAGATTCGGGAATTTTCTATACAATTCAGTAAAGATTTAAGTAAGGCCAGAACACAATTGGAGTTAGAATTGACAATAGAATTAAACAATTTATGTAATAAAAGTGAGATGGACAATGAAACCAAATTGCAAATTCTATCCTTGTAGTCCAAAATTCATAATTTATATATTCAAAAAGCTAAAGGAGCATATGTAAGATCTAGAGCAAGATGGATAGAGAAAGGGGAAAAAATTAATAATTATTTTTGTAGACTTGAAAAAAGGCGACAAGAGAAAAAAGCCATAAACTCTCTTTATGTGAATGGAGTTGAAAATACCTGTCCTAGAATAATTTCCTCAGAGATTTTTCAATTCTATAGTTCCTTATATAGCTCATCGTTCTCAGCATCAGACTGTAATATTCTCTTTGACAAAATACATACTAGCATTCCGCAGTTAGACCAGGAATTTAGAGACTTATGCGAGGCTGACATTATAATAGAGGAATTAGATAAAGCAATAGATAAATTATCTGCAGGGAAATCTCCAGGCCCTGATGGCCTCTCTTCAGAATTTTATAAATTCTTTAGGGAAGATCTGAGAGAACTATTGTTTCAAGCCTTTCTCGAGTGTATACAAAATAATTCCCTATCTTCGGCTATGAAACAGGGTTTAATTACTCTAATCCCCAAACCAGGGAAAGACGCACGACATATAGATAACCTTCGTCCTATCACTCTACTGAACTGTGATTATAAAATTCTAGCTCATATTTTTTCCAATAGACTCATAATAGTGAATCACAATCTGGTTTTATAAAAGGTAGATCAATACATAACAACATCAGATTAATATTAGATATTTTGGATTATAGCGAATGGATTGAGGATGACGGATATATACTTTTTTTAGACTTCAAGAAAGCATTTGATATGATTGAACATAATTTCATATTTAACTCCCTCGAAAAGTTTGGTTTTGGCAATACATTTATTTCTTTTATAAACATGTTATATAAAGACATCAACAGTTCTATCTCACTATCATTTGGAACATCTCAAAGATTTAATATTTCACGAGGAATAAGACAAGCATGTCCCATTTCCCCTTTCCTATTTATCTTAGCGGTAGAAATGCTTGCTATTTTGATAGATAAAATCAGCGACTTTGACAAATTGAGTGTGTTTGGAAAACAAATTGGTATCAGTCAATTAGCCGATGATACAGTGATCTTTTTAAAGGACCAATACCAAATTGATAAAGCCATCCACTTTATTAATCTGTTCTCCAAAGCATCAGGCCTACACTTAAACTTAAATAAATGTGAGCTATTTGCAATTCATGGCAGCGATTTAGACTCTATGTAACATACTGATAAAAACTTCTGTAAAATACTTGGGGATAACTATTACTAGAGATTGCAATCTAAGCGTCCAAGAAAATTTTGTTAAAAATCTTTCAAAAGCTAAAATGATTCTCAATAACTGGATACAAAGAGATATCTCAATCTTTGGAAGAGTTTTGTTAACCAAAATAGAACTGCTTTCTATGTTTGTTTACCCAGCCTCCTCGCTAGCTATCCCACCTCACTTACTTAAAGAATGTAATATTGCAATATTTAACTTTATTTGGAAAAATAAGCATCACTATATTAACAAAAATGATTTAGTTCACAATTATGAAGAAGGAGGATTAAATGTTATTGACTTAGAAATAATGAATAGTGTTTTAAAAACTCAGTGGTTAAAATCTTTTCTTTGTAATACAAACGGCTTATGGTTTACTGTTTCTTCTTCAATATTTCAGAAAGTAGGTGGTTTGGAATTTTTGATTAGATGTGATTTTGAGTTGAACAAATTACCTCTTAAATTGCCTGCATTCCATCAACAAGTTCTCCTTTATTGGAAGTTAGATTTTTCCCACAATTTTAGTCCACACAAAACCTGTATTTGGAACAATCGCTTTATTCTACACCATAACAAATCTTTATTTTATGAAAATTGGATTCAATATAATATTTTTTCCCTTTTGGACATGATGGACAGCTATGGTAATGTTTTAAATTACAATGATTTTTGTCTGAAACATGGTTTTGTATGTCATCCTAAAGAGTTTTACACAATTGTAAATGCCATACCCAAAAGCATAGTATTAGTAAAGAGTATTCTTTCACACTATTCTGTGACTTTCTCTCTCCCTTCTCCTTCTCTTGGTGACTTATCTATTAGAGATCATAAATGCAACAACAAATATATCAGAAGTGTTTTTATTGATAGACTTCATCCAAATAGAATTAAACGTTACTATATTTTTAAAGACTTTAGCCCGGAGGAGGTGAAGGAATTGAGAATGAATTATCTTACCTTTCCAAGTCTTCCTAAAATGAAAGAAGTTCATTTTAAAATTATAAATGACATATACCCATCTAAAGAATTCTTAAAATCTAAATTTGATATTGAAGAAAACTCTTGTCAATTTTGTGATGCGAATATTGAAACCACTGAACATATTTTTTATCATTGTAATCACTCAAAATTGTTTTGGTCTCAATTGTACAGTAAAATGTCATGCATTATAACATGTGTAAACCCCCTTGAATACAAACAAATTAAGTTTGGTGTACTTAAGAAAGATTGTCCACAGTACTTCTTGGTTAATAATCTTTTTGAATTTGCTAAATATTTCATTCATAAATGCAGATTTTTGAAACCCCCCCCGTCCTTTCCTCATTTTGCTAATGAACTTAAAGCTTTTGCTTCTTCGCTCTGCACCCTTCCAAATGTAAAAGCTTCCACAGTAGCAAATTTCTTTAATGAGCTAAGTGCACTTTAGATCCTTTACCCCTTGCAAGGACCTACTTTCACATAAATGTTATTCATTTATTTATTATTTATTTATTATTATTATTATTATTATTATTATATGTATCTTTTTTTATTGTCTTTCTTGACTGTATATTTGATTTGAGACTTTGTAAATATGTCTGCCTTTGCAGCCCGGTCTCACCCCAAAACGTCACATACTGACGCGTCTTGACCAAACGGCAATATACGACGAAAAGGGTACCCCTAAAACGTCCATATGAGACGAAGACATAAGCGCACCAGCAGCGCCTCTTAGCGGTACCCTAACGCATACCTAAACCTACCCATAACCCGAATAGTCACATACGGACGTTTTAGGGGTACCCTTTTCGTCGTATATTGCCGTTTGGTCAAGACGCGTCAGTATGTGACGTTTGGGGGTGAGACTGTGTTAGCCTTTGAAAATTGTAAATTAATATTGTTTGTTAAATACCTTTTTTGTCTGTAAATTTGAATTCAATAAAAAAAAAAAAAATCTATATCCACACACTTCATACTACTGATTTCTTTATAAACAAGTTCCTGTTCAGCTGTAAAATCATGAATATCAAATCTGCAATAAAAATCATTCAAGTCATTTGCCATTTCAAGTTCATTTTCCACTGCCATGAGATGCCTCTTAGGCTTGTATCCTGTGATTGCCTGTACCCCCTGCCAAGCTCTCCTAGTATAATTTCTAAAAAAGTTCTCTAATTTACGTTTATATGCTGCTTTACATTCCCTGATCATACCTGCATAAGCTTCTGGATTTTTACCAACTGATTGGACTTTCTGTAATAGGCTACAGTTCCTAAGCTGCAATACTATTCTAATCCACTAGGGACTGTGAGAGTGTTAACGTGAAACTGTTTTATAAGAAGATATTAAATAAATGAAGAAATGTGACACGGGTTATTGCTGTTCAGACGGTGGTCTTCTACTTTTATACATCTAATTTGGGATTAAAACATTACAAAGTGCTGACTGATGGAATCGAACGTCGTCATCATCATCTGAGTTTACTGACAAACCAGTTATGGTGCATTAGCGCCGCCAACTGCTCTGATTCTGGACGATAATATTAATGATAATTGTCACTGACATAAGACAATATTACTTTCACAAGTCAGTTCACATTCACAAATGTTCACATCAGAGCAGCATTCATCCACAACCCAGTGCGTCGGACTACCCTAATTCACACGCAATGATGTCCATTCACAAATATGCATTCTGACTAAATGTTTTGTTTTATTTGTTTGTTTGTTAACGACGATTAAGACTAAAACAAGAAATTGTGGGAGTGTTTTTATAAACCTAACAATGGTTGTAGCCTACTTCACAAACTGACACGTCACCACCCACTCGTGCATCTCTGTATTAATTACAGACTCTCGACCAACTGATAACCTAGGCTAGGACAGTTTAGATAGCCTAAAGATAGCCTTTTTTATGAGATCTGTAATTGATTTAATGCCACACCTGCATTGTTTAGTTCTGAATAAAGTGTTATTTAAAACATTTAGAGAGCTGCTTAACTGAAAATGTTTAACATAATACTTTTATTCTGCATGTGGCATCTTGTTGGTAAGTACAAAACTTCTGCATTTATTGACAAATTGAATCAAATATATATGTTTCTTTTTCATGACAGTTTTTGTTTTTTATTTTTAGATAAAGATGTTATCTTTGATATTACTGTGAGAAGTTTGAATTCCGGTTTTTGATCACTGTTTTGGTGCTTGCTTGACAGACAGATTTAGTTCCCTTTCTGGTTAAACACTTTTTATATCCATCATTAAATAATTCATACTTAAAATGTCCTAATATATAAGACAATTGAAAGCTAAGATACTTAGGTTCAGTTTTGTAGTCAGTGGATAAAAGGCCTCTATAAATTTCAGATTGAATGTTGAATGTTCTTCAGTTTTCTTCGAAAACACACTTTTAAAATTAGGCTACCTATACAGGTTGAGAAGGTGAATTAAAATTAGAAATATCTTTATTTTTAAGTTGTTTTAGCTATTTTTTAAAAAAGCTATTAAGTTAACCTAAACAAATGCTGTTTTACTATACTTTTATTTGTTTCTATTTTTCTATTATTGAGATCCAATTTCCAGTGTTTGATTCACTATTGAATCAAATAAGCGGAGAGCTGTAAAGCAACAACAACAACAACAAAAAACAAGGTTAAACAATTGTTTAATTACAGAAAATTACTTCATCTGTGTCTGATGAACTGTTCCTCTTGGTTCTCCAGGTGTGTTTGGTTACACAGATGCAGTGAAGTCAGTGTCAGTGATGGAGGGAGATTCTGTCACTCTAAACCCTGATCTTACAGACATACAGAGAGACAAAGAGATCCAGTGGAGGTTTGGAGACATTCGCATCGCTAAAGTGATCATGAACATTACTAAATATGAGGATGATGAGAGATTCAGAGACAGATTGAAACTGGATCAGACTGGATCTCTGACCATCAGTGACATCAGAACCACAGACTCTGGACTTTATCAACTAAGAACCATTATTAGGAATAAGCAGTTTATCAAGAGATTCAATGTTACTGTTGATGGTGAGCATAATTACATTTTATTGCTTCTATCATCGTCATATTCAAAATGTACATAATAATTGTCATAACCCACAATGATATTCTAAGATTATTCATTACAATTATTGAAGATACATTTCAGATTTTTTTTAACCTTATTCTAACATTTACAGTATATTTATCAAACAAAATAATTAAAATCACCAAAAATTATCCCTCAGTCCACGAAAAACATCCAGGTCCACATTATATTACCCCCCGCACAAGGGGAAAAGGAACACACATATTATATAACCGAAATAGTTTATGATTAAATAAACTTCTTCCAAGTGTCATGAGCATCAGTGTATGTCCTATCCATTGTGCTCTTATAGGATACACAGATATATTACAGCAATCTGCAAC
This sequence comes from Leucaspius delineatus, assembly GCA_023718395.1. Lineage (NCBI taxonomy): Eukaryota > Metazoa > Chordata > Actinopteri > Cypriniformes > Leuciscidae > Leucaspius > Leucaspius delineatus. Next base: position 30,453,007 of record CM043363.1, read on the forward strand.
ATTTCACAATGAATAAAATAACTGTGATTAGCCAAACTCTGTATGATGGGTGAATTACTACAGATCCAGGGGCATTACAACTTGTTTGTACATTTATTTGATGACATCAGAGCAAAATAACTTACAAGAACATTCAAGTGCAATTTACTGAAAGTACAGCAGGGCAGGATATGCATTTAATTAAATGCATAATTATTAACTTTAATGAACTCAACCTAACAAATATGAAGTAACGCTACTCATAAGAAAAAACAATCAAAGGCACTCGAGTAATTATTTTTTAGAAAAATATAAAAAGCCTTCATTCTTTCATGGCTTAGATTTTAAAACAGGCGACAAGCAGCGGCACACCTATGAGGCCAATAAGTCTTCATCAGGGTGTGAAGTAATGAAGCTAGGCGGGTCAACTCAACCAGGTAATTTGTTTTCTGGTGAAAGAAATACATAAATGTAGAAGAAAGCCAAAATATGAAACACCATGAATGTATATTTACTGAGTAACTAACTGCTTTGTAGAGAAGGGTCAAAATGATCATTTTCACCCTGAGATTTGGAGACAAATTACAGGGAGTATAAATGACTTCAGAAAGATGGCAGAATCATTATTTTATTTTTACACAGAGATTGGTAAGTCTATTAGTAAAATCTGTTGACTAGCAATCTTTTTTCATTATGCCAACAGTGACAGTTCAAAAAATGGGGGGGAAAAACACTTATTTTGTTTTGCCCCAAGTTTGCATGCCTGTAACTCAAGAATTATTAAAAATACCTTAATATCCTTTTAGATATTGATTTTTAACAAACATTTATTTTGGTATCTTCATTTTAAGGCCCTCAATGGTTCAGTCCCAGAAACAGAGATCTAAATGTGGACCCATGAGTAAAAAAAAATGTTTTTACACATTTTTAGTGGTCAGAAATCTTTGCATATGCAGTTTTATTACAGCCCTATATTACATTTAATAGTTTGACTTTCATTATGTGTCTTTTGAACTGGGAAACTTTGAACTGCGAAAGTTTCTGAAATATGGTTGATTTGACACGGAATGACCAGGCCAATGTTTTAAGTCCTCTTTAATGCACCTTAATAATGGGACAATGTTTAGATGATATACATCTGTCAGGAAGGGTGTAATATGAATATAAGATCCTTTAGGAGAGAGAATAGATGGTGCTCAAGAACCTTGGCAAACAAGAGCCACTGTATTCAGATTTTCTATATTTTGTTTATTTTTCCAAAATGAGTGGATTATATTTTATGTGATGAGACTGACTAACACTGACATTAAAGCAGACTTCTGTTGATATATTCTCATCTCTGTGCTTCTCTAATATCTTCCAGTTAATCCGTCCACTCCACAAAGTCCTTCATTAACTGAAAGTGAGAATGCAGAGGGTTATGAAGCTGATATTCACATCAACAGCACAATTATGAGTGTGATATTGATTTTATACAACAGTTCAATACACAAGTTAATATTGAGTTTTGCATTGTTTTAATACAGCAAATTGTTTTCTGCTTTTTTCTTTGCTGAAAAAAAAAATAGGCAGTAACAACACATAATCTCTTTACACTTTCTGACAAACACATTTAAGACACATAACACATAAACATGTTAAAGGAGACTCGTGCTGGTCAGACTAGTATCAGAGAGTCAGTGAACAGACTGTGTGTGTCTGAGACTGAGACTAAGAACAGACTGACAGATTGTCTCTCTTTATCTTTCCAGAATCGGACCAGCAGTCTCTCTCTCCTCCTCCAGTCTCAGTGTCTCTGATAGTGCCGATCTCTTCTGCTGCTGTTGCTGGATCTCTGATGATTGTTGCTGCTGTTGGGATCTTCTGGATCTGCAAGAAACACAGAAAAACAGACCAACAGGGCAAGTGTTTTATACTGCTGTTACATCTGAAGAAATAGTTACAGTTTTGCTGTTTTAACACGCCTGTCATTATTATTCAACAGTTCAGACCCGTGATGAAGAGATCACTTACGCTGATCCAATGTTCTACAAAAGAAATCCACAAAAAGCGGTAAGACAATTCATGTTACAGTTTACACTGTACAATCTGAGCATTCATTGCATAATTGAGGAGGAGTTTATACAATAGTATTATATAATGCATATTTTCCATATTTCTACATATGTTTGCATACTTTATGCTAATTCATGTAAATAAAAAGGTGAACAGGGAAATTAAAAGAAAATGTGATGATTCTGTTCTAAACCCAGTGATCTGCTTTACTGTCTACACAGACAGATGCCTTATAAGGCAACATCCTAAAAGAAATTAACTCTCAGAAATGCCTTTTGAAAAATTTATTAATATCAGTATCATGACATTATCTACAATTTTACAGCATTCTGGTAGATCCTTTTATTCACAAATTTAACCCTTTCACAGTTATGTTTAAAATATTCTAGATCATCCCCCCAGACCCGTGAGTTTTTTAAGGTGACCGTTATTTTACAATGTTCCCGTTATTACCTGTTTCCATGGCGACGCTTCATGGTTGTCATGACGCACCGCAGCCACAACAGTTCTGTATGACAGATGTATTGCTTTTATTTCCTTTTTCCTTTTTTATTCAAAATATTCAGAAACTTGCTAACCATGTCATCAACCGATTCTCAAATACGTGTAGGGCCTAAGTGAGTGTGTAATGTCGTTTAAAATAATTTAATAATGATCTTGATCTACAACACGACATGGGCGTCGTTCAGATCGAGAATCCCATCTGTCTGATTTATCCAATCCAATCCACTTTATTTCTATAGTACATTTTACAAACACAAGGTTTCCAAAGTGCTGCACAAAAGACTCAAAACATACAAACAATTAATATAAAATAATTAAAACAAAATAAGAACATCAGGTTTAAAAAAACAACCAGCTCTAATGCCAATTTACAACACATAAATTCATTAGTTTCTCCCGAAATTCATGAAAGTAAGTTGCCGGTGAACTGTGAGAAGAATAGAGTGACCTGTATAGTTACCTAAACAATAATGTGTATCTGATATGAATAAAACAGTTATATTTATTTGAAAATAGCCTATTAAATTAAATTGTATTTTAATGGATTATTATTGTCGCTTCCATAGACACCTGTGTGTATATACATACTATAAATGTATTGTTTTTCTAGTGCTTATGTGTATTTAAATGTCTGAAACCTAAAATAAACATTATGTGGTTGAAAACACTAGTTGTGATATATGACAGCGCTGAGCTCCTCTGTACATTCTAAAATCCCATGCAAGGATATAATAACAAATCCACATGTGGGACCGTAGTCGTACCGCTCTACAGGTTAAACATAAATGCTTCAACTTTGGCTCTTGCACACGCTCTGAGCTACAAAAGCAATAACAGGGCAAAAAGGCACTCTGGTTAGATGTCCACAATGACAGGAGAGAAAGAGCAGATCTTGACACTTCACTAAAATAACTTTAAAAACAGTACATGTGATGGCGCTCAGGGTGTTTCTGCTAAAATAAACACAGCTAAACTAGCTGCTAAAAGTGTGAGTTTCCTGTAACGCTGAGAGCTGAAGATAGTTCTAAGAATTTGAACATGGGAAAGACATTTCAACCTTTGCCTTCAAAATTAGGCTATTTTTTATACCTCTCATTTGACTGCAGTGACAAAAATTACATTTGTAACACTGGATGTCCACATAAATAGCAATTTTAACTATAGTTTTTGATTTTCATTTGTCAATTGTAATGATTATTGCTTGCTATCTAAGAACTTTGCATGAGGAGAGTGAGTCTTCAGATCCTCCACTGAGTTGAGTTTGAACTAAACCTGCTAATAGATATTGTCATTGAATGACCAAAACCTCTCATTGATGGACCAGCTAGTAAAAGCATCTACAATCCACCTTTAAATAAGTTCTTGTTTGCCTGCCATGTTATGTCGCAACACGCAAGGTATAAAGCAGTGTTCTCATATTGAAGTCCAACCATATTTTTATGCCTATAAGACCAGGTCATGCAAGACCGAGTCCAAATGCTCCTGAAAAACTGCCTTGTACTCAGACTTGAGTCCAAGTCTGGCTTTGTTCAGTTTTCGAGTTCTACAACATTGGTATAAATTAGTGTTGGGCTCTTTCAAAACACTGCTTCATGCTTGACAAAAGGACAAATAAAAGCAAGTCGCAAATGTTTTTTTAAAGCTATTTTCAATATACATTTACTATTGTGTAGTTTTATTTGGATACTTTTCAAAACTTGAATTAAATTGTTTTAATTTCTATTTTTCTATAAGTGCCCCTATTTTGCTTTTTTAAATAAGGTAATGTAGTGTGTAATATAGCTGTGATTCCAGTCACACTCCCTGTTACAAACCTTAAACCTATACGTATAGTGTGTAATGCCAGTCTATGCTCTTTATTGGCTGCCCGTGAACAATGTCTACAGGAAGCTACACTGTTGAAGCTGATCTCGCACGTTTATACCAGTGGTTATAATATGTATTTTGAGAGCTTTTTTGCCTTTAATAAAATAACTGCTGTGAATAGATCTTGCTCATCTCATCTTTGCTGTTGCTGCAAAGGGCCATTTGAGACACATTATAATATGAGAAAATTAAATGCATGTAATATTGTTGGAGACTCCAAAACACAATTAGGAACCTGATAGCATAATAGGAACACTTTGAAAACGATTCATTATTTTTCATTTTTAAATAGATTTTGACAGTTTACAATCATTAATTTGTCTATTTAAATAGTGATTTATTTATTTCCAATTATTAAATTGATAACTAATTTTATTTTTCAGTGTTACTCCTAGTCCTCCAGTTAAATTATTTAATTAATTTATTTGTTTGTTTGTTTATTCGTTCATTCATTCAAAGCAAAAGTAACATTTAAATGTGGGAATGTAATTTTCAGCCTTTAACTGGAAAACAAATTGATGTTAACATGCCAATGCAGTTGACGGGAAATGTACATGTAAATTAAACAGGCACTACTGACATACACTCAACAGTAAATAGCACTGATAAATTGAATACATTGCTTATTTCGTTCATACTCTTTACCATACTCTGTACTCTTTACGGGTAAAAACGTTAGGCCTATAATAGCTCAGGGTGTTTCTGCAGGCTGAAACAGACACAGTTCCACAGGAAACTGGACTTCCGGAACAAAAAACTGTGAAGACATGTTTGTGTCTGTGAGAGAGAAAGAGTGTGAATACTCTGGCATTCATTTGAAATATTGCTTTTTATTTAAATCTTCATGAAAAAAGTGGTAAAACTACACAGAATTGAGAGTAAAATATCTGAGAGTAATTATAGCCTATGTTCAATAGAGTGATATTGGACTGTTGTCATAACGGGGACATGAAAGTTTAATTTAATAATTTCAGTATAATTTACAGTAAAATGTTTCTCTTGAATATGCATGCATTAAAATACAGTTTTTAAATGTCCGTTTAAAATGTAGTTATGACTGTTGTAGTATGAGGGAGTTCTTTGGTTTTCTTTAGTGGTAAGAACTGTTCTTGAAAAACATCTCACTCTGATTATTAAACATTTGTGTCTTTGTCTCTTTTTTGTTTGTGTTACACAGGAGGAAGAGGTGGTGTACGCAGGTGTCGTCACGAGACGTTAATCCAAATCTTCATGCTAAGTTTGTTTTGTTTTGTATGGCGTTTAGATTTACGGCCACGTACACACTGCAGCTAAACTCTATTGTCAATTCACCATTTAGTACTTACACACACAGATCAGTCATTTACAGGAGCTACAATCACATTCTACAACTAAATTAACTCCAGTCAATTCAGGTGACCACCACATTTACAAAGATTCTATGCCGTATGTACAGAACCGAACTTAACAACTAGTTGTTAATGACGTATATATTTAAAAGCACAACATCAGAGATGTGTCTCGGTGCTTCTCTTTCTCAAGCGGGAGCATATCTCAGCCGCCACGTCATAAAGCTCTGTCGAAATTTGAAGGATCCTTTAAAGAAAGCCATGGGCTGCGTCTGAAATCGCATATTCTCTTGAGTAGATACTTATTTTGAATAAGTAATGACTTTGCGACCACTAAAAAAAGTGTTCTATATACACTCACCTAAAGGATTATTAGGAACACCTGTTCAATTTCTCATTAATGCAATTATCTAATCAACCAATCACATGGCAGTTGCTTCAATGCATTTAGGGGTGTTAGCATCGTTTAAATGTCATGGCCTACCTGAGCATTGTTTCTGACCATGTCCATCCCTTTATGACCACCTTGTACCCATCCTCTGATGGCTACTTCCAGCAGGATAATGCACCATGTCACAAAGCTTGAATCATTTCAAATTGGTTTCTTGAACATGACAATGAGTTCACTGTACTAAAATGGCCCCCACAGTCACCAGATCTCAACCCAATAGAGCATCTTTGGGATGTGGTGGAACAGGAGCTTCGTGCCCTGGATATGCATCCCACAAATCTCCATCAACTGCAAGATGCTATCCTATCAACATGGGCCAGCATTTCTAAAGAATGCTTTCAGCACCTTGTTGAATCAATGCCACGTAGAATTAAGGCAGTTCTGAAGGCGAAAGGGGGTCAAACACAGTATTAGTATGGTGTTCCTAATAATCCTTTAGGTGAGTGTAGTATGAATGTATATGAATAAAATTCGGACGTACTCCACCATGTTGTCACTGTCATGTGACCTACGGCATCAGTTGCGTTGCTTCACTGCCATTCTCAAATTCTCTCCCGCGGCCTCAGCCATATCCCTAACCCTAAAGCTAACCCAACCCATGAGTTAACTCACTTTTGTGTCCGGCACTACAGACTGCATAGCTCAGCTTATGGGGATGAATGAAACATCAACATCGCGTAAGTTGATGTGTTTGGGGATTTGGCCATTAACATATAACATTTTAATGAATGAGATTCAAAAGATCCGAGTCAGTAAAATGATCTGAACTTCCCATTACAATGAAGCTGAAAATGTACAGTATTTGTGACGTGGGAACATGATTCACAAAATTCACATGTTAAAACCTATTACAACATGTGCAAATATATTTCACATGAGCTCCACATCATAACCTATAGTAACATGTTTTCCACATGTTCCACGTGCTCCATTCACATGTGGTGAAACATTGTTCACGTGTGGTGAAACGTTGTTCACATGTGGTGAAAGATTGTTCACATGTGGTGACATGTGATAACATGTGAAATTCATGTGTTTTTTTCTGTAAGGGTTATCCCTAAAATCAGAGGGAAAGGATAGGAACACTGATGTAGAAGCACCTAAACCTATTTGTAAGCTTCAACTTTACATAAACTGTAAACTTGTCCTTCTAATTCTCGGTTGTTTGGAATGTTATTCTAGGATCAACAAAGATGTCGTACTTGGAGAAATCATTCATGCACACTTCAGAATCACGGTATTAGGTCATCCGGGTACTTTACTCTTTTATGAGGACTGTGAATCAGACATAATTCTTTTGTCACATACAGTTTTTCACCTACTATATAGTAGGGAAGTATGCAATTCGTCCTTCATTTGGCTTATTTTGAAGAAGGCATCAAGTGTATCCTTAGCGTCCTCCAATCACCCATAATCCTTTGCATACATTCCAATTCATGAACAAGAATGAGCAGAAAATGAATCCGCACTGATCTGATCTTATTTCACCATACAATGCAAGACAATTTTTTTTTTTTTGGAGTTGATGTAAAGTAATCACATAATGATAAGCTGTGCATAATGTAATCCAATGGGAGATCACAGGTTATCGTTTCCTCACCTGCACTGTATTGATAGAAAGCCAGTTAATACAAAGGTTTTTAATAGTATTACATAAAGTATACAAATGCACTTACTAGACTGTCCCATTCTAGCGTTTAGTGCTGAGGAAGACTTTAGTCAGCCTTCAGTTTGAGAAGTATCCTCTCTCTTCTGAATGAGCAGGAGAATCTCAGGGAAAGAGGTGCAAGCATTGTCTCATTCATGTTGCCAGATATTGATATAAAACAAGACAAACAAGACACAAGCCCAAAATAATCATAAATAAATCCAAATGCTTTATATTTATATAAATAAGACAAAAATATTGCAACCTTCACTTCCCCACTTTAATAACTCCATAAACTTGATCACTTTATGAGCCAAACTCAAACCACAAGCCCAAAGATGCTTATAATAAGTGGACATGGCAACACTTCAAGAGAGGACTCTGCAAAGTAGCCTTCCAAGAACAAACCCCTTACACACACTTTTAGAGGATTCATACCCTTATTTAAATGTCACTGCTGAATCTTTACAGTGTGTACATGGCCTTTAGTGATTTTGATGAGATAATTTGTGTTCTTTAATTTTAACATGTGATTCATTTGGACTAAAGGTAAAAGAATATAACATCATAAGCATAAAACATCTTTACAGCTGAAAATATCTACAATTGTTCCTGGGGTTAAGAGTAAATGTCAAAACCGCTATGTAGAAATCAGTTTAAAGCTCACCTCTGTGAGTCTCTTTGTCGATACACATTCATATCTTCAAACATATGTCATATTGTCATATATTTGGAATTTTTATTTGATTATTACTATTTTCTGAGTAGGCTTACAGTAAATAAGGCCTAAGGACAGTGTACATCTCATCATGTGTTGTTTCTGTTGTAAAAAAGGCGGGTTTTTTTGCAGATGACACAGCTGGAGCTCCAGGTGTTGAACACAGAAGCAAGCTTTTACCTCTTATAACAATTAGCCTACCTTAAAAAGCTATGCAATGTGGTATAATGTTGGGCTAATGATATATGTCATTAATGTGTAAAATACTATACATATGCAAAGGCTATAAATGCTTTAAAAACTTTTAAAAAAAATGTGTGGCCCTTTTCTTGTACATTTCCATATGTGCATATACTGTACATTAGGGTGCATCAAATTTGAATGGGAAATTTTAATTTCAAAATATCAATTTGGCTGGCATTGCATTTTGTTCCAATTAACAGAAAAATGACTTTTGCAAAGTTTTGAGGAATTCCATTGAGATTTAGGGGTGCCACCTAACACATGAACTTTGGTGAAATTTCGAAAAATGTGCAATTTTTAGTCTAATTGCCAAAAGGTTGACCTGGAAATGTTGAGTACAGTGAACTTTTATACAGTAACATGTTCTATAGGGTTATCAAAGTAAAAGTTGTTTGTTTGAACCCTTTGGGCAACTTGGGCATTTCTCAGAATTCAACTTTCAAGATTCTCCATTCATTTGTCCTATAGACAAAATGAATGGAGGTCAATGGGACATGTTCACGTGGCCTTACCCTGTTAATTTACTGTAACAATTGAAATGCTACTCTCAATACACATGAGACATCTACAGTGGGGAGAACAAGTATTTGATACACTTCAGATTTATCAGGTTTTCCCACTTACAAAGCATGTAGAAGTCTGTAATTTTTATCATAGGTACTCTTCAACTGTGAGTGACGGAATCTAAAACAGAAATCCAGAAAATCACATTGTATGATTTTTAAAGGTCCCATGACATGCTACTTTTTGTAGGCTTTAATATAGGCCTTAGTGGTCCCTAGTACTGTATCTGAAATCTCTTTTCAAAAATTCAGCCTCGGTGCATAATTATAGCCACTACAAGCCAGTCCCAGAATGAGCTTCCTTCAGACAGGCCGTTTCGGTGTCTGTAGCTTTAAATGCTAATGAGGAGGAGAAAGGCGGCGCAAGGTGGAGGGTGGGTGTGGCCTTGACCATCTTGCGCAATGGTACCATGGCGTGCATGTTTACGTTGGATATAGCAATGGCACGAAGACACGCAGTCGACTCGTTCAAGCATTTCAGTTTGACCCAGAATCTGATCCGGATGGAGAAGCAACAACTAAGCGGCTCCAGCAGGACGTTTCCGAATGGTTAGTTTAAAATATTATGTCTGGAATCTGGATACGGTACTTTATTCGGATGGTTTACAGTTATTATCATGTAGCTAACGCTAACCTGCTGTTGCCTTTTCATGAGAGATCTGTAACATCTGTAATTTATCTTATTACAATTACATCAAGCTTTGCGATCTTGAAATGCGGATATCGCGCGCGCCGTATAACCAACAGGAAAATGGTTATCCAAATAAAGAAGTGTACAACACTCGCGTTACAGTGTGTGTATTCACACACATAAACTGCAAAGCTGCATAGCTAATGTGACAGCCACATTCTACGTGTAACAGTCTAGGCAACCATAAACAGTAAAGCAACACACTTATATTAGTTGACTTACTTGTCCGAGGTGTGTAGCTGAGCCAAAGAGAGTGATCCAGACTTTAGTTTCAGACGTTCAGCAAGCCCAGCTCTGTATTGACCCTTCAGTGTTCATTTGTACATCCAATTATTGAGCAATTGTTATGCTTCGCTCGCTCAAAAGCCATGATATCTCTCGTGGACAAACTAAAATCGCGCGCGCGCGCGCGTTCCTACTTCCTATCGCATTTTCTCATGGGCGGAAAATATTCTCTGGACGGGCAAAGCAGAGACAGGGGAGGTAACATTCCTCCTTATAACGTCACAAGGAGGAGATTCAAGATCAGCGCGATTGAGCTTCCATTTTCTCAAAGGCAGAGAAAGATAGCAAAAGCTCGATTTACACCGATTGAAATTTCTAGAAACTTGGGGACCATATACAGGCTAGGGGAACTCATATTAATGTTAAAAAACCTCAGAAAGTGAAAATTTCATGTCATGGGACCTTTAAGTATTTAATTTGCATTTTATTGCATGACATAAGTATTTGATACATCAGAAAAACAGAACTTTGGTACAGAAACCTTTGTTTGCAATTACAGAGATCATGCGTTTCCTGTAGTTTTTGACCAGGTTTGCACACACTGCAGGAATTTTGTCCCACTCCTCCATACAGACCTTCTCCAGATCCTTCAGGTTTCGGGGCTGTCGCTGGGCAATACAGACTTTCAGCTCCCTCCAAACATTTTGTATTGGGTTCAGGTCTGGAGGCTGGCTAGGCCACTCCAGGACCTTGAGATGCTTCCTACGGAGCCACTCCTTAGTTGCCCTGGCTGTGTGTTTCGGCCCATCTTCAATGCTATTACTGAGGGAAGGAGGTAGTTGGTCAAGATCTCGCGATACATGGCCCCATCCATCCTCCCCTCAATACGGTGCAGTCATCCTGTCCCCTTTGCAGAAAAGCATCCCCAAAGAATGATGTTTCCACCTCCATGCTTCACGGCTGGGATGGTGTTCTTAGGGTTGTACTCATCCTTCTTCTTCCTCCAAACACGGCGAGTGGAGTTTAGAGCAAAAAGCTCTATTTCTGTCTCATCAGACCACATGACCTTCTCCCATTCCTCCTCTGGATCATCCAGATGGTCTTTGGCAAACTTCAGACGGGCCTGGACATGCGCTGGCTTGAGCAGGGGGACCTTGCGTGCGCTGCAGGATTTTAATCCATGACGGCGTAGTGTGTTACTAATGGTTTTCTTTGAGACTGTGGTCCCAGCTCTCTTCAGGTCATTGACCAGGTCCTGCCATGTAGTTCTGGGCTGATCCCTCACCTTCCTCATGATCATTGATGCCCCACGAGGTGAGATCTTGCATGGTGCCCCAGACCGAGGGAGATTGACCGTCACCTAGAACTTATTCCATTTTCTAATAATTGCGCCCAGCCTAGCATCCCAGCCTTGTGCAGGTCTACAATTTTATCCCTGATGTCCTTACACAGCTCTCTGGTCTTGGCCATTGTGGAGAGGTTGGAGTCTGTTTGATTGAGTGTGTGGATGGGTGTCTTTTATAGGCTACAGGTTCTGAATTTTTGTTTTAGATTCCGTCTCTCACAGTTGAAGTGTACGATAAAAATTACAGACCTCTACATGCTTTGAAAGTGGGAAAACTTGCAAAATCGCCAGTGTATCAAATACTTGTTCTCCCCACTGTATACTCTGAATATGACATTGTCCACTCTAGAATACTGTTGATGTTAAGCTTAATAGCTTAGCTAACATAGATAGCTAACTGTGGTTAGCAAACTGTTGCTAGCTAACGTTAGCTAGATGTAATGAGCACCAAATACATATAAATATGACTTAAATGACTTATGATAAAATAAGTATACAAAGACAAAATTACAGATATGATAGTAATTATGTAATAATACATACCCAACACAGAAAGATCACCTCAAACAGAAAGATAATCTCAGTTTTCTTGAGCTGTAGTATTGTTTACCTCAGATCTCCATTGTGACCATTGAGCACTGTTAAGCACTTTATCCAACAAAACCAGATGTGCGGTGGCACCCCTAAATCATCATGTACTGGACAAATATTTTGCTTGTGTTGTTTCTACATATATTGGAACATTTTTAGCACCCAGCCATATCAAAATTCAAGAATTGTGTTTTTTGATGCACCCTACTGTACATACTGCCAATATACAAACTTTTTAATGGATTTTTAATACCATTATAAGTATTTTATTCTCATCTCTTATCATTTAATCAGTTATTGCTAATGTAGCCTATTTCTTTTGAACTAATTGCCTTTTTCTTTTTACTTATGAACAACCAGCCTGCAACTTCACTAGCCTAATTTAAGTCCCACAGTGAGCTGTGGATAATTCATTAGAAAGAACCGACTCATAAAGTCATTCGTTTGGGAATCAGACTACACTGATTGACCTGTATGTTTTTGATTCACTAAGACCGATTCACGAACGAATGATTCTAATGAGTCGGTTTGACTCATTAGAATCATTCGGGATGGAATCAATGGAGAGAGTCGGAAGAGGCGGGGGAATAGAGAAGCACGCCCCAGATCCGTCGAGAGAGCCAGGAGGGCTGAGGAGTGATCCGGGATGGATAGGAAGGGAGGTGAATGCAGGAAGAGAATACGAGAACGATGTAGATGAAATGGAAGGTGATGAAGCTTCAGTTATTTCTAATGGAACGAATTCAAATGATGGAGGTTGGCAGGAGGTGAGACAAGAAAAAAAAGAAGGAGAGCCAATGAAAACAAAGGAGATGAGAGTAATGAAAGTGAAATAAAAGTGATAATTCGATTTCAAACACTGTGTACATTGAATCCTTTAAAGATCAGTGAAGCTGTATACAAGATAGTAGGAGAGGTATATACAGTCAAAACTCTAAGAGATGGAAATTTGTTAATTGTTTGCAAAAACAGAGATCAACAACAAACTTTAATGAAGTGTAAAACACTGATGGGGAAGGCTGTGAAGCCGCAAATATGGGAAGAAAGAGGGAGAGTTATGGGTGTTATATTTGGAGTACCAACTGATGTAACCGAAGAGGAGATTAAGGTAAATATAAGAGGAGTTCGTGTAAACAACGTCAAACGGCTGCCATACACTAAAGACGGTGTTAAAAGACCAAGTTTGTCTGTTATGTTGGCCTTAGATGAGGATAAACTACCAGAACGGATTAGAATTGGGTATGTTAGTTATGTAGTGAGACCATACATTCCCCCACCGACAAGATGTTTTAAATGCCAACGTTTTGGTCATATTGCTGTAGCGTGTAGGGCCAAGGCCCGTTGTGCTAAGTGTGGGGGGGAGCATGAATATGGTAAATGTGCTGAAGGGATCAAAATTAAATGTTGTAACTGTGGGGGAGAGCATAGTGCTGCATATAAGGGGTGTGAAGCACACAAAAGAGCAGTTCAAGTCCAAAATGTGAGAGTGAAAGAAAAAATTACATATGCTGAAGCCATCAAAAAAGTTGATGTTAAAACAAGGAATAATTTAGGCACAAGGGAAGGTCTAGTACCTGTGATCCAAAATCCAGCCCAAAACACTGTTCATAAATGTTGTAAAGTAAATGAAAATACTCTGATTGTAGAAAAGAAGACGTTTATTGCATTTATGGTGGAAGTCATTAACTGCACAGCACAAACAGACAGCAGAACAGCGAGAATTAAGATCATCTTAAAAGCAGCAGAGAAGTATCTAGGTGAAGAGGGACTAACAACTGAGTCAATTAATGAAATGCTTAGAACAGAGGTATTAGAGAGTCAGTCATCAAGTGGTGGTGGATCCTGATGGGTGTATCCATTTTGCAATGGAACGCCAGGAGTTTAATCTCTAATGGACAAGAATTAAAGTCTTTTATTGAAGAGCTAACTGTTAAACCTAACATCATTTGTGTTCAGGAAACTTGGCTAAAACCCTCTCTTGATTTTATAATTTATGGGTACACGGCTGTACGTAAGAATAGAAGTACTGTTACAGGGGGTGGAGTGGCTACATTCGTCCAACAAGGTATTAATTTTAGGGCTATAAACAATGATGTACAGACTGAAGTGGTTATTGTTGAAATATGGGCTAATAGAACTAAAATTAAAATAGCTAATTTTTATAACCCCTGTCAAAAGTTAACAAAAGTCATGCTAGAAAGTATATGGGAAAGGTAAAGTAATAATATGTGGAGATTTTAATGCACACAGCTCACTCTGGGGCAGTATAAGAACAGATGAAAATGGGAAGATTATTGAGGAATATATGGATGAGCACAATCTAGTATGTTTGAATGATGGAAGAGGAACAAGATTTGATGTAGGCAGAGGAACAGAGTCAGCTATAGATCTGACTATAGTGTCAGAACATATAGCAGGGAGAAGTCAATGGGAGGTTTTTAATGAGAATAGTTTGGGAAGTGATCATTACCCTATTTTGACAAAGGTGGTTGACCAAAGTGTATATTTAGAAGATAACTGGTTCCCAAGATGGAAAATGAAAGAGGTCAATTGGGAACATTATAGTATGGTAGCAAGTGGAAAGTTGGTGGAGATTATGTCATATTCAGGAAATGATGTTGAAGAATTAAACTCAATGATTACTGGCATAATGTATGAATCAGCAGAGGAGACTATAGGTAAATCTATTGGGATGAGGAAAAAGAAAATGGTTCCATGGTGGTCAGAGAAGTGTAAAGAAGCAGTTAAGGCAAGGAATAAGGCTTTTAAGGTAATCAAATGTTAATGAAAAATTCATTGTTCTTGTGTCCATTCATTTAAAGGGGGGGGGTAGAACCAGTCCATACTAGATGTCTTTAAGGAAATTTACAGAGACTGGGAAAGGAGGAGTCAAGAGTGTCAGAAACCTGTATAAAATGTCTCAGTTTTATTATGTCAGTAGGCTTTCTGTTTCACATCTGGGTGGCTGCGGTTGCGAAAAGATTCCTCAAAGAATAAAGCCTTTTCTTCTATATTACAATTTTGCCTTTTGAGTGTTGTCTTACACCTGTGATGCTGTTTTTCCAAGTGAGATAAAAATTGCTTTTACAGCTGGTGTCAGAAGAGGGATCCTGTGCGGACGCTTCTTCTCCTGGTCCTGAGAACGGATTTGACGGGAAAGTGCACGACCTCGGCAGCAACAGGCGGCCGTCTCATACCTCGACGGTTTGAGATAGAAACTCAACAGATTACGAGAGAGAGAGGCAAAACCCCGCACTCAGGGCCAGTGAAAGAAAACTCCCACCAGGATTAAAAAATCCGCGACGATTGCGAGAAAAAAAAAAAAACAGAAAAGCATCTCTGGGTAAGACACGGCAAATTGTTTTATTGAAGTTGAGTGTAATTTGATAATTGTGAGTGAACGTGAACCATATTGGCTGAGTTTTGCTTTTTGGTACAAGCAAGAGGTGAGTCAGTTAATCACAAATTTTATGGGGAGAAATTTATCTGACAAAGCAGACCAGTTTCTGCCTCACTTAGCTCGTTAGTGGACAGGGGATCCACTGGTGATTCAGAGAAATCACATCTGCTGAGATGATTACGTTCTACTCGAAATTTATGTAAACCTTAGAGAAAGTTTAAAACAGGATTAAGAAGCTTCTGGGTGATTGTGCTCTACTCGAAGTTTTACCACATTGAATTGAGTCAAGCGAATAAGCGCACGTGGGGGAACTTTGAGTGGAACGTAATTACAAGACCAGGTTGAATTAATCAAGTAAAAAAGAAGTTTCTGGGTGATTGTGCTCTACTCGAAGTTTTACCACATTGAATTGAGTCAAGCGAATAAGCGCACGTGGGGGAACTTTGAGTGGAACGTAATTACAAGACCAGGTTGAATTAATCAAGTCAAAAGAATTGAGCGAGCGAATAAGCGCACGTGAGAAAACTTTGAGTGGAACGTAAACAAGCAGAGGTCCGTCCGATCTCGGAGTAAAAGATCGGGTCTGTCGAAGACGTTTGACAGATTCTGTAAGACACGTGTCGAATTGTGAAATCCAGAAGAGAGGAACTCAGCCAAAATGGGGTCATCTAACAGTAAAGTAGATCATTTTTTTTACACCAATTTTCTGTCAAAGGAGAAATAATTATGGTGGTAATTATGACTGACATAGGGAAATTGATAAAATATCATGATTTTCCAGAAGAGGAAACATTGAGTACAACAAGATTAAAAGTGGTTAAAGAATCGATAGGAACGTGAAAGTATTGTGCTATGAGAAAGAGATATGGAAGAAAACTGTGAACAGACAGTAGTTTGTTGAACTAAAGAAGATAGGGAAAGATAGAATGTTTTTCCTGATGGAAATTATAAACAGAGAATTGTTGGATTGCAGATAAAAGAGAACAGATGCAGAAGGAACTGGCATGTAGGGGAAGATAGGATGTTTTTCCTGATGGAAATTGTTGGATTGAACAGATACAGAAGGAAGTGGCATGTAGGGAAAGAGTGTTAGATAAAATAAGGCATTGAGTATGATTAACAGGGATTAACATGATATAAAGATTAGGAATCATGTACGCAAATGTAAGCAAAACGGGAAAAATTCTATATTTTGGAGATAAAATAATGATTGAAATTACGATGTGAATGCTTTATTGTATTAATGACATGAAAACAAGAGTATTGAAGAATAGATTGCCATATTTTTGAGTTGAGGATAGCTGTCTGTGTAATTTAGAGACTGAGAAGAATTAGGGAATCTTGTGGTCTCTGTGAAACAGTAGAGATAAGTAGGACTGAATAATTATAATACAATCTTGTGATTTATGTTGAATCTGCAAACTAACCATTTGATAGAAGAATAAGCTTTTAAAACCAGTGTTGATGAAATTAATTACACGTTAATGTTTTAATACTGTATGAAGAGTAACTGAATAGTCCTGATACAAAAGAGAGCAAATGCTGTAAGCAGCTCTGCTCTGAAGCTCTCAGTTTAAAGAGATTTGCAGATTATGTTTTTGTAAAAGTTTGATTCTGATTGGAAAGATAAATAGTAACTTGACTGGCTCCAAACAAAGAAAGTGCCAAACTAACACAAATTTAAAGAAAAGTCTGTGTTAATATGAGTTAGAAAGTAGATCAGTGTTAATATGATGAAGATTATAATTCGGCTATTGTAATTGAATTTGCAGCTGGGACAGTGGGGGAGAATGCAGAGAACTTATCAGTGGCTCTGTTTGCATTTCCTGAATACAACACAATGTTTCAGAAGTGCAAAATAGGGTGAAGCTGTTAGAAAGATAAAAGGCAGAATAACAGAGAGTGTTTTATTGCAGTCAGCTGGGTCATTCAGTGACTGTATGCGCACTGTATGACTGTAAAAGTAAATGAGGGAGAAATAAAGTTGATAGTTGGAACTTTTGAAAGTTGTAAGAAGATTGAAAGATTTAAGTGTAAGGAATTCCTTTTGAAAGGAAAGAACTATAAAAAGTACCGGTTGACATAAAATTACGGATAAGACTAAATGAGTTGCAAAATATTTTAAAAGTACCGGTCACTAAAAGGATGATTGTGTTTTTGAATGAAATGCTTTGATAAGGTTTTAGATGATATGGAGAGACAAATCTAATGAATGATTTATAATGATAATCAAAAAAATGTATCACAAGCAGGGAGCAGCCTCAAAAGTGAATCATAGAAGCAGATTGATAAACTCCTAGAGAAAACATTGAAGTAAAATTGAAATGAAATTGTTATTAAGAACTAGAATAATTCGTATTATTTCTTTAAGATAAAATAAACAGAAGCAGTGTTACAGGATTAACAGTTGCTAAATGTAAAATGTGTAAAAGGCATTTGATTAAACAAAGGCTTGTTAATGTTGATTTTTAAAAGATAAGATTGTGATTTGGCCAAAACAGGTTTGCTTATCTGAATCTGGCACGTGCTGTGACTGAAACTGCCACAGTTTCAGTGCAACAGAGACTCATTCGGAGTGGATATTATGTCTAAATTACAATACATGTAATTCATGGAAAAGATGCCTTAAGATGGGCTACAGTTGAAAAAGATGGTAGATAAAGTCTGAAGTTAAAAGTTTATGAGAATGCAGTGTACCAGTCCTGAATGCCTCAAGAGTCTCTCTCTCATTCAATATCAGCTGAAAGCTGTTGTCTGAGGCTGTGTAAAGCACAGTGTTTCAGTTGAAAAGATTCATAGATGTGGAAAAGCTAAAACAAATCAGATTTGACAAATTTAGAGGACAATTTGTAAATGTTTTAAAAGTAAAACTGAATGATTTTAAAGAAGTCTTTAAAATAATAATGCAGACCTTAAATGATAGAAGTGACATTTTTGACCGCTTCTTTGTCTGATTTTAGCCTCCACCATAAAACAGGGCCGATGGCTCCGGCTACAGAAGTAACAGTACACTGAATGTCAATATTAAATGTTCCAAGTGGATATGATGGTTCTTGATTACCTCGATTAAAAAAAAAAAAAAAAAAAAAAAAAAAAAAAAAAAAAATTCATTACCACAAACTATGATAATTTTGCTCAAGTGAAGTAGAGCCATAACTCAGTGTGCAGGAGGCGTAGATCCCAAAGACGGGTAAGATTCTCTGATGGCCATAGATGGGAACAACCTAAGGCAGGGATTATCGCCGCCACTGGGGCACCTGCCCACCAGGTTCGGGAGGTGTTACCTACAAGAAGGGAGTGGTTGTGATGCTACTTGGGGCCAAGAGCATCAAAGAGGGGTCTGTTCCCTACAACTTCCACTCCAATATATATATATCAAAATGTTCCTTCACTTAAAAGAGCTTAATTATCATATAGGGACAATTACATCCAATCTCAGTAATATGTAAATAGAATCACAGAGCACAACCAACAACCATCTTGATTACGGGGACTTCGAATAGCTTGTCACCTTAAACATTTGACCGTTCTGTTTTAACAGAAGATCAAAGATGTGACATAAGGAACATGATGTTGGTTGCCTTATGGGCAAAGAAAAATGTTTGATATTGAACTAGTTTTTAACTCCTGAAGGTCATTAGACATGGTGGTGGCTAAAGATGAGAACAGCTTGTGATGAGTCAAGAGAAATTTCTGAAAAACGAAGGTTAGGTGAATTGAGTATTTAAACTAAAAATAACCTTAGAAAAAAGATCATAGCATAATGTATTTTAGATTATTGTAACGGTTCTAATTTGAGTCAAACATTTGTATTTTGACATTTGTGAACTATTAAGGATTGACTATGACTATGATTATTTTAGTTACAGTCCTAGGAGGCTGTTGAAAAGATTATTTGCTTATAATGAGAGAGAAAGAGACTGCTTGAGTGGAGGAAGAGGATGGTACTCTGTCTGTTCTTCTGTTATCAGTCAGCCAAAGAAAGCTGAAGCAAAGTAATAATTATGCACCAAAACAATCCAGCTGACTTTTCTAAAATCAGATGAATAATGAACAGACATGCTTTGAAACTGGTTAAGAGGCCATAAAAACATTAGATAAAAGATACAGGAAAATGTAAGGTTAAAATGTCATTTAAAATTTAAATCTTTTTAGAGAAAAGATATGAATAAGAAATATGAGCAGTTCATAGGTGTTTTAGCATTATAGATGGGTTAAGGCGAATGACAAATTTGAAAAGTAAGCTGAGGATTGTGAGTCAATCTGATGAGAAGGCAACACAGAACAGGATGAGCTTTAAGTTGATCGATCATCGAGCTCTGTCTATTTATTATTTTGGTCATTTATGATGTGCAGTAGATTTGAATTACTTTCTGGACAGGTTTAGGTATTGATGTGTAAATTAGAATTGTGAAGTCGTAGATAGCCGTCAGTCATGTGTTGAGAAAAAGTTATAGATTTGACAGCAACAAACACGTAGGCTAAGTAAATATCAGATTATCCAGAGAGCCCTTAACAGTTATGTATTGTAAAAAAGGGGGAGATTGCTATTCGACTGACGTTGACGAAGTGTGCACACCACGACCTGACCTGACAAGAATGCAAATGTGTACCTTGTAATGTAAGTCGCTTTGGATAAAAGCGTCTGATAAAAGTAAGAGAATTTTATTATGTTAAATTTATGCACGAGATGGGTGTCGTGCATCAAGAGGAGGATGAATATGCTCATGGCAGGAACAAGAGAACGCACAGTAAAACAAGTGGTCAGATGAGTCTTTGAACTTTTTAGTATGGATAATTTGTATTCAGGCCACAAACAAAGACATTTCGGCCTCACAGGTGGGAAAAACAGTAAATCCAGGGGGGGAGGGCTAAACCCATTGTCTTCACAGCAGGCTGAGAGGTTATCTAGCTTTGACCTCATTGGTATATGAGGACAGTAAAAGTCCAGGAGGGGTTTATTAGAAGAACTTTATTTGTCTTAACCAGCTAGATCTGGTTTACTAAGGGGTTCACATTTGCTGAAAGCCATCGCACAGGTGGGAAGATAAATGTTGGGAGGACATTGGGTTTAATTGTGTGCATTGTTTGTATTTTAAGTGTGCTAATAACAAGAATTGTTTCAACAGGAAACGCCGGAGCAGATGTGGCAGCACAGCAGAAGAAAAAAAAAAAAAAAAAAAAAAAAATTTGTGACAATAACCTCAACATTTGTTTTTCTTTACAGAAGATGCAGACTTTTGCGCATGGCATGAGCAAAGTGAAGAAACACTGCCTAACCCTGTGTAATGCCTAACTTAAAAATTTTCATTTTGCAGGATGTCAGGATGGATTGAACCAAACAGAACTGATTCTGTATTGTTTTGTTAACATGAACAACATGGGTTGAATGTTTTTTTCAGGGGAACAAGGACCCTGAGTGCTATTCAATGAGCAAGAAATTATCCGGTGATATGTTTCAGGTTGAAAATTTCACAGGTCACACCAAAGGAACGACAAGACACGCGCTCACTAACAAAATCACTTAAGGCCTCCATTCGCAGGTAACAGTAGACAGTAAATGACTCATTCCAGTGGGGGTGCGATCGTGATCTAAGGGAAAATCTTGTAAGGATTTGAAAATGACTGAAGGATGTTAGACCTGGGTCCAAGCATCTGACCTAAACTATACCAACCAACATCAACAACCTCACACGCCAGCGCAAAGAATAAAGTAGGGGATCAATGATATGTGCTAGAAACAAATCTCCCCTGCCAACGTTGGAAAAAATCCTCTCTACGGCATGCAAAGTGTCATATTGGTGAAGATGGAACGTCCATGAGGCAACGAGATGATCAACATATCTGGAGAAAATGTTGACCAATTAATGGTTGAAGAAAAGTTTTGCGATTTTATTTGATTGAATCAAATTAGGGCTTAGTATTGATATACATGAAGGGTATAATTGTTCTTGAATTAAGACTTGAATTAATTCTATTCTTAAAGATTTAATAGTATAATGGGTTTGATTAGAAAACAGAAATGAATTTTTATTATTTTATTGGTTATCAGAGAATGATAAACAGGGGGGAGATGTTAATGAAAAATTCATTGTTCTTGTGTCCATTCATTTAAAGGGGGGGGTAGAACCAGTCCATACTAGATGTCTTTAAGGAAATTTACAGAGACTGGGAAAGGAGGAGTCAAGAGTGTCAGAAACCTGTATAAAATGTCTCAGTTTTATTATGTCAGTAGGCTTTCTGTTTCACATCTGGGTGGCTGCGGTTGCGAAAAGATTCCTCAAAGAATAAAGCCTTTTCTTCTATATTACAATTTTGCCTTTTGAGTGTTGTCTTACACCTGTGATGCTGTTTTTCCAAGTGAGATAAAAATTGCTTTTACACAAATCAAATCACACATTCAATAAGTTAATTGAATATAAAAAAGCACAGGCCACTGCTAAAAGGGTCATACGTGAGGCAAAAAGAAATTACTGGAGAGACTTTTGTAGCAACATTGGGTCTAAAATCAAGGTTAGTGAGGTTTGGGGAATGATAAGAAAAATGGGAGGCATTAGAAGGGATTTAGCATTACCAGTAATAAGAGAAAATGACATTGAAGCAGTAACTAATGCAGAAAAGGCAGAGGTACTGGCTAGGGCATTTGTTAAGGTGCATAGCACACAGAACCTATCCAGTGAAGAGTTAGAGTGGAGAGCAAAGGTGATTGAGGAAAATAGAGGCATATTGGGAAGGAAAGTCACAAATGAATGTGCAATTGATACAAACTTCTCATTATTTGAGTTGAAAAGAGCTTTAATAGGAGTTAAGAGTACTTCACCAGGGAAAGATGAGGTATGTTACAAAATGATAGAGCAGCTATCAGATGTGGCTAAGAGTGTTGTTTTAACATTGTATAACAAGATATGGGAGCAAGGGAAGTTGCCTGGAATGTGGAAACACTCTGTGGTAGTCCCTATAGGTAAGCCTGGTAAGGATAAAACAGAGGTTAAAAGCTATAGACCAATAGCTCTTACATCCAACTTATGCAAAATTATGGAAAAAATGATTACTATAAGACTAGGATATGTAATTGAAAAAAGAGGAATGCTCTCCCCTCATCAAAGTGGTTTTCGTAGTGGACGTACAACAATGGACCCAATTATTTGTCTAGAAAATGAAATTAGGAAAGCACAAGTAAGTAAAGAAGCTGTTTTAGTTATTTTATTTGACATTGAAAAAGCTTATGACATGTTGTGGAAGGAGGGGCTTTTAATTAAGTTAAATAAGATGGGCATAGGTGGCAGGATGTTTAACTGGATTCAAGATTTTTTAAATAACAGAACCATAGAGGTGAGAGTAGGGATGGAATTTTCAAATATATATCCAATAGAGAACGGTACTCCACAAGGAAGCGTATGTAGCCCAATGCTTTTTAATATAATGATTAATGACATTTTTAACGGAATAGATCAGAGAATGGGTAGAGCACTATATGCTGATGATGGGGCATTATGGGTGAGAGGAAGGAATATTGACAACCTGAAGGTTAAGATGCAGTCAGCAATTGTTAAGGTTGAAAAGTGGTCATGTGAGTGGGGTTTTCATCTATCTATAGAAAAGACACAATTTATATGTTTTTCCAAAAAAAGAACAAATCCTGCTATAGAACTTAAACTGTATGGGCAGCATCTTAAACAAGTGGATAGTATAAGATATTTGGGGGTATGGTTTGATGTTAAGCTAAATTTTAAAACGCACATTCAGAAAATGATAGATAAGTGCAAAAAAGGCATAAATATACTGAAGTGTTTAGCAGGGTTTAGCTGGGGAGCATCAGGCATATCCCTTAAAAGGATTTATACTGCATTGATTCGTTCTGTATTTGATTATGGAAGCATAGTTTATAGCTCAACAAATAAAACCTTAATGCAAGAATTAGACAGAGTACAGGCCAAGGCACTTCGAATATGTTGTGGTGCGTTTAGGACAACACCTATCCCATCATTACAAATAGAAGTAGGAGAAATGCCGTTAGACTTAAGGCGATTACAACTTTCCATGTCTTACTGGATAAATCTGCAAGGTCATGAAGTGCACCCTACAAAGAAGGTGTTATTAGAATGCTGGGAGTATGGGCATCCACTATGCAGTTTTGGGTGGCATGGGAATAGGCAGGCAAAAGATATGGAAATTGACAACATTGCTTGTTGCAAAACTGTTAACATACCAACAATCCCACCATGGATGTTTTGTTCTCCCACACTGTAAAAAATTTGCTGTAGTTTTGCAGCTGTTTGCCAGTAACTTACTGTAGATTTAAATTTATGTTATTTACTGGCAACAGTTTGTTCAAAGTTAAATGAACATTAAACATTAACAAGTCTTTGTCTTTAAAGAATAAAATTATAAAATAACAATCTAATGCAAAGCATTCTGGGAACCAGAAATCTTCATCAACCTTTTTCTGTTTTTTTCCTTCAGATTTTGGTTCCCAGAATGCTTTGCGTGAGGATGTTATTTTAGTTTTATTCTGTAAAGATAAAGACTTGCTAATGTTTAATGTTCATTTAATTTTGAACAAATTGTTGCCAGCAAATAACATCAATTTAAATCTACAGTAAGTTACTGGCAAGTAGCTGCCAGTAATACTGTAATTTCTACAGATTTTTCTAACAGTGCAGGGTAGATTTGGAAGCTAAAAATATAATTAAATCAGGGATATATCAAAACGTTCAGCAATATATTGACATAAATTATGAAGACACAGTTCAGATTTTTACAGACGCATCAAAAGATCAGACTGGGAAAACAGGGGTTGCAGTCCACATTTTAAAGTATAATGTAAATATTAAAAAAAGGACAACAGACCATCTGGCCATTTTTACAGCAGAAATGGTAGCAATAATTCTGGCTTTACAATGGGTGGAAGAAGTAAAACCAAATAAGGTGATTATATGTTCAGACTCAATGTCCTCACTAGAATGCATTCAAAGTGGAAAATCTACATGTAGACAGGATTTACTAGATGAAATTAATCAAATTAATTTTAGAATAAGTCAACAAAGCATAAGCATAGGATTTATATGGGTTCCTGCACACAGGGGAGTGGAGGGGAACGAGAAGGCAGACATGCTGGCAAAGGAAGCAATTACATCAGAACTGGTTGAACTCGATATTAAATTAAGTAGGTCAGAAATTAAAAGTATAATTAAGAACAAAATTAACATAAAGTGGCAGGAGAGATGGGATAAGGAGGGAAAAGGCAGACATTTGTATAATATACACAAAAAGGTTACAGCTAGAAAATTCAGGGGATTGGAAAGACAGGAGGAAACATGGTTTTCCAGACTAAGGATGGGACATACAAGTTTAAATAGTGGATTACACATAATAGGGAAACATCAGACTGGACTATGCATAAATTGTGGAGTAGTAGAAAATGTAAAACATATACTTATAGATTGTACACAATACACCAGAGAAAGGGAGAATATGAAGAGAGCAATAGACAGAGAGTTAACCATGGGAAATTTATTGAGTGTAACCAGCACACAGTCCACAGTTAGGGCAGTTATTAATTATCTTAAAGAAAGCCAACTAGCAAGAAGAATTTAGTTATTTATTTATTTATTTAATAATATTATTACAAGTTTGAGGAGCTATAAGAGTGGAAGCTGGAGGAGCTGAACACGCAGCGCCAGCTGAAGCTTTATTTATTGTTTATTTAGTTACTTTTTTTTTTTTTTGACATCCCTATGTGATCACACCTCAGCCCAGTACATGGCGGTAATGCACTTTGACTGCAAACTGCCAATAAAATTATAGAAGAAGAAGAAGACTAGAATCATTCATTCGTGAATCGGACTGATAGGACTACACTGTCGGTGATGCCCAGTGCAGACTACAGAAAATTCAGTAAGCGATCCGGTCATGGACGTACACAAGGATATCAGTGTTTTTCCCGAGGTGTATATAATCAAAGTCGTGAAATAATTGCCTAATAATAACCATACTTAAGTGGTGCAAAGTTACAATCATGCCATAACAGACTTGCTTATATCTGAGCTTTCTTAGCGGAATGTAACAGTGCTCGTCAATGTCAGTGTTTAAGAGGAAATATCAAATCAAAGAAGGAGGGCTACCGCAACCCTTCAGTTTCGTTCAAAGAAAGAGTGCGTGTTTTGGATGCAAACTACTCCGTGTTCGTTAAATTTCGTCGTTGTATAATTGTTTTATCTGGTAGGCTATAGGGTACGTTTCCTTGCAGCTAGTAGCCTATTAATAACACACATAGCTTAGCCGGGAAGTCCGTCATTTCGAAACCATTTATTTTACAGCCTAAAAATGACCCCAATGACTGTAAAAATGACCATTATGACGTTCATTTACGGAAATATTTTCTTCTGATGCCTTTTCCAAATACACACACTTGCGGTCTTTGCATTTGACTACTTGCATGACAGGCTATTTGCTCTATTTGGGACAAGTGTTCAAATATAGGCATAGCATAGGCCAAAGACTGCAAGTGTGTGTAGAACTTTGAGTAGGCTACTCGATGGGACACACTGAAGGGCACTGTACCTGGGCATTTTTAAGACATGGGACAGTCTTGCGCACTTACTTCCTGTCGCGTGCACGCGCTCTCAAGTGGCCATCAACTTGTCTCCATCTGCTGGATTACTGATGTAACATAAAGGGACACTGGCTGAACAAAATAATTCTAAAAAACAACAAACAGTTTGCTCTGTTAACATATATTTATTTACTGAACATTTATTTAACCATAGCAAAAGTAAATTTCTTATGTTAATTGTTTATTGTTTATTTCAAATTAGACAAATCTGATATAATTTGAATCTTATATCTGTTAGTGTTATTTAACAGTTGATATACTTCTTTAATGCTTCGCTAACTATCAGAAGACACTAGCAGGGTTTAAATCTGAGTTGTGCAGCTGGGGCATGTTGTCACACTGCGTTACAATGAGCCCCTGTTTACTATTGCATGTGTGCGGTTGACTGATGGGTAAACAGACAAAGGCATTATTTTCCTTTAGTAGGGGAGACCAGGGACGGCTGCAACACTTTTTGCATTTCTCTCAGTTACTCAGAGACTATTTGGACTAGACCAACCAAATTTGTACATATTAAACTTGCATCTGTCTGCTAATTACCCATACCATTTAAAGATGATTATATATGACATATCGTTAACAGTATTTATTTGAATGGAAGAACCCAAATGTTGATTAGATTTAAGTTATTTTTAACATGTTAAAAACATGACCCCTGGGTTGGGGTCAGTTGCAACATGTTAAAAATAACTTAAATTTCGCTAATTAACTTTAGCTTTTTGAAGAATTCTGAAAATATTAACTGTTTAGGCCTACTATAATATTATAGTATTATTTATTTCAGTAATATTATTGTAGCCTATAATTTATTTATTTAGTGATATTTATCAAATAACAGTTATTGAGTATTGTTCATGTGTAGAACAGGCATACACAGATTCAGTGTGCAGGAGTTACAGATGCTATTCAATCTCTCCATATTTCAGTGTCAGACAGGAAGAATTGAACAATTTGCAATGCAACAAACTTTTACTAAACATGCAATTAATAACTTGTTGCAACCGTCCCCAACCCTATCAGCCATGACAGAACATCATATAGACACACTGACTTTGACACATGCTAACCATGTCACTTAGAAGTCAACAAAACAATAATTCATACTAAGAAAGTTTTGATTAATTCATACAAAATGTCAGGACAGTATGACAAAAATACATTTGCTTTCATACCTCCAAAACAAGTTTAGTTCAATAAATGCAGCAGCAGATGTTGAATATGTCTTCTGTCTTCATGGTGGGGGGAGGGTCTATGAGTGACATCACTCTAGCTTGTTTCTGATTGGAGAAGAATGACATGTTGCACTCATCCCCTGTTAGAACTGTCCCCGGTCTCCCCTATAGATTAACACTCTACACTGATTCATTGTTAAAAATAAAGTAGTGAATCCAGCAACACTGACGTCTGATTCCACTCTCACTGCGGTAGAGAATCACAGTGTACTTTTATGTCATCTTCATATTCTTGTGATAAATAGCACAAGTGAATAAGTGAAACAGCTCTGGGCCAAAGGTTGTAACACCATTGTTTTAAATTCGTCCACACATGTTAGCATGATGAAACTTAGTGTATTTATAGTAGCCATATCAACAATATAGAGAAAAAACAAAACGCCAAAATTCAGAAATCTTTGGAAGATATCACTGAACATTTAATTAACCATAGCAAAAGTTATTACTTGTGTTAATTTTTCATCTCTGTTTTTTGTGTTTATTTAAAATGAGAGAAATCTGATATTATTTTAATCTTATATCTGTTATAGATCTAACTATCAGAAGACACTGTTTAAATCCCAGTTGTGCAGCTGGGGCATGTTGTCACACTGCGTTAAAATGAGCCCCTATTAGACCTATGATATATATTATATACTTTTATGAATTCTATTGATAAAACATAGGAAAAGGGTGAATAAAGACTGAGTAACAATGTTCAGAAATGATTAATTATTATTATGTTTTGAACTGTTGTATACCTGTTTTCTGGTGTGTTCATTGTCAAACTTATTAAAGTTAGGCTATTATTACTTATTAATTATTAAAAAAAAGCTATTATTTTGTATGAAAAAGTTAATAATGGTATTTTATTGAGAAAATATTTTAGTTTGTCTTGTATATTTATTTGATTAGATCAGATAGCATTTTAAGCTGTCAAGTGGTCATGTTACAATGTGCTCCACCTATGGGGCATGTTGTCACATTTCACTGCCATTCTTTCGGGGTATATCAAGAAAAAATATACACTGTATTACTAAAACAAAACCACATAATTGTACTAGACTTTTGAAATGAATTGTGGGGAAAAATAAATACTCTGAACCCTCTGAATAGATTTACACAAACTGAGAGAAAGTCAAAAAGCGTTACGTTGTTCCCCCCATAGTGACACTGAATACCGCAAATTAAGACGTTTTTTTAAGTAATCCATATTAATATATTTTTCAGGGATATCTGATATTAGCTTATTGTTATTATTATTGTTCACAAAAAATAACAATAATATATATATATATATATATATATATATATATATATATATATATATATATATATATAGTGTTGTGCAGAATATTACAGGTCGTCAGCGCTCTCTAGTGTTCACTAGTCTAACAAACACACACGCACTCTGCGAAAGAGGAAATTACATCATCACACTATTTCAAAGCGTTATCCAAAGGAAAAGAAAGCAAAAAGAAGCGGTCGCCTCTGCTTTGGTGAGAGTTACTGCAGTTGTGAGGTCAACATCTGTACGTCACTGATGGTATGTCTAAATGCAAGGGCTTTGAAAATGTTAAAAATGTTGAATTATTTGAAATTATTTGAAATTATTGAAATTATTTGAGATTATGTTAACCTAATAAGACAATACACCAAAAATACACAAAAGTGTGTCCCACAATAAATTAAGTTATAAGCCAAGCTCAATTTTCTTGAATTTTTTTTAGGACTATATTAATTTAATACTGTAATTATCATAAACAAGAAAAAATAGTCCTGCTGGACTGGCCACTTGTCCAGAGTGTTTCCTCTGCCTATACGGCCTAAGATGCTGCAGACCTAATGTGACCCTATAGGAAGCGTTATGGAGAATTGATGGATGGATGGATGGATGGATGAATGAAATAACAATCAGGCAGAATGTCATAACAAAGTGTTTATTCAGAATAAGGTATTAATAATTATAGATAGTGTGTCCTTTATTATATATAAAGTGTCCTCTATTAGCCTACCAGCTTCTTTGCTACACAATTACAATTGGATGCAAACGTTATTTACAATGTCAGTTTTATTAATTACAGTTTTTTACAATCGCTATGACAGTTTTTTCAATACATTTAACAAGTTTCCTAAACTCTTAACACACCAACACACCTAAAACACACATTTGGCAAAACAGTTAATTTCATGCTCAAAATCACACATTGTAAACTAAACCCAAAACTAATTTTCAAAATACAATAATACACTAACACAATACACTATGTCTAACAAAACACTGCAAACATGTTTCAAAATCAAATAATTATTCAAAACACTAACACCAATCCAAGTTCTCATCCAACAGGAACATTTAGTCAATCATAACACAATGACCAAAAAAAAACACTATCATCAGCCGAAATTACAGAAACTGCATTATTTTATGTGTCAGGTCTGCCCTTATACAACAGACAGTATATTGTATTAATCATAGATTGTGTTTTGCACTGCAGATTTTTTATTTTTTTTGGAAGTCTCTATATTTTAGTTTTGTTTGTAATGTAAATGCATGCATTTTTTTTTTTTTTTTTTTTTTGCAGCAGAAATTCAATACAACAAAATAAATTACCCTTCTTAGCTTTATAGAATGTATGGTTTATGAAAAAAGAAGACAGAGACAGAATTGCTGCAGTAACGGCTTTATTTGCAACAGGACATTTCTGCAAGATAACAAAAATATGCAATATAGCTGCCATTTACAGTATTACTGTATGTGAAAATACAAAATATACAAACAGAAAAAGCCATCTTCTAATCTGCCCGGTCTTCTGCATTTGTCCACGCTCTCTTTCACATGACACCTGATATCTTCCCTGGCAAGGCATCTTGGGAAGAATCTTTTGGCTTGCCTTATCCTGGCAGTGTTCAGCTGTGATGTCTTGGTATACAGCATCTTTGGCATACAGGAGGGACATTTGGTCCTGTGGACTATGGTCAAAAACCTTTCATCTCCAGGCTGAGAAAACTCCTCAATGGGGTTGAGGAAAGGGAAGTAAGGGGCAAGGAAAATGGACATCATCCTCTGATGGGCGTCAAACCAGGCTGTGACTGCACGGGAATGGTGGAATGCCACATTGTCCCATATTTGCATAACTTCAATCAGCTGTTTTTCACTAGCAATGGAATAATGTGAAAATACAAAATATACGAACAGGAAAAGCACCAGAAGAATAAAAAAAGAAATAAAAAAAATAGTCATCTTCTAATTATTTGCATAATTCAATCAGCTGTTTCTCAGTAAGAATATAATAAAATACAGGGGATATATTTGTGTTTCAGTTCACAATATAAACAGCTGTTTACCTTGACTTTAGCCTGTAAGGTTAGGTTTAGAACATGGTGTTATCTGTTCTGACATACAGTGTTAAAGCATTGGTAAATTTGGCTGTAAAAATCCATTGTTTTGGTCTTGTTTGAGCTTGTGTGTAAAAGAAGTTCAAGCATTTTAAATTTGTGTTAACTGTATGCATTTTGTGTTAAAGCAACAAGAAATGTGTTAATAGTAGGCTATAGCTTTATACACAGACAGATGTAGTGCTAACTGTGTTAAGAGTTTTGGAAAATTGTTAAATGTATTGAAAAATCTGTCATAGCAATCGAGAAAAACTGTAATTGGCTGGATTTCTTTAAGAAGTACCGGACCTAGAACTCTGAACCTCTGCTCACTCTCTAAAATTCTCATTGGTTGAACAGCCCTGCTGAAAAAAACAATAGAAACCATTACAGAATTGCTAATGGTTTCCACTACAAAACCATTACAAACCATCAGCCGTTAACCATTAAAACCATTACCAAGTGGAGTCCATTACGTAGTGTGTTTTGGGCCATATTCCATTAGGATTTATTGGTTTTAAGGGTTTCCATTACAAATTTGTATTGGTCATGTATTTTAATGGTTTCCATTACAGTTTTGTATTGGTTCTGATGGTTTCATTACAAATTTGTATTGGTCATGTATTTTAATGGTTTCCATTACAGTTTTGTATTGGTTCTGATGGTTTCATTACAAATTTGTATTGGTCATGTATTTTAATGGTTTCCATTACAGTTTTGTATTGGTTCTGATGGTTTCATTACAAATTTGTATTGGTCATGTATTTTAATGGTTTCCATTACAGTTTTGTATTGGTTCTGATGGTTTCATTACAAATTTGTATTGATCTTGAATTGCACATATTTAATGGTTTCCATTACAGTTTTGTATTGGTTAAGATTTGTAGGTTTAATGCATTTAGCTGTTAATAATTAGGACATTAATTATAGTTTTTAATTAATTAATTTGAATTATTATTACAATTATACACAACTGATATAAGCTGCACACCAACTTTTCAATAGCTTACAGCTCAGGTTTTGTTTAGCAAAGAATGAAGAACATGCACCTGAAATAAAAATGATATACAGTATTAAGACCGTTTTTTTTACTTAACCCATATGGAAATAAACATCTGACACAAAACATTAATATTACATTTTTATTATTTGATTCACAGTTATTCTTTTACATTGTGTGGCTTCACTGGGGCTGAATGATTAGACCTGCAAAAAGAAGGAGAATTCATTAGGACAGTGTACCTCTTAAACCACATTACCAGTGCATAAGATTATCCATACACTATATTTTTAAATATATTCATCCAACATCTTTGGGCGTACTTTGAGCAGATTCAAGATCTTGCCAGCTGTGAACTTTGTCCACTAGTCATGTAATGTTCATAGCATTACAGTCATCTGTTATTTAACCTTCTCCGGGTGTAGGTTTTAAATGATAAAACATAGTTCAGGTTAGGGATGCACCGAAATTTAGTCAAGTTAGCGTTTTTGCTCTTAAAAACAGACGCCCATAATAGTATCAAACTGCAGAGCCACAGCACTATTGAATGGGAAAGAAAGCTGGGTCTCGAGCAAAAAAGGCTGCTCAACAGTTACCCAATGATATGATGAAATGTAAAAGTACAAAGATATTATAAGAAAACATTATTATTACATTAACATATCGCACTGAAGTAGGCTGCTTTAAAATTAACATTTATTTAAATTAAAAGAAATTCTTCTTTTGGCAAAATTACATTTCCTTAATAACCTAAACAGAGGCTTTACTCCCTTAGAACTTAAATTATCAATGTTTCATTGCATCACTGTTGGAAAACCTTTTACCTTTATAAAGGGTATTTTTTCCCGAATTTTATTAAATGTAGGCCTATGCTCCATCTTACATTTCAAAATATTCAATTATCAATGCATTCAATTAGAATAAGACACTAGACTGTTAACAATCAAAACGTTGGGAAACACAGTAAGACATTTATATTATAAACTTCTTAGATACCTTTAGAGTTGCTCTATCTTGTTCAGGTTTCATCTGATTATTCTCAGTTATCATCTGAAAAAAGGAAAGAAGAGCAAATAAAAAATATAAAAGACAAATAAATACTAATTTTAGTATTACTTATTGAAAGCCAATTTCAACAGAGGTTGCTATTTTTACCAACTTCTTCAATGATTATATTTAATTTAATATAATATATTATATTTAATCTAACAAGCACAAATAGTTTTCGATATTGGCATTAGCCACAATGAGCTGTGAATTATGGGTTATCAGTATCGATCCTAATATTCCATTATATGTGTCCCGGAAAAACTAGTGTCCTCATAGACCAGGATTCTGTCAAACTAACACAACACACTGATATTCTCCAGTCAAGTTAAACATCAGGAACATGTACTTATGATGTCCTCATAAAACGGTGTCCTCATAAATCAGGTGCAAGACACACAGGCTGCGTCCGAAATCGAATACTTCCCTACTATATAGTATGCGAAAAACAGTACGCGAGCAGAGTAGTATGTCCGAAATCATAGAATTCGAAAAACAGTAGGCGAGAAGTACCCGGATGACCTACTACATCCGGCGAGATTCTGAAGTGCGCATACGATGGACACTTTACTATCCCATGATGCCACGGGAGAGGAGTTGTCGTCGTTATATTTGAAAATGGCGGAAAACGGAGACGCGGCTGTTTTCAAGTGTAAGTACTTTACAACACACTTTTTGTTTATTTGTGGTTAAATTGTATTTGTTTAACATCATATAAGTAAACGATTGACTTGTTAAAAGTTTAAATAATGTAAATCGAGGGTACAAGTTTGTGAATTGGCTGCAAAATGACAATTTTATCATTATTATTATTGCCGAACAGAACGAGCTAATGTCTGTCAGTTAACACTGTTTTATTTAAACAACGACGTTGTTTCTCAGTTAAATGAGAGGGTTACAAAACTTTTATTTTTTAATTTTACAACGATTTTATTTCTTCTTTACCAGTGTTGATATGTAATATGTGTTGGCTACAAAGCAAGCTACTGTAATCAAGTGTACCTCAACTTGTCCAACATTAATATTAATTTAATAATATAGATTGACCATGGTTCATCACTAATGTTAAATTCTGTGTTGATTTTGCAGGGGCTGATGACCACACCTGTGTTCTTATGGCTAATGGAAGAGAGGAAAGAAAAGAAAGAGCGACGAGAGAGAGAGGAAAGATTCCTTCAGCTTTTAGAAATTGCTAAAAAAAAATTATAATAAAGAAAACAAATGTTACACACTCTCTTTCCATTTATTTGTTATAAGTTCATTTTGTAATGCTGTTTTAGCAAGTTTTATTACAAAACACTTAATTCCCAGGGATTTACAGTAGTTAGATTGTCAATTGTAAAGTGTTTAATATGTGGCATTGAGTAATTAATATTTTTAAAGGGTGTTGTGTGTGCACTTATTTTGTGACAGATTCCAGATGTTTTTTGAAACAAGCAAATTGCAGGTATATCTGAAAAATATGAGTGCCACACTGAAGAGAAATATCCACACACCCCAGACACCTTTAAAATGTATTTGCTTTATTTTTGTATATTATTTAACTTTTAAATGGATACAGAATACAAAAGTTTAAAACAAAATCACAAAACTTTGGCAAAACTTTTTTTTATTAAAGTGTCATCTTGAGGGAAGAAAATGAACTTCAGCAGCTTCAGTAAGGTAACCTTCACAGGTTTCTAAAGATCTAAAGGGACTTTCTTACTAACAGTCTCATTTGTTGGGCATCACTTTAAAATAATTTAAAATCTGTTTCTTTAAAAGCATGTGTACAAGATGAGAACTTTACACCTTGGGTAATTTTTGGATTTCCACTTGAATTTTTCCTACCTAAATTTAAAGTAAATAATTTGTAAAAAATTAAGCTCAAATATGTGATATGTAGCTAGAACACCAGCACCTCGATGTCCTTTTTTTCCACCCATGGTCGCAATCAGTGACTGGATGGACTACCGTGAGGGGTGGAGGTCAGCTCCATCTTTAAAATATAGATGAAGAATTGGCGTTGTAGGGCTCACAATCTGTAACGTGTTCATAGTTTATTTTAAAATACGATTTGAATCGACAAGACACTTGTTTTCTGTGTTGGATTATTTATATGTATATGTATTATATGTATATGATCCATTTCTTATATGTGTGTGTATATATATATATATACACACACACACATATATATATATATGAATACTTAAGATGTAAAAGCCTCTAAGTGCCATCTGGAATTTTCTTTTAGTTTGATTATTTTTATCAAGCTTGTATGTTTATGTTCAGTTATTTCACTTTAATGGCAATGAAAAGGACCTATTAATTGTCATTAAAGTGAAATTACTGAACCTATAATACAAGTTTGATAAAAATGCTCATTTTAGAAGAATCCTTTTCTTTTACGTCTTAAGTCTTCATACATGAATGAATGTGTGTGTGTATTGTATCTGACCTCAGTGTGTTACCCTATTGTTCACTGTGTGTGTGTGTGTGTGTATATATATATACACACACACACACACACACACACTGTGATATTGCCATCCATGAATGAATCGACAGAGATAAACACACGCATATTATTGATTCATTCATGTTTATTCATTGATGGCACTATCACAAGCAAATAAATTACTTTTTCCTTACCAAAAATCAACCTCTGCCATTGTTCACAGGTTTGTGTGTGTGCGAGCAACTGACCGACGACTCTGAATTGTGAGCACGAACGACGTAAAAACGCAGACGAAAGCGGAAAGAAGAACTAAAAATGTTATATTGATGCAGTCAGTGGAACGGGCTCTTTAAATTTTCGCGCTGATGTGACCGCGCATGTTACGTGACAATACCAACATGGCGCATGTAGTACGTCCGGACTCCATTCATACTACCCGTATTCATACTATATAGAACGTACTTTTTTAACGGTCGCGAAGTACGTTCTAATTTAAATGTAGTACCTACTCACAAAGTATGCGATTTCGGACGCAGCCACACATCCTGACACACTGTGATAAACACGCATGTTATGTGATGCATTAAAGCCATGAACATATTGTTTTATCATACATACCTATCTGTGGTAGTGATATTGCAGTGTAGGCCTCTGTGAAGTCAGGCTATGTAAAGACTATGCCATGTTATTTTACAGTTGATTACTCAATTTCTGTACCTAAATTAGACTTACGTGGAATATTTTTATTTTACATCTTTGTTACATTTTTTTACCTATGCTTGCAATTTATTATTTTCTGTGCAGAAACCCCTACAAAATCACACCAATCATTCTAGAATGATTAATTATTTCCCAAATACAGCTATTTAAGTAATTTGGTGAAATAGTTTTTCATATTGCATTATATATTGCAGAAAAAATGAAATATTGCAATATCATTTTTTTGCAATATCGTGCAGGTCTTTTCCATGGGTAATTTTTAACCTTTAATATTACCTTTTAATAATAAAACAAGTAAAATCATCACTTTAAATAACACAATGTATCTGCTTTATTAAACAGTATCACCTAAACATGGAAACACTGAACTCACTTTATAATGATTGCTGAATCTGCCCTGGAGCTCATCTTTGTGTTTCTCCTGAAGTGTAAACTGCATGTCCTTCTCCATAGGCTTGATCTTCTCCTTCACTGACTCACTTCAGGCATTATCTCATGTGTCTGCTGTCATAGAAAAAGACCCTCAATAATCCTGACTATTGCATTTCTTTTGACATATTATTCAACAAGCTTAAACTTAAAGGTATAGTGGAGGATTTTTTTCTTCCGGATGGATCATCTATACTAGTGGTCCTCTTAATTGTCAATCATTCTGGTGATATGTTTACGTAAGGCCGTCGTACGTGCTCGTCCCTTAGTTTTCGCTTTCTGTGCATGTGCACTTTCAGGTGTTTATGTGTGGTGACTGGTGAGCTATGGTTAACGCCATTCATTAAAGCTCGCCGTTTCACCGGGTCGTTTGAAAATGTCTGAGGGTCGCAAGAGAAAAAGTTTGTACGAAGTATATGAGAAGAAGAGAAAGGCCTCTGAACAGAGAAACAAGACCAGAGTGTTTTTGGGAGATTGTTTCACACGATGGCGTGCGCTGAAAACACAGGTTGGGCTTCCCACTGATGCCTCAGTCGCAAGGTTTCTACTCGACAGGTAAAGTTTGGCATGCTATTTGGAGAAAAAGTGCAAATCTTCTTTTGGAAAGTAATGTTGTATGAGCGATGCCGACAGCAACTTGTAAACAGAGCGTGCACGAGGAGAACCTCGCACATGTTTAATAGCCGTTCCCTCTCGGGAGCAGAGTGTTGCGCATGTGCATTTTTTGAAAAAGTGGAGAGGGCGGTTCTTATCTAAAATTCGGAAAGATCCTCCACTATACCTTTAAGACATAAACTGTGTTTAAGTGAATATAAGTATGAGTATTGTTTCAGTACCCATGCCTACATATGGGTGTGTTCATATGGATGAAAGCCTGTTGTGTTCGGTCTCTTGATTTGTGATAGTGGCAGCTATTGTGAAACTCACCTTCTTCATCTACTGAGTGTGGATGGCATCAAGGTCTTGTCCTGAAGAATACAGGGCCAAACGCTAGGGATTGTATCTCATCTGATAACAAGAGCATAGCCATAAGTTTAAGAACTCTAATGATATCTTTACCCCCTGATATTGCATTGAGGATATCAATTCAAACATTTTAAAGGCTAAGAGTATGAGCTATGAGCATACTCATACTTATAAGCTGGCCAGATATCTGTGAAAAATAACTTGCGTGGCTGAACCACATTTAGCATTTAAAAGTAAAAAGAATTTCAGTATTTATCAGTAAAAAAAATGCATACAAAATATATACCCCTGAGTTGGACAGTATGGTGTCTGTCTCATTGGCCAACATAATTCAAACCAGACCTAGATAAATAAAATAAAATAAAATATACCAATAACCATGATATCCTGTTATCATAATAGTTAAATTAATTATTATAACTACGACCATTATAACATTATATTTGTCGCCTATTATTTATCTGATTATTTAGCTTACATGCTTCTCAAGGACAATCTCACTGAAAAAACCTGGGGTTAATGATTTTAAAATGTGAGACTTCTTTCAAAAACATAAATCTTACAGACCCCAAACCTTTGAACAGTAGTGCACTATGTTTGAGGTGGTTTTGCTTACTAGTCATATGGTTGCCGGGGAGATTCTCTTGGACGGGGGTGCAGCAGGCCTTCAGCATGATGATCTATTCTAGAACATAACATGCAATTTGTCACAGAGCCAACAATGTTACATAGGATTTACAATAGAACATTTACAAGCTAGAGCAGAACTTATTTTATATATATATATATATATATATATATATATATATATATATATATATATATATATATATAAATTCTTAAGATAATGTATTGTGAAATAAATGCATATGAAATTAGTGTCATGATTAATCAAGGTTTTTTTTTCTGTTGCTCCTGAAATCACCTTTTTTTATCACTATTTGTAAGTGACGTCACTGATTAACAGTACAGTGCATTCTTTTAGGTTAAATAAATTAGCTTACTTCCAATCACCCATTGACAAATTACCAACAAAACAAAACTATAAAAAACTGTTATCTTTGTGTACAGATGTGGTTAAAACCCCAAACTTTCATAAACAAGAGTCTCCAGTCTATAACGTTAGTTAAGTTAGCCTTAGCTTAACGTTAACGTAACGTTAAGTGAAAATGGTTGAGATGCTAACGGACTTTTTTGAAGACACAAAGCCATTTCTATAAAGTAAATATTCAACGGAAGCTTGTCAATTACACGCAATAAAGGTGTCAGGGACGTTTGTATGTATTATTTGTGTGAATTTGTTGACTAAACTCACCTGAAAGCAGTGAAAACAACAGCGAGAGACGGGAGTTCTGCTGTTTGTCAGTTGATGATGATGACGTTTCCTCGTTTCCATTAGGGGTGGGCGGATCGATCCTGAAGTATCGATATATCGATACTGACGTGGTATCGAAAAGGATCGATCCTCACATAAAAATATCGATCCAAATGTGTTTTTTACCAGTAATTTTTTATTAATTTATCACGCAATTCAGTGCATAAAATAAGCTTCTAAGTTGAAAAATAAGCGAATGTTAGCGGATAATTGTGTAGGATAGAACTTTTCTCCTAGTCATCTGGATACAAAACGAAACCAATCAATCACAGAGAGCGTTCGATGCTGGTGTTCACAGGCCCAGTGCGTTTGGGAAACGAAGCCTTGCTTAGATGACAGAGAAACAATCGGGAGTTATTTCGCAATAAACAAACCAAAAGTGTACATAATGGTTCAAAATGTTGACGTCAGTAAGATTTTTTTAATGAAATTAATATTTTTATTCAACAAGGATCGATGCATTAAATTGATCAAAAGTGACAGTCAAGGGTTTTACACTGTTAAAAAAAATCTACTTCATATAAATGCTGTTCTTTCAACTTTGTTCATCAAATAATTCTGCATAAAATGTATCATGGTTTCCACAAAAATATGAAACTGTTTTCAACATTGATAATAATAAGAAATGTTTCCTGAGCAACAAATCAGCATATTAAAATGAATTATCATCATGACTGGAGTAATGATGCCGAAAATTCAGCTTTGATCACATGAATAAATTACAGTTTACTATGACATAGAAAACCTATGTTAAATTGTTATATTCCAGTTTTTACTACTGTATTTTTGATCAAATAAATGCAGAAGAGAATTAAAAATCTTACAGACCCCAAACTTTTGAACAGTAGGCTAGTATACTAGTAGGCTAGTACTATAATTAGGGTAGTTTTGTAAAAGTCACTGACTAATTACAGGCGAGTTGAGAGCACAAATCACAAAATATTTAGTAGTCATGAAAACGTATTCAGATTTAGCACATTAATGATGCATTCACCTCATACATCATGACACACTGCTCTAGCACAGGAAAGTGCATACAAGTTCAAGTGCATGCTTTTAAAATGAAAAGTATCGGTATCGGTATCGATATCGGCGATACTGGCCCTGTATTTACTTTGTATCGGATCGATACCAAAATTTGCAGTATCGCCCACCACTAGTTTCCATCTGCGCTCGCGCAGCACGCTCGCTCCAGTGTTTGAATCAGGTTTGAATGCGACTCGAATGTTCACGCGCACGCGGATTAAAACACTTCAAAGTCACGCAGCATTTAAACGTCTAGAATTAAAACATATAACGTCATTTAAAATACCATTAATATTAAATCATGAATTTTAAACTCATTGTGTAGTTCTATGACCCATTCATGTGCAAGAAGTAGCCTATTAAAAGTTTTTTTTATTTTATTTTTGAAAAATTCAATTTACATTTAATGATACCTTGCGTTACAATACTAATAACTGCGTTATATAACTAAATGGCAAAAAAAAAAAAAAAAAAATCTGGGTTCCAATTAACTAGTGTATTATAATCAACTTCGTCTATTAACTTATTGTTTGTGTGTGTGAATTATTATTATTATTAAACTAAATAATAATAATAATAATAATAATAATAATAATAATAATGATATATATATATATATATATATATATATATATATATATATATATATATATATATATATATATATATATATATATATATATATATATATGGTAAGATGTTTATCAGCTTGGCCACAATGGGAGACCAGCTAAAACCAGCTGACCACCAAATTGTCCAGGCTGGGAAACAAGCTTGATCATACATGCCAGGCTGGGAGACCAGCTAAAACCAGCTACTTCCATCTTAAACCGTGTTGATGTTGACGAGGAAAGCATCAAATAACTGGTTGCCAGTTACATGATTTAATGCAGTTGATAAATAAATTGTTTTGGCAAGAGGTTGTACCTCGATCCAAGTATCTTTTTAACAGAGTGTTTATAAACAGTTGTGAGAAAGTAGAATTTCCGTTCTACTGTGAAAGTTGTCACTTAAACATAGGATCAGTCCAGGAAATCAGTGACAAACAAATTATATATTAATATCATCAAACCAAAGAAAACACTAAATTTGTTGGAGACTTAATGGTTCATAATGGTGTCCAGTAGATACCAACATGTAACCTATAAGTTGCCAAAGGTGTTCTATTGGTCCTTAATGGTATCCAATAGAAAAAACATGCCACCAATAGAAGAAAGCAAATCACCAATAGAGACCTATTAGGACCATTACAGTTTCCATTAAAACCAATACAGACAAATAGACAAAACATGCCACCAATAGAAGAAAGTAAATTACCAATAGAGACCCACTAGGACCATTACAGTTTCCATTAAAACCAATACAGTTCTCTTTATAACCATTAAAACCATTAGCAATTATGTAATGGTTTCTATTGTTTTTTTCAGCAGGGAGATACCTACGTCACCAACTGGTGCACAGTTCACGCCCACAGGCACGCGCACATAACGGTGACGTGCAGAGTGTTGGAGTATGAAGCGGATCTGTGAAACATTCACTTAACAAAAAAAAAAAGAAGAAAAAAAAGAAGAAAATAAAAAAGAACATATTCATTAGGCTATCTTAATTTAACATCACATTTTTGGACTTGTTAGGTGACAATTTGAGACTCTGCGAAAATGATTTGCACGTTTGTTTTGCTCGTTTTGTTGTGTCTAGTTGGTAAGTTATAAATCTGTTTTTCATAATGTTAGGCCTATCACAAAGTAGGCTAGTAACATATTAGGCTACTACACAATACTACTACTAACTGTAAGAAGTTTAAATATGTAAGCCGTGTAATCTCGTTCTGCAGGTGTTTTTCAGGTTGAATCACATGAAGTTCAGTCAGTAATGCTGGGAGACTCTGTCACTCTGGACTCGAATGTTTCTGAAGTACAGTTGACGGATGAGATCGAGTGGAGGTTTGACACCAGTCGCATAGCTTACACAATTAACTTGGAGAATCCAAAGTATGATGATGAGAGATTCAGAGACAGACTGAAGCTGGAGAGAAACGGATCTCTTACCATCAACGACACCAGAACCACAGACACTGGAGTCTTTACATTTAGGACCATTATCAATAACAAGGAGTTAATAAAGACGTTCAGTGTTACTGTTTATGGTGGGTATAGCCTAGTATCCTTATTCATATTGTAAATGACACTAAATCGTTCTCAAAATTATAAAATTTTCAA
Source organism: Leucaspius delineatus (assembly GCA_023718395.1). Classification (NCBI taxonomy): domain Eukaryota; kingdom Metazoa; phylum Chordata; class Actinopteri; order Cypriniformes; family Leuciscidae; genus Leucaspius; species Leucaspius delineatus. Next base: position 30,495,040 of record CM043363.1, read on the forward strand.
GATGTTTTTTATATTGGACATTACATCTATATACTTTTAGGCTGTCGCCTACGCCTCCTCTACGGCTTTTTCAATTGGCCAGACACGAAAGTTATAGTCATTATGTGACCACCAGATGGCCACAACGTACACCGTATTGAAAAGCCTCCACAATCATTCACTTTTCTCGCTTGGAGACACAAGGGTCTTTATCACTGGAGGAAAGTTTTTATAATTCCTGTAACTATTGGCGGAAATACCCGCGTTTTATACCCACTGTTCGGTATCCAGATGCAGGCCCGCAGCACCAGCCTCAGGCCGGAAGCATGACGAATGTCACATTAATAATCAGGCGTAAGGCGGTAGTGCAGCTTAATCAACAGGCACTTTTTATTTTATTTTATTTTTTATTCAAATAATTCAACATATATATAAAAAATATAACATACCTTAAATGCAAATACCCACAAAGAAACAATTACAAATGAAAAGAAAAAAATATATATATAAGAAAACAAAACCAACAGTGAGATGTCTTTACTGTAATATTTCTGTCAAGATGTGGTGAACTAATTTATGAATTAGGTGTTTATCTGCTTAAAATCGGTATTTTGTATATTTTATTGTTTATAGAGTTATAAAATACAGAAAGACTTGGCAATAAATGAGTAATCAATCAAACGGCACTGAAAAGTAAGGTGTAACTAACCCAAACAATAATATTTCTTTAATTTCTGTAATCTTTCTGTTATGATAAAAATAGCCTATTAAATCGACACAGTTCTCATTTTATTGATCAGGGAACACACACAGAAGCTCAACCGAACCTGCTTGACACGCGAGAACAATCTACATCTGGATTACCTTCATACTACACAAATTCATACTAGGCTATACAACATACTTTTTTTCTGAAGTACTCCAGAGAGTATGCCATTTCGGTCGCAGCCACATTCTTGTGGACTTAAAAATGGCTGCTGCGTGTCTGTTAAGTCTATGACACCCTAAGGTGTCCCATTTGTCATTTTAGGCTTCAGAAGGGTGCTCGCGAGCGCCCCCTTTGCAGTCGCCCTCAATGCACACTTTTGTGTGTTAACTGATGTGTGCGTTGATGAATAAAAGCCTATATTCAATCTGTTCATCATACAAAGCCATTGTGTCTTATTAAAAGTATTGTCGTTAAATATTGTAGATATCAATCCATTTAAAATGTGTATATAGCTCATCTAATAAAACAAAAATGATGTGTGTAATTAGCGCAATAAGACACTGTAAGCACACCTCACTTCCACTAGTCTGAAACTTAATTCAGCGCTGATGAAGGATGAAGATGTGCTGTTTTGTGAGGCTCCAGGAACCCCTGCATTTATTTTTGTTATTTCATGTTTTGCAGCTCCAGTACCCATTCCTGTCATCAGCAGTGTCATTTCACAGTGTTCTTCATCATCAGAGAGTTCATCAAGCCCAACATGTGTGCTGTTGTGTTCAGTGATGGATGTGTTCAGGGTTAATCTCTCCTGGTACAAAGGAACCAGTGTATTGTCCAGCACCAGTGTGTCTGATCTCAACATCAGTCTCTCTCTTCCTCTGGAGGTGGAATATCAGGATAACAACACTTACAGATGTGTGGTGAACAATCCTCTCAGCAACCAGACCAAACACGTCTGCATTACCGATCTCTGTCAGTTGTGTTCAGGTACGTTAGCGGTGATGTTATTTATTACTCAACCAATCTCTGTCACGGTACATTAGTATTATATTAGTGTATATTTACTGAGTCAAAAAAAAAAAAAAAACAAATATTTTTCTGTGCTTAATTTCTTTCTGCAGATGAAGTCATAGGCTGCGTTCGAAACCGCATACTTCCCTACTATTTAGTATGGGAAAAAGAGTAGGCGAGTGAAAAAGAATGTACGAATCCAAAAGAGTAGGCGAGAATTACCTGGGTGACGTACTAATTATCGCGAGATTCGGACTTAAGTGCGTTCGAATATGCCTACTTTCCTACTATATAGTAGGCGAAAACAGTATGTGAAGGAAGCAGTACGTTCGAAACATCAGTATTCATGAAAGAGTAGGCGAGAAGTTCCCGGATGGCTTACTGCTTCCAGCCAGATTTTTGAGTGCTCGACCGATGGATACTCTTCTATCCCAGGAGGCCACGCGAGAGGATACGTCATAACAAAAGAAGAAGAAGGATAGGTCATTCGCCTTATTCACCTGGCGGCCATTTTGAAAACTCGAACGCCGTTGAGGGGTACACAAACCCGGAAGTTTGACTCCGACGCATACGATCTTCTATGGAAGATTCAGCAGCTCCAGACATATAATAAAACTAACCTTAAAATTACGACCAGGATGCCTTCTGATGTGTATTATCCATTGTCGAGGCTATAGCACGTTAGTTGGCTAGAAAAAAAGAGCTATAGAGAGTATTTTGCTAAATATGTGTAGGCCTACTATATTACATATTTATTATATTTGTACTTATATCATTAAATAAAGTTGTTATTATAATAAAAAAACGCATTATATTTAATTTGAGTTATTTTAACCTTAAATAATACTGCCAGCTGATATGTCTCTCTGTATGTTTACAGCATTAGGGGAGTTGTTTTTTTCTTTAGAAAATGTAATGCCTATCTTGAATACCTAATATTTATCCAAATGAGTCAATATTAAATCAAATCACACTAATTGAATTGAATTGAAATAATAAAAAAGCGTAGCTTACCAGAAATTGTAGGCTACCATGTAAACATTGTAACATGTTGTCACTAAACCTAATAAAATTCAGTTTAGTTACTAAAAATGTTTTGACAATCCCAACACACTTATTGTAATGCAATATATTTTTTTCACATTGGGGAACACAGCCGTGAGGCGCCATTGCACTGAGATAAATCGCGTTGTGAGAACTCCCGGAAGTGGTCAGTGTACCCCTCAGGCTCGGTGGAACGTTCGAGGTGAATAAGGCGAATACTCGAACGTGACGGAAAGGATGACGGACGAGACTGTTTTCAAATGTGAGTATTACAAATCAAATGATCGCATGTGTTGAACTAACTTACTGTACAGTTGAATTGTTTAAGGTATAAAGACGCTATATATTTGTGATTTTGCTGTAAATCACATTTTATTATGTATAGCTAACAGAGAAGCTCCAGTAAGGACACATACGTCTCCAAAGTGGATTTGCATACATTTTAAACCGTATATATCTTAAATAAAATTACTAAATGTCTATTATCTGGCAAGAAACTCTTCTATAAGAATTGCAGATTACTACGTCTAATAGATATGAAATGGCATCTGAGTGTATGTGTGCTATTATGTAGGACAAATCTATAAAGTAACTAAACATAAGTTATCTATTTTATTTGTCCATTAGTACTGTTGATAAATTAAGGAACATTTATGTAGGATAAAAAGTTAAAACAACCTCAACATGTAAATGTAGTGTTGAGCTCATAAATCACAGAGGTAACGTGAGTCTGGTCTGGATGTTACAGGGACAGATGAACAGATGTGTGTTTATCCGGTGGAGAGTGGCTCATGAAGCTGAATGCTGCCATCAAAGGCTTTGTGACATTACAGAATGAATAACAACAACTATTTAAATATTAAGTTGTAGTTTATCTTAATTATTGTAATTTCAAACAGAGCTATTACAGCACTTTTCTGATTCTTGATTTCTGTGCATTTGCTGCACAGCTTTTGTGGTGGAGCAGGACCTGCAAGAAAAGATGATGGCGGCATTTGTGAAAAAAAGCGTTTTTGTCTTCTAAATAATACTGAAATCAAATGACATTGTGCTGTTAAAATTACTGCTTTTGTGTATTTTGTAGGATCTGAAATGTCAGCAGACTGGTGTGAGCACTGAGGATGAAGAGCCCAGAGCTGAATCCTGGAGATGGTGCCATGGATGAGACCCTCCATCACTCCACCTGCCCTTATGAGACCCACCATCACTCCACCTGCCCTTATTGCCTCAGATTGTGAAGCACAACACATCACGCAACAACCTCAGGCACGAAGGACCTCACCTCTGGCGGTCAGCTGATTCATCAGAATAAAGCCGCAGAATGGGAACCGCTGTGTTGAGATGCCAGAAGGATGTGGGGTTCAGCGCCTGTAGCCTATATACATACATGATTGTAGTTTGAATAAAGCTTTGTTTCATGTGTTGACTTGTATATGCATTTGTTTATTGTGTGATGGTGACTTTGATTCATTCTTTTACTAATTTATTAATATTTCTCATTATTGTCAGTAAATAAAATACAATTAATTAATGCTTTATTTATTGTTTGAATAAAAATGTAGATGTTCACTATATACACATCTAGAGTGTATTCATGCATAGCTATTTCAAATGACATACATTACATTTTGTTTGTTTTATTGAATTATATAATTTACAGTAAAAAGTATTATAATTAATCGATCAGCATTTATCGTTGTTATTATTGTATGTTTTGGGCTGGGATAGCAATGCAATTCATTCTGGGGTAATATTAATTTTTAATAATGATACTTAAATTTTTCGAGTATAAAATCAACAGTTTTCTCCAAAGGCGAATCTCCCTTTGTGCAGACATTACAAACGCTGAGGAAAACCGTTCTAGGTAGGGCTGTCGAGTTACTGATGTTATGAGGTATATGTATGTATGTATGTATATATATATATATTATATATATATATATATATATATATATATATATATATATATATATATATATATATATATATATATATATATATATATATATATATATATCAATCATGGGTTTGCAAACATATTATGAGATTTTATACACAGGAAAAAACCTATAAGGTTGAATATCAATATATATTTTCTTAAATAATTAATTGTATAATATACATTTAAAAAATGCATTTTCTGTTATTTATAGGCCTGAGGGATGAAACGAGAGTTAAATTTAACAAGAAAAAGAGGAAAACAAAGCAGTAAGCCACTTTTGCTTATGGATGAAAATGTTTGGATATAAAATAAAGAAATTAACAACATATTCAAGAGATGACAATTTTGGGATATCGTAATAAAAATAAATATCGTTAAGGATAAAACGGTGGGTCACATTAGTAGGGTTAAATATAAGAACTTAAATCAACCCTAAATGTACTCACAAAATAAATGGGCAGCAGTTTCTTCAAAAAAGACCACAAAATGAGCAAGTTTAATCAATATCATGATATTTACAGACAGATTAATTAAACGTGTCGTTCAAATCTTTTAAGTTGTTGCGCTTGTGATAACGCGTCGTAGGTCACATGATAACGTCAACATGGCAGATGTCCGGTTCTCATTCATACTCAACGAGATCTGGCTATAAAGTAACTACTCTTTTAGCGCTCGTTAAGTAAGTACTTATTGAAATGAAGTACCTACTCATTGAGTATGCGGTTTCGAACGCAGCCATTATTTTGTAGGGACTGAAGCTGTGATCCGATTGGTCGTCACTGCTCTGGTGGGCGTGGCCGCTTCGGCTGCTTTCATTGTGCTGGTTTATGACATCAGATTAAGAAGAGTTGAACTGGAGAGACATCAGACCCACAGTGCTGGATCTGATACTTCTTTTTGATTCTTGATGATTCTTTTTGACTTTTTTTTTCTTTTCTTTTTTTCAATTTTGCATTTTGCGTGACTTTTTGCATGAAGACAAAAATACAATAAAAATGGATGCAGTGTTTTTTAAATGCTATGTTTAAAATACCAAAATTGAAATAGAGCTGTAAGCATGCTGTGCTTAAAATAAAATACTGATTTTAGATTTTTGTGTATGTTTTTTTTTTTGGGGGGTCATATTAGAAATTATGTTCACCTGCAGCTCTATAGCTCTACTGGAACCGTACTGAGAAGTAAAACTTGATTTTAAAACAGACATTGATTAGGACCTGTCCCAACTTAGTGATGGGTGAGTTTGTTCCCATATTACCCACTTTGAAGATAAAATACTCCCTCGTTGTTGTCTATTATGGTAATACCACTGATTTTGATTGTCCCTTAGTTAATTATGACTAAATTAAATTTAGTGAATTTAAAATTTAAGTATTTAAATAAGATTACATTTTAGGAAGAAGCTGAAGACCATACATTTTTAAAAACAGTAAAAGTAAGGGCCCACAATCCCCTAAACTGGGACCTCATACATTCCACTGGAATTATAAGCAACATGATGTATCAGTTCATGTTCAGTCGGTTTAGTCACTCCATAAGCTTCATCTGCAAGACAAGCGCATCTGAGGTCTGAGTAAAAAAACTCTGACTGAATGCAGTGTTGTTAAAATACTAAATGTATTTTCAGATGTTTTTAAATAAGACAGAACCATACAACACATAAATAACAAAAATGCACAACTGTTATTCCCCCAGGGGAAAAAAATTATATCAATAAATTTTCATTCAATATCAAAGAAGAATGCAGAATGTCATGATGAAATGATGAATTAAATACTAGTTGGGAATAAACAGAAAGTCTGAACTTTAAAATCTCACTTACAGTTTTTTTCAATTGCTAAACGACAGTGAGCACAACTGGAGCTACAACTACAACTCTAACTACAGTCTGCACTACCAACAGTCACCTGAGCTAAACAGTTCACATCGCCTGCAAAACTCACTCCAAGCAACACAACTCTTAACACATGGCTCAAAACAGGCTCAGTGCAACCAAACACTATGCACAACCCTCACTGAGATAACACACACTGTCACACAGAACACACTGAGAGCAAAAACACTAGCATCAAACACAGAATATACAGAACATACAGAAAATACAAACTTTTCATCTTTACAGTTTGAACAATTTCAGTGACTTCATACAAAGTAATATTTTCTTCAAAGAAAAGAGTGACATTCTTTCACATGATTTATTTACAGTTTTTTTCGATTGCTAAACAACAGTGAGCACAACTGGAGCTACATGTGCAAAACTCTAACTACAGTCTGCACTACCAACAGTCACCTGAGCTAAACAGTTCACATCACCTGCAAAACTCACTCCAAGCAACACAACTCTTAACACATGGCTCAAAACAGGCTCAGTGCAGCCAAACACTATGCACAACCCTCACTGAGATAACACACACTGTCACTCAGAACACACTGAGAGGAAAAACAGCATCAAACACCAATACAGAAAATACAAACTTTTCATCTTTACAGTTTGAACAATTTCAGTGACTTCATACAAAGTAATATTTTCTTCAAAGAAAAGAGTGACATTTTTTCACATGATTTATTTAATTTTTTAGAACATAACAATTCTTTAAGGTAAATGAAAATTAGCAGTTTGCTTCAATAGTCTGTAGTAATTTACGGAATTACAGTAATGAGAAAAAAAAAGGTAGAAACTAAAAGTACATACGAACATGTAATGTAATGTAATATAATGTAATGTAATGTAATTCGAACAAATAATTGAGGGACTAATCCTGCCTCTCTCTAGCATCAGGCCACAGGTTTTCATCAACATCACATCTAATATTCTCTCTTGCCATGCACCTGGGGAAGAACCTTCTGGAGTGCCTTATCCATCCCTGGCAGTCGTGTCCTCACATCCGGCACGCATGGCTTCCAAAAGAGACCTTTGGTCATGTGGGTGGTGACCAAACACTTTCCACCTCCACCCATACAGAAAAACAATATATTGAAATATATATATATATGTGGCATATATTCCAAATACATTGAAATATATTTGCATTGTTGGTCACTTATATTTATCATTTTGAAATATATTCTGAAATATAACAAAAATATATGATGTTACAGTAAGTGTGAAATATATTTACATATATTTAACTAAAATATATTTATTGGGCCAATTTCGAATATTTGCATATATTCCAAAAATATATTTCAAATATATTTATTTTGTGTGGGAGCCTCTCAGCTTAAACTGCAATCAGCAGTGTTTGAAAGGCACAAGGCTGAAATCTATTCTGTTTTGAATGTGTGGTTCACAGTTTTGAAAGTAGTGTGTTAGCATTTGAACAAAGTGCTGTAAATTCACAGTGTTGTGCAGGTTGTGGTTAAAGTCATGGGATAAGTGTGTAGAGTTTTGAAAACTGTGTTCAAGCAATGAAAAACAAACTAGAGTTTGGTCCACATGAACTGCTGCTGTGCAGACTGTAGTTAGAGTTTTGCACATGTGACTCCAGTTGTGCTCACTGTCGTTTAGCAATCGAAAAAACTGTAATAGGTTGGATTCTGAAATTTTTGATTTGAATGACATATTCAAGGTTCTGAGATTTACTAATTATAAAGTTACATGTGAGAAAAGCACCGAACACCTGTTAAAAACCTATTTACTCTTCTAGCTGACCCTGACAGCCGAGGTCACTGGGGTCACTCAGGCCTGTTGCCTACGCGCCAATTCTTAGCTAAAACATTTACTTTACTTTTCATCTTCAATCACTATAATGATGAATATTGCCTGAACCTCTTACTGAGAGAAAGTATGTTATCAGTATGTTTTGGGAAAGTTTTCTGGTCAGAGCTAGAGCTCAACTACCTCAGACCACAGAAGCTGTGTGTGTGTGTGTGTGTGTGTGTGTGTGTGTGTGTGTGTGTGTGTGTGTGTGTGTGTGTGTGTGTGTGTGTGTGTGTGTGTGTGTGTGTGTGTGTGTGTGCGTGTGTGTGTGCGTGTGTGTGTGTGTTACAGGATGTTCTGAGGTGAACTACGGTCACGCAGGGGAGGTAAAATGACCATCTGTCATCCAGATAATCGATGGAGATTTTCTTCTGACTCACAGCCCATATGTGGACATTTTCTGTTTATCTGTGCCTTAACCAATCAGAATCATTCAACCTGATGTGATGATGTAGTTTAGTGACCTATGTTAGAGTTTAATTACTGCTGTATTAAGTATGTACGGCAGAGCGGCCTATGAACTCCTTGAGTGTTGAAACTGACTTCTGCTGATGAAACTGCAAACTATTCTTCAGTAAACATTTCTTCAATTGATGCATCTCTCGACTCCTTTTCTTCATTCATCATATCTGGTCCTACATTTATTTTTTATGTATTTCTTGCAATATTTAGATCAGTGTTATAGTCTGATGCCAGTCAGATCCCATTTAGTTTAAGGGATCTTTTTTTGCAGTTTAACAATCACACACCTCTGTTTAAAAATAAATTAATAGAGACATCTCAATAGTCAACTATTTACTTCGCTTTTCTTACAAATTGATTTATTCATCTAATTATTATGTGTGATGGAACCATTACAGATGTCCATGTTAATATTTTTCATGTTGCTTTCCTTGTCTATCTCAGCATCTCTCATACTGTCAGCTAAAACCTTCTGCCTGCACTGTCCAGACAACGAGGACTCCATGACCATCTCCAGCATCAGATCCTAGAGGCTTCATTCTGCCTGTTTAATGAATCACATGACCTGCTTAACCTTAGAGCAGTGGGGATTTCTTTAAGACTGCAAGGGAAGCTCAGCTTTCCAATGTCAAAAAAAATTATGGTCAAATATGTACTATTGTGTTAACATTTTATTGACTAAAAATGCATTAGAACGCATTTATCTCAAAGACGAGTTCGTTCAGAATCAGCTACATAAAGCAGGTCGGCTGACTCGATTTCCTTCTCATACATTCCCGTATCGTCACAGTGCATTTCCCTGTTGAAGCCAATCGTCCACTGACTTCAATGGGGCGGCTTTGAACTTAGGTTATCTCTCTAACTGATTTGTAAATATGAATTTTGGGCTTCATTATGGCTGTTGTGGGATGCTATCATGAAGGATGAAACTTTTCTTCAACATAAAGCCACAGTATGCTGAATTTAGTATTATTCACCATCCTTACCCAAGATTTCCATCTCCAGAGATATCCCTATCGATTTTTCTGATGGTTTAGTTCACATTTAAAAGATTTATGACATAAAAACCACAAATATCACAGTTGACAGACAAAGTAACACCGTTGACAGGACACATTAGAAGGAAAAGAGAAAACTTTCTTTAAGATGATAACTTTCTTTTTATTCAACAAATGTAAGTAACAAGCAATTAATTCATTCAAATCTAATTAATAGTTCAGTTTAAAAAAAAAAAAAAAGACTAAAACATTACAGTGAAATGATTTCAACTTAAACAACAAACAATAATTTTAAATCCATAGTTTCTATTGCAAACAAGAACATCCGCCCAGGCCTATATAGCGCTGTTTCTCAGCAGCAGATAAACCCATCTCCCTAAAACACAAATCACTCTGTTTAATATGATGTATTTTTTAAACACACACATTATAATAATATAGGCTATATTATAACGTTAATGCATATATTATATTAGCCTGGTAATACCAGACTCTGCTACTTCTCTTTGCTTCGTAGACATAGTCTGGAATGGCATAACAGAGAAGTGTTTTCTCTCTTGCTAGGGGGCGCTTGTCTGAAGTTTAAAATCATTGGTTACCCGTAAGCCAATCACATAACGTTTGGTTATGGCGTGTGTTATGCGCATGCTCAGCCGCATTTAACTTCCACTGTAAACACATGTATGATGCGAAAACTAAACCATCGAGCGAAATACCTGAGTGAACATGGCTGTGAACGACTTTTGCAGGTTATGTGAAGTAAATCGTTTCGGTTACTCACGTAACCTCTGTTCTCTCTAGAAGAGGGAACGAGTATTGCGTAGTTTGCTTACGCTACGGGAAAGCCTTTCTTTCTCGAGATACTGAAGCCAAAAATTATCCTTAATTTTTATAATCTTGTCAACGCAGTGCGGCAGCCTGCAGACCTAGGGCAAGCTTACTAGCGTGCCCATTGGCTGCCCTGCGGCAACTGCAGCAGCCTACCGCTGAGCCCTTGGCGTGACGTCACGACCAATGAGCGCGCTTGGCGCGCTTAATGCGTCACAGCCCGCGAAAAGGGGTGTGGCTTAGCGTATATAAACAGGGCTCGGAGGCTGCTTCTCTGGTTTCTGTCGCATGAAGCGAAATGAGCTCGTGGCGCGAGCACGGCGGGCTACGCAATACTCGTTCCCTCTTCTAGAGAGAACAGAGGTTACGTGAGTAACCGAAACGTTCTCTTACGAGAGGTTCTCTCGTATTGCGTAGTTTGCTTACGCTACGGGAACGCCCTTGTCAACGCCGTGCGCGCCCAGCATCCACTGAATGAGTCCCAGGGAGAGCCCGGGGAACGTGATAGCGGAGAGCCGGGCAGCCCGAAGAGGGCTAGCGCCGTACATAAGCACACACTAGGGGGTTAGGAGCGGCACGGCCGGTCCGAACTGACAATTCCCTGCATAGTGCAGCTCAACCAGTAGAGCTAAATCACACAACGTAGCCCGCGCACAGATAGTGGGCTGGCATACGCGAGACTTAGACTGATAACACTTTCGCCTGCAAGGCGGGAACATCCAGGTTGTAAAACCTAACAAATGTGGAGGGGGAGGCCCAGCCTGCCGCTGCACAAATGTCATGAATGGGAATCCCGCTGGACCACGCCCACGACGAGGCCATGCCTCTGGTGGAGTGAGCTTGAATGCCCAATGGGCACTGCAGGTCTTTAGACGCATAAGCAGCAGCAATAGCGTCCACTATCCATCTGGACAGGCTGTGTTTCGAGGCGGCGAGACCCTTGGTGCGCCCGCCAAACGAAACAAAGAGCTGATCCACCACTCGTTTGACTGAAGACAGTGCTATCAGAAAAACGGTTTTGAGCGTGAGGTATTTCATATCCACAGTTTCCAAGGGTTCGAAGGGATGCGCTTTCAGGGCCTCCAAGACCAGTGAAAGATCCCACATAGGAACCGAGGGGGGTCGCGGGGGGTTCATCCTCCTAGCTCCTCTAAGGAAGCGGATGACGAACTCGTTCCTTCCTAATGCGCGGCCCAGCTCGGAACAGAGAGCGCTGAATGGCCGTGACATAGACTTTGAGCGTGGAGGGGGACCTGCCCGCGTCCAGTAACTCTTGAAGGAAACACAGTACTCGCGATACCCCACATGTCTGTGGATCGAGCCCCTTAGCAGTGCACCATCTGTTAAACACTGACCATTTCGACATGTAGAGCCGCCTCGTAGAGGGGGCTCTAGATTGTATGATCGTGTTCATGACCCCGTCTGGCAGATCAGCGTGTAATCGTTGAGGCTCCACGCATGCAGAGACAGCGCTCTGGATGGGGATGCCATATCGAGCCGCGGGCTTGAGAGAAAAGGTCTCTCTTCACCGGTATCGGCCAGGGGGCTGAGTCTGCCAGCTGTATTAGATCCGGGAACCAAGCTTGGTTCTCCCAGTATGGGGCTAAGAGGAGCACTGTGTGGCGCGCTTCCCTGATTCTCTTGATGACCTGAGGCAGCAGAGAGACCGGGGGAAAAGCATACAGCGGGCCGCTGGGCCGGGTCTGGGCCAGCGCGTCCTCGTTCTTCGAGAAGAACTCTGGGCAATGAGCGTTGTCTTTTGACGCAAAAAGGTTGACTTTCGCTTTGCCGAAACGGCGCCACAGTGACTGGACTGTTTGGGGGTGTTGAGACCACTCGCCAGGGGGAACGCTGTCCCTGGACAGTCTGTCGGGGCCCTCGTTCAGGTGGCCAGGCACATGCGCGGCTCTCAGCGAGCGCAGAGAGTGCTGAGCCCACACGAGGAGGCGTTCCGCCAGGGTGCAGAGCGTCTGATCTGACACCGCCCTGGCGATTCACATAGGCCACTACCGATGTATTGTCCGTGCGGACTAGAACATGGTGACCGTGGAGGAATGGGAGGAAGTGTTTGAGAGCTTTCTCGACCGCGAGCATCTCTAGACAGTTTATGTGTAGGAGATTCTCCTGGTCTGACCAGCGGCCATAGACCGGTCTGCCTTCGAAGAGCGCTCCCCAATCTAGGTTGGAAGCGTCTGTCGAGACAACTTTCCGGTGTGAAATCACTCCCATAGTCACTAATGGGTGATACCATTCGGCTGCCAGCCAGGGCTGCAGGGCTGAAAAGCAGCTCTGATTCACTCTGACTCGCAAGCCGCCGGCCGCCCAGGCTCGGTGGGGCACGCGCGCTTTCAGCCAGCGTTTAAGCGGGCGCATGCGCAGTAAGCCCAGCTGGAGCGCTGCTGCAGCTGAGGCAATATGCCCCAGGATACGCTGGAATGTCCTCAGCGGAACCCGGCTGCCTATTTGGAGGGATGCGGCGAGGAGGCGGATGCGGCGCGCGCGCTGCTCCGACAGTCTGGCCGTCATAGCCACCGAGTCCAGTTCTATTCCAAGAAAGGAAATTGACTGACGGGGTGATAGCGAGCTCTTGGTCCAGTTGACCGAGAGACCCAGCTCCTCCAGATGGCTGAGAAGCGCTGTTCTGTGAGACACAAGTTCCGTCTCTGACTGCGCTAGAATAAGCCAATCGTCCAGATAATTCAGTATTCGCATTCCCTGTTTCCTCAGGGGAGCGAGGGCCGTGTCCATGCATTTCGTAAATGTACGGGGTGCCAAAGACAGGCCGAACGGCAGGACTGTGTACTGATATACTCGACCCTCGAAGGCGAATCTCAAGAATGGCCTGTGACGGGGAGTTATCTGGATCTGAAAGTATGCGTCTTTTAGATCGAGAGAGATAAACCAGTCTCCTGGGCGAATCTGCGCGAGGATTTTTCTGGTTGTGATCATTTTGAACGGCCGTCTCATGAGGGCTTTGTTCAGATGTCTCAGATCTAAAATAGGTCTGAACGCTCCGTCCTTCTTGGGCACGAGGAAGTAGCGGCTGTAAAAGCCCGACTCGCTCAAAGAAGGATGAACCTGTTCTATAGCCCCTTTGCGCAGCAGCTTCGCTATTTCTGCTTGAAGCAAGTGCGCAGCTTCTGAACTCACTCTCGTCTCCGTCTGTGCTGTATAGCGCGGAGGGCGACGAGCGAATTGAAGCGAATAGCCGTGTTTTATAGTTTTCAGCACCCATTCTGACGCGCCCTGAATCGCTTCCCATGCTTCCGCATGCATAGCTAGGGGTCGAATGGTCTCTGGGCTCAGATCGCCGCGCTGCGCGGGATGGGGAGCCTGTATCAGAGAGAAAGGCGCGGCGCGCGCGCCGCTGGTGCTCGAACACGGGGGCTGGTAAACAGTGTTGGCCGACTGTACAGCGTTCAGTAGCTCGGTCCCATCGGATGGAGCGTGATTTGCTGTCAAACATCCCAGGCGCGAGAGAGGCGTGGGGATTATCATGTCTACAAGTGAGTGCGCGTGCTCGTGAGCGGGCGCAGGGTTTACACTTATGACACGGCCAGTGTTTGGGAGCTTTAGAGGGTCCGTGACCCAAGGTAACTGGCTGGCAGAGCGAGCAGCGGGTAGGTGTGAGCACAAGGTTGTGGGCACATTTCCTACATTTAATACTCGAGCGGCTTGTGTCCGCTTTATGAGAGAGCGCTCTGTAAGCGTTACCATGGGGACCCTGTTTGTGTGAAGCAGTGAGCACATGGGAGTGGGCACATTTTCTACACCTATAACACCCTCGGCTTGAGCCGCTGTTGCCCGGGGTAACCGAGTGGCAGAGCGAGTTACAGGTAGATGTGAGCACAGAGTTGTGGGCACATTTACTACACTTATTACTCGAGCGGCGTGTGACCGCTTTATGAGAGAGCGCTCTGAACGCGTTACCATGGGGACCGTGTTTGTGTGTAGCAGTGAGCACGTGGGAGTGGGCACATTTTCTACACTTGTAACACCATCGGCGTTATAGAGCAAATGCTTTGATGGCTCATATGTTTAGACGCTCATAAATACTCAAGCACCATCCTGTGAGATGCGGGTTCGCTTTCTGTATGTAAGAAAGCTGGCCGCGAGCTCGGAGAAGACAGCAGAAAAAATATTTTCTGCCGCCAGAGCCGGATTTGAACACGGTTCTCCAGTGCAGAAGCGTAAAATTCTGCCACTGAGCCACAGGGGCACACATGAGCTTCCAGTTGGTGCGAGCATATGACCGAGCGTCGTGTTTCGGCGTTTGTTTGCAGGCGCGCGTGTATTAAAACAGGCCCGTTTACTGCAGCATTAGTATTTCCAGCTGCCTAACTTAGAGGGGACTGAGAAATATGTATCCCGTGAGATGCGGGTTTGCTTTCTGTATGTAAGAAAGCTGGCCGCGAGCTCGGAGAAGACAGCAGAAAAAAGTTTTTCTGCTGCCAGAGCCGGATTCGAACACGGGTCTCTGGTGCGGAAGTCTAATGTTCTGCCACTGAGCCACAGGGGCACACATGAACTTCCAGTCAGTGCGAGCATATGACCGAGCGTTTGTTTGCAGGCGCGCGTGTATTACAACAGGCTCGTTTACTGCAATAATAGTATTTCCAGCCGCCTGAACTTAGAGGGGACTGAGAAATATGCGAGGATTGGAGGAAGTCCGGCCTAAGCGGGACGAAAACACTCTCTCTTCCTCCTTTCGCCGGTGCTCGTGACGTCCGCTCTGATATCCCTTGAGAACGGCGCAGTTGCGCGGCTCAAACAAAGGGAGAGAGAGCGGGAAGATGTCATTATGTGCTGTGACATCGTTTGTTTGCAGGCGTGCGTGTATAACAGGCTCGTTTACTGCAATATAGATATTTCTAGTCGCCTGAGCTAGGAGGGGACTGAGAAATGTGTGAGAAACGGAGGTGGCCGGAGAGTGACGCGCGCGACCGAGACGCGGGGTAGCTTTCTTATAACGTAAAGGAAGCCAGCCCGTGACCGTCTACTTCTGACATCCCTTGTGAGCGGCGCCTTGCGCGGCTCGAACAGAGGGGGAGAGGGCGTGCGTCATCCGGGGGGGGGTAGCTTCCTTGTAACGTAAAGGAAGCTATAGCCCGTGACCGTCCGTTCTGACATCCCTTGTGAGCGGCGCCGTTGCGCGGCTTGACAGAGGGGAGTAACCTGCTGGTCTGCTTCATCCCCTGAGGCGACGGCAGTGCGGGCAGAGGCCGGCCGCTGCGCGTCGGTGAAGGGCGGGGGAGAAGGAGAGAGCGAGGCTCGCGGGAGGGGCTCCGGCGAGCGCTCAGCTATAACCACCGGCTCGGAAGGCCTTTGAGAGCGGCGTTTTTTTCTTACGTGGCCCGGAAGAGGCAGCCGGAGAAGGTGGAGGATCGTGAAACATGGCGAGTCGAGCCCGCAGGGTCGACATCGGCAAGTCCTCACACTGTTCGCAGCCGCCCGTGAAGGGCGCGGGCTGCGTGGTCGAAACCCAGGCAGAGAGCGCAGATTACGTGGCGGTCTCCGTCGCTGAGCGCGGCTCTGCACGAGCCACAGGATGAGCGAGGCATTTGCAACAACGCCTCGCGCTCTTTTAGATGCAAAGTGTGTCGCGGGGCGAACACACAAACACATACAACACAGAGCAGTAAAAGGATATATTCGCCGGATAGCGAAGCAGGCAGGGAAAGCTGAAGGCGGCGAAGGCGGCCGGCGTCCTCAGGCTGAGATCCTCGGCGTGCTGGTCGCTTGATTCGACGGCGGCTTCCTCAGAGAGCAGCGATGCGTAGAGCTTCGCTGAAAAGACAGAAATCAGAGAAGCAGCCTCCGAGCCCTGTTTATATACGCTAAGCCACACCCCTTTTCGCGGGCTGTGACGCATTAAGCGCGCCAAGCGCGCTCATTGGTCGTGACGTCACGCCAAGGGCTCAGCGGTAGGCTGCTGCAGTTGCCGCAGGGCAGCCAATGGGCACGCTAGTAAGCTTGCCCTAGGTCTGCAGGCTGCCGCACTGCGTTGACAAGATTATAAAAATTAAGGATAATTTTTGGCTTCAGTATCTCGAGAAAGAAAGGCTTTCCCGTAGCGTAAGCAAACTACGCAATACGAGAGAACCTCTCGTAAGAGAACTACGCATCCACGGTACAATCAGCGTCTACGTCACGGCTCTCAGCCCGCCCTCTGTTCGTTGATTGGCCCGGCTGTTTCCAGACCGGTGGCAAACAGAAAGCTCTGAAGCTGTCTCAGACTGAGTACAGAAGCGAAATGAAATTGAGCGGAAGTACGAAGTCTGACGTAGTCAGGCTAATATTATATTACACTGAACAAAATTATAAACGCAACACTTTTGTTTTTGCCCCCATTTTTCATGAGCTGAACTCAAAGACTTTTTCTATGTACACAAAAGGCCTATAATCAGTTACTAATTTTGGACATCTGGTTCAGAGATATGATACGGAAATAGAATATAACAATATAACGATATATGACGATATCCTAAACTTGTTTCACAAAACCCTAACCATCAATTAATCCACTACAAACTGATTCATATGTCTCACCCCTTAAAAAATGTATCTAATGAAGCTTTCCTCATCTTCCAACTGTAATTTCTGCTTGGCACATACAAGCATATGGTTTTGAATTGTCCTGAAGTTAATGATTGATAATGGAATAGGCCTAACAGAATTTTATTTATTTATATGTTACAGATAGTCTATGATTGTGCCTAGTGTTATTTAGAGGGAGTGTGGAGGGAGAGAGGGGGGCTTTACGTGGTGACCGTGGGCGTGTGGGATGGCATTTAAAATCAGAAAGAGTTCAGTGTATTGCACTCTATTTCTATTGATGTAATACATATAACTGCAATTCTTAATAAAAATATGATCACAGATATGATGACAATGGTAACTATAATTTTTCGGAGTAAATGGTTACCAGGCTAAAGGGTTAATAATTGATTTCATAAATGTTAGTTTTCTCTGACTGTATCATGTGACTAGTCAGTGTGAAGCGTGTTCACGTACACAGACGCGCTCATGAACTGTGTTTATTCTTCCTGTCTGAAGAGTCTCTTTATAAACCTCATGTTTTCTACTGATATTTTTCAGATTGTAGAGTATTTGGTATTTTATCTCAGGCTCTTAGAGATGTTGCGCACATTTATTTCGTTCTCTCTGGGTTTGTGTTTTCTGTCTGGTGAGTTATAAACATCTTTTTATGTCTTTACTCTTAGTGATAATGTAGGCCTACTTTTGTAATGGATCTCTAATGTAGGCCTACGTTCGGAGGAATTTTATTAGCTGTTATTCATTTTGTTCTCCAGGTGTGTTTAATGTTGAGACAGATGAAGTGAAGAGTTTCAGTGAAGAATGGAGATTCTGTAACTCTACACAGTGATGTTGATGGAACATATGATGAGATTGAGTGGAGGTTTGTATAGAATCAAGAGAGCGATCGGAGACAATCCTGAATATGAGGATGATGAGAGATTCAGAGACAGACTGAAACTGGATCAGACTGGATCTCTGACCATCAGTGACATCAGAAACACAGACTCTGGACTTCATAAACTAAGTATCAGAATTGGGAATAAGGAGTTAATCAAGAGATTCAATATTACTGTTGATGGTGAGTAGAGAATTGCAGTGTATTTTACTGTCCTTTTCATATTCTTGTTTTAAATAGCAGGGAACAAGTGAAACAGCTCTGGGCCAAAGGTACGGGATAGCCAATGGTAACATAATGCCATAATGACAGAAAATGTAAAACAATTCTTAATCACATCAGACACCAGACTGAATATTTTAACATCACTGAACTCTGTCAGATATATTCAGTTACATCAGTGTATCATGTTAGCATTTATTTTCTAAGCTGATCTCTGTCTTTTGTTGTACAGTAGATCACACTGACACATTCACCGCATTAATGACTGTCTCTTTTTAGCTGTTACAGTTCCAGACCCACATCCTCCTTCACAGTCTCCTTCACAGTCTACTCCTCCTCCTCCTCCTCCTCCTCCTCCTCCTCCTCCTCCTCCTCCTCCTCCTCCTCCTCCTCCTCCAGTCTCAGTGTCTCTGATAGTGCTGATGTCTTCTTCTGCTGCTGGATCTCTGATGATCGTGGCTGACTGTTATCATGATCTTCTGTATGTGCAGGAAACACAAAGGCACAGGTACTGTAGATGCACCTACAGCTCATACATCTGTAAACAATAATGTGGAGCAACAATATTAGAGGAAAATACATGTTTTTATTGAACATTTCTGTCATTACAGTTGCAGACTAGACTCACACTGATGCAACACTCTACACACACACTGGACAAATAATGGTGAGTGTTTAGTGACATTTACATTTATTCAGGTAGCTTTTTATTTATTTATTTATTTTTTAATTTAATGAACAATGCAAAACAACTGCATATCATATAGCAATTTAAACCACTGTTTAAAATGTGTACACTGCACATTAACGTACTGCCATATATGGTTAACAAGAGATAGGCAGCGTCAGTCCAGTAGGGCACTTGGTGTTTTAAGCCCCCAACTGCGCCTTCCTGGCAGCGAGGGGATGGGTAGGTTTAAGGTGAGGGTAGGGTTAGCTGCCTCTAAGGAGCCATTGGGGGCTTAAAACACCATCGAGCGTCCAGTAGTGCCGCTGTCCTGCAGAGTTTAGTTCCTACCCTGATCAAACATATCTGAACAGAAGCAATGTCTTCAGGATTACTAGAAACAGACAGGTGAGTTTTTATCAGGGTTGGAGTGAAACTCTGCAGGACAGTGGAGCTCCAGGACTGACGTTTCCTATTCAGAGCTGTTATTCCATTATAAATATATCATTAGCTTCCTGTGCTAAATCTCTGACTTATTTAGCCCTGTATTTGCTCTTGTCCTGATATCTGATGTTGAACATGTTTTTTTTTTCCCCACTGTCACACTTGCTTTTATTTTTTGTCACTGTTATGAACGCTGCTCTTGTCTTCTAACATTTCATAATAAAAGTCCCAAGAACATAAAAGACAGAGACCCTCCATTATATACAAACACAAGACCATCATTCAGTGTGAGAAACACTGATTCATAACCCATAATATCTAGTGATGAATTTGCAGCAAATTTCTGTCATTTATTAATTTTGAGCTCTTGTAGTTTTTGCTTCTGAAACATCAGGTTTGTTTTTCTCCTTTGACCTTTTATGTTTGTGTTTTCCTACAGAAATCTGAAATGACAGCCCGGTCTCACCCCAAAACGTCACATACTGACGCGTCTTGACCAAACGGCAATATACGACGAAAAGGGTACCCCTAAAACGTCCATATGAGATGAAGACATAAGCGCACCAGCAGCGCCTCTTAGCGGTACCCTAACGCATACCTAAACCTACCCATAACCCGAATAGTCACATACGGACGTTTTAGGGGTACCCTTTTCGTCGTATATTGCCGTTTGGTCAAGACGCGTCAGTATGTGACGTTTGGGGGTGAGACTGTGTTGGAAATGACGGGGTGGTTTATACATGTTTAATCACAGATAAATGATCAAACTCTCTGTGATTATGTTTGTTTACAAATGATGTGCTGATTATCATGTTGGCATTTGTGTTTTACACTGTATTACTTTTAAATTTAATTAAATTTACAGTGGTTTTAAATCACGCTTTTTGATTCCTTTAGACTGATATCGAAATCCACTTTTGGTCACAAAATATTTTGTCTGTTCATGAAATCATGGTAAACTGGTTCATATAAACATGGAGCACTTGGGTGTACAGTAGTACATAGTATAAATGCCTTATTTAATTTGATTTCAAATAGATCAATTCTTTAAATCCATTATTATGCATCTAACTTGAACACAAACATGCAACACAATTATGGCAAAACAAGCTTTTATTCTCTTAATACTCATCCACAATGAGAACTGAAAAAACTGATGCGTTTTATGCTAGAATATTTATAAAAAGCAAAAGCTGAATGAATGAAATGTTCTGACAGTAAAATCATCTATAACTCCTGTATGAACATCAGAGCAACACTAAGAGCATTTAATACTTCAGTCCTCATCAAAACACTCACTTTACATTTAAGATATTCACATCTTATTAGGAGACAGAGATTTACTTGGAAATAATAATAATAATGTGGTGTCTATATTCTTACAAGGTTTTCAAGAAGGCAATCATTAAAAAAATAAGCTTGAAAAACTGAATAAAAACAAAAAATATAATTTAACAGCGTAAGCACTTCAAATAAAACAAGAATAAAAGCATTTCCACTTTAAGTTCAGTATAAAATTATTTCTGCAATATTCTGTAAATGTGTAACAATAATCAAGCCTTCTTACAGAATGTAACATGATAAATTACACTAATCAGTCAAACTGACTCTTAAAAACAAGAAACCAGTATCATCAGCATCAGTGCAAACAGCAGACTATAACATCAACTTCATAATGAATGAAAGCATGCTTCTGTATTTATGCCAAATCAACAAAAGTCTTCACTTATTAGTTTCACATCTCAAAAGCACACATGGGTTGACTTCAAACTCTGTTAATGTGTCTATTGTTACAGTGACTATAAATTATCACTGATGGCCAGTCTCAACGCTCTCTTTTTTTCCTTTCAAATGTTTGTTTGCTCCGTTATTTTCCGCATCTGTGAGAAAACAAAGAAAGAATCACAGCGTTAAAAAGAGAAAGAAACAGTTTTACGTCTGCATATAACACTGATGCAGCATTGCATTTAAATTTACTTTATTAATGGTGTTTATTAAATGAACTAATGAAGCCATATTAACATAAATATTTAATGCTGAGTGTTATCAACAGAGTCAGGGCTCCTGCTGTATTAATTAAACTGTTTGTTAAATTTACTCGCTTAACTGACCAGGACTGGCACTGAAAAATTATCAATGCATTAATTTGTCACGGGATGTGGAGGTAGAACCCAAAAGCAGACGAGGTGCAGACACTCAAGGTTTATTAATACACAAAAACAGAAAACAAAACCCACGAGGGGGTAAAACAAGACAGGATGAACTATTAAGACAGAAAACACTAGACTAATACTCAGACGATAAACTTAGACAATAAAGACAGGATCAAATACTTCTAACAAGACAAGACTTTCTTCAGGTAACTCACGGAGGGTATCAGACAAGGATAGACAATGTACCGACACAGGACAGCAAACACAAGGGGATTAAATAGGGATCAAACTAATCAGGAACACAGGTGAAAGCAACGATCTAATAATTACAAGATGAGATAACAAGGGGGCGGGGTAAGGTGACAAGACAATGCAAGCACACAGCCCAAACAAACGGCCATGTGCTTACACACAAAACATGGGTCTGTCATGATCCTGCCTCAAGACAAGAGAAATCTAGGACATGAAGGCAGAATCATGACAGAACCCTCCCCCCAAGGAGCGGCTTCCAGACGCTCCCTAGAGGGAACATGAAACACGGGACAAGACCGACTGAGACATGGACACAAACCAATACATGACAAAAACTAACAAAGGCAGACAAGAAAACACGACAACAGGGTTAGGATGAAACAACAAAAACAATAAACACGGGAGGGGGGGGGGAGGGGGTACAACAAAGTTCATGGGGGGCAGTCCAGGGTGAATAGGTGGGACTGTGGTCTTGGGTGGACAGGATGATGGCTGAGGGCGAGGGGTCCGGGCAGACTTGGATGGGGACACACGAGGAACAGTCTTGGGGGAAACAGTCCGGGGTGAAGTGGTGACAGAGGGAACAGCTACAGCCGGCAGCGGAGCGAAGATAATGGGTGAGGCAGGTGGTAAGGGAGTGGAGAAAGATGTAGACTGTGAAGCTGGGACAGGGCTGGACACAATATTAGGGACAGGGCTGGACACAACTGCTGGGACAGGGCTGGACACATTAGCTGGGACAGGACTGGACACAGACATCCTCCAGTCAGCTGGGACAGGACTGGACACATTAGCTGGGACAGGACTGGACACATTAGCTGGGACAGGACTGGACACAGACATCCTCCAGTCAGCTGGGACAGGACTGGACACATTAGCTGGGACAGGACTGGACACATTAGCTGGGACAGGACTGGACACATTAGCTGGGACAGGACTGGACACATTAGCTGGGACAGGATTGGACACATTAGCTGGGACAGGATTGGACACAGACATCCTCCAGTCAGCTGGGACAGGACTGGACACATTAGCTGGGACAGGACTGGACACATTAGCTGGGACAGGACTGGAAGTTGCGGGCTCTGGAACAGCGCTTACTGCTGCAGCGGGCTCTGGGACAGCGTTCACTGCTGCAGCGGGCTCTGGGACAGCGTTCACTGCTGCAGCGGGCTCTGGGACAGCGTTCACTGCTGCAGCGGGCTCTGGGACAGCGTTCACTGCTGCAGCGGGCTCTGGGACAGCGTTCACTGCTGCAGCGGGCTCTGGGACAGCGTTCACTGCTGCAGCGGCCTCTGGGACAGCGTTCACTGCTGCAGCGGCCTCTGGGACAGCGCTTACTGTAGCTGACTCTGGGATGACGCTCTCGGTAGCCGGCTTAGCAACTGCGCGCTCTGTGGCTGGATTAGGAACAGCGCACTGAGTGGCTGGCTTCAGATCAACACTGGCTGCAGCTGACTCAGGAACCGTATCTCTTGCAGCTGTGGATTCAGGACTAGAGGACTTGACAGGACTGACAGGGACATCAAGGATCTTGACAAGACGTGACAGATAGTTAGATAAGGTCTTTGCCGCGACAACAACAGGTAAGTCTTGATGGGCTGAAACGGCTTGAAGAACTGCTTCAGCAGCTGAATCGGCCGCAGCTTTCTCCTCAGCACTCACGGCAGTGGGCTGAAGAACAGCGCTTGCAGTAGCGGGCTCTGGAACAGCGCTTGCAGTAGCGGGCTCTGGAACAGCGCTTACTGCTGCAGCGGGCTCTGGGACAGCGTTCACTGCTGCAGCGGGCTCTGGGACAGCGTTCACTGCTGCAGCGGGCTCTGGGACAGCGTTCACTGCTGCAGCGGGCTCTGGGACAGCGTTCACTGCTGCAGCGGGCTCTGGGACAGCGTTCACTGCTGCAGCGGCCTCTGGGACAGCGCTTACTGTAGCTGACTCTGGGATGACGCTCTCGGTAGCCGGCTTAGCAACTGCGCGCTCTGTGGCTGGATTAGGAACAGCGCACTGAGTGGCTGGCTTCAGATCAACACTGGCTGCAGCTGACTCAGGAACCGTATCTCTTGCAGCTGTGGATTCAGGACTAGAGGACTTGACAGGACTGACAGGGACATCAAGGATCTTGACAAGACGTGACAGATAGTTAGATAAGGTCTTTGCCGCGACAACAACAGGTAAGTCTTGATGGGCTGAAACGGCTTGAAGAACTGCTTCAGCAGCTGAATCGGCCGCAGCTTTCTCCTCAGCACTCACGGCAGTGGGCTGAAGAACAGCGCTTGCAGTAGCGGGCTCTGGAACAGCGCTTGCAGTAGCGGGCTCTGGAACAGCGCTTGCAGTAGCGGGCTCTGGAACAGCGCTTGCAGTAGCGGGCTCTGGAACAGCGCTTGCAGTAGCGGGCTCTGGAACAGCGCTTGCAGTAGCGGGCTCTGGAACAGCGCTTGCAGTAGCGGGCTCTGGAACAGCGCTTGCAGTAGCGGGCTCTGGAACAGCGCTTGCAGTAGCGGGCTCTGGGACAGCGTTCACTGCTGCAGCGGGCTCTGGGACAGCGTTCACTGCTGCAGCGGCCTCTGGGACAGCGTTCACTGCTGCAGCGGCCTCTGGGACAGCGTTCACTGCTGCAGCGGCCTCTGGGACAGCGCTTACTGTAGCTGACTCTGGGATGACGCTCTCGGTAGCCGGCTTAGCAACTGCGCGCTCTGTGGCTGGATTAGGAACAGCGCACTGAGTGGCTGGCTTCAGATCAACACTGGCTGCAGCTGACTCAGGAACCGTATCTCTTGCAGCTGTGGATTCAGGACTAGAGGACTTGACAGGACTGACAGGGACATCAAGGATCTTGACAAGACGTGACAGATAGTTAGATAAGGTCTTTGCCGCGACAACAACAGGTAAGTCTTGATGGGCTGAAACGGCTTGAAGAACTGCTTCAGCAGCTGAATCGGCCGCAGCTTTCTCCTCAGCACTCACGGCAGTGGGCTGAAGAACAGCGCTTGCAGTAGCGGGCTCTGGAACAGCGCTTGCAGTAGCGGGCTCTGGAACAGCGCTTACTGCTGCAGCGGGCTCTGGGACAGCGTTCACTGCTGCAGCGGGCTCTGGGACAGCGTTCACTGCTGCAGCGGGCTCTGGGACAGCGTTCACTGCTGCAGCGGGCTCTGGGACAGCGTTCACTGCTGCAGCGGGCTCTGGGACAGCGTTCACTGCTGCAGCGGGCTCTGGGACAGCGTTCACTGCTGCAGCGGGCTCTGGGACAGCGTTCACTGCTGCAGCGGCCTCTGGGACAGCGCTTACTGTAGCTGACTCTGGGATGACGCTCTCGGTAGCCGGCTTAGCAACTGCGCGCTCTGTGGCTGGATTAGGAACAGCGCACTGAGTGGCTGGCTTCAGATCAACACTGGCTGCAGCTGACTCAGGAACCGTATCTCTTGCAGCTGTGGATTCAGGACTAGAGGACTTGACAGGACTGACAGGGACATCAAGGATCTTGACAAGACGTGACAGATAGTTAGATAAGGTCTTTGCCGCGACAACAACAGGTAAGTCTTGATGGGCTGAAACGGCTTGAAGAACTGCTTCAGCAGCTGAATCGGCCGCAGCTTTCTCCTCAGCACTCACGGCAGTGGGCTGAAGAACAGCGCTTGCAGTAGCGGGCTCTGGAACAGCGCTTGCAGTAGCGGGCTCTGGAACAGCGCTTGCAGTAGCGGGCTCTGGAACAGCGCTTGCAGTAGCGGGCTCTGGAACAGCGCTTGCAGTAGCGGGCTCTGGAACAGCGCTTGCAGTAGCGGGCTCTGGAACAGCGCTTGCAGTAGCGGGCTCTGGAACAGCGCTTGCAGTAGCGGGCTCTGGAACAGCGCTTGCAGTAGCGGGCTCTGGAACAGCGCTTGCAGTAGCGGGCTCTGGAACAGCGCTTGCAGTAGCGGGCTCTGGAACAGCGCTTGCAGTAGCGGGCTCTGGAACAGCGCTTGCAGTAGCGGGCTCTGGAACAGCGCTTGCAGTAGCGGGCTCTGGAACAGCGCTTGCAGTAGCGGGCTCTGGAACAGCGCTTGCAGTAGCGGGCTCTGGAACAGCGCTTGCAGTAGCGGGCTCTGGAACAGCGCTTGCAGTAGCGGGCTCTGGAACAGCGCTTGCAGTAGCGGGCTCTGGAACAGCGCTTGCAGTAGCGGGCTCTGGAACAGCGCTTGCAGTAGCGGGCTCTGGAACAGCGCTTGCAGTAGCGGGCTCTGGAACAGCGCTTGCAGTAGCGGGCTCTGGAACAGCGCTTGCAGTAGCGGGCTCTGGAACAGCGCTTGCAGTAGCGGGCTCTGGAACAGCGCTTGCAGTAGCGGGCTCTGGAACAGCGCTTGCAGTAGCGGGCTCTGGAACAGCGCTTGCAGTAGCGGGCTCTGGAACAGCTAGAGATGAAGAGCGAGAGGCTCCCTTTCTCCTCTTCTTTCTCCTTGAACGCGAAGCCGAATCTGTAGCTGGACTAGCGACCAGTTGGAGATGTTCAGCTGGAACCGTAACAGGAGCAGGGATGGCGTTCTCGGGCAGCGCTGACTCGGTCGAGGAAGACTCAGACGGGGAATCCCAGGAAACTCGTCTCCCTTGTTTACCATGGAGAACAATGGGAGCAGAAGGGGCCTTAGGAGAAGTGGAACCAGCCGGATCACCAAGGGCAACAACGGCCAGGACACGACCCTCCGGGACTACAGGTAGCGAGGCAGGTGTAGACAAGATGGAGCCCCGCATCTCCCTTCGAGATAAACAGTCCACCAAGTCAGTAAACGGCCAGTCTACCAACTGCTCTCGTTCAGCAAGAGGCAGAGGAGTGTTGAGACCCGCTATGAAGTAGCGGTTGAGAAGGGTGTCAGGGAGGAAGAGTCGCTTCTCATGAGCGACCCGAGCGTACTGTCTTATGGACCTCTCTCCCTGAGGCGGAATCGGCAGCTTACCGATCCTGACATCTGAACACGTCTTGTGCCACCACTCCTCTAAAAGTTCCGCTTAGGACTCAACGGGCGAGGACCTTCTGTCTGCTGGGTTCGATGCTGGTCGGTACATTCTGTCACGGGATGTGGAGGTAGAACCCAAAAGCAGACGAGGTGCAGACACTCAAGGTTTATTAATACACAAAAACAGAAAACAAAACCCACGAGGGGGTAAAACAAGACAGGATGAACTATTAAGACAGAAAACACTAGACTAATACTCAGACGATAAACTTAGACAATAAAGACAGGATCAAATACTTCTAACAAGACAAGACTTTCTTCAGGTAACTCACGGAGGGTATCAGACAAGGATAGACAATGTACCGACACAGGACAGCAAACACAAGGGGATTAAATAGGGATCAAACTAATCAGGAACACAGGTGAAAGCAACGATCTAATAATTACAAGATGAGATAACAAGGGGGCGGGGTAAGGTGACAAGACAATGCAAGCACACAGCCCAAACAAACGGCCATGTGCTTACACACAAAACATGGGTCTGTCATGATCCTGCCTCAAGACAAGAGAAATCTAGGACATGAAGGCAGAATCATGACATAATTAAAAAAAAAATACATTTAACATATTTTTTTGTCAATTTTAGTTGACTGATTTACATTTAATTAATGCATCCATTAATAATAGATTTCTTCATTTTATTTTAAAGTGTCACTCCGAGTTTATTGTGTTTCAAACAGTGAAGAATCTACTATATATTATACAAAATATTTAAACACAATAATTGAATCTGTGAAAACTAAACAAATCTTTCTTTTTAATTGCAAGTTGTTATAGAATATACAGTGTACATATAGAATAAAATTAGCTCACTTTTTTAAATTACATATATTACAGGTATGTTATAGGTTAATATCTGAATGAAGGTCAGTGTGTCACAGAGAAAAGTATTTGTAAGAATTCTTTGTAGTGAAGCAAAGAAAATCTGACTGAAGCTAAATTAAAAAGAGATCAACGTCATCTTTATCTTTATATTCGTATTAATTGTGTTAATGTGGTAATAATGTGTAGCGTTTATACGCCCACGTATAAATATTATTAATTATTATTCATAACGGATTATGATCAATAATTAATATTTTAATTATCTTTGATTATTTTCAGAAATTACTGTAACAGAATCAATAATATGATCATTTATCAGTTCATCCAATGAACAGAAAGCATAAACAATTATTAACTCTAGGAAATATAATACCTTCCTGGCCAAGAAAGAATAACCCCCTAACAGTAAATTAAGAAATAGGGTAAAAGCATAGGTAACTTTTGATCGAAGTTCAAGACAATAAAATTTGATAAGCACATACACAAGCAATCTCTTTTCAAATACAAACAATACTTTATTGATTATATACTAACACGTACAGCTAATGTCTAACACAAACACACACACACACACACACACACACACACACATTCATACGAGTTGCAGAAAGGAAGAGAGTGAGGAAAGAGTGGGTTTAAGAGTGAAAGGATGAAATCTCACGATTCCATAATGCACTTAGACATGACCTGAACGAACCATCAAACATTAAATTAACCCTTCTATCGTCTTAGGCAGGTTATTAAAGTTAAAATACACCAGCTTAGCTTTCAGTCTGGAGGTTACTTGCTTGTCTTCTCGTTCCTTTTTGGGAATTCCCTTCGTTGCGTAACAGAGGGTTCCCCCGGGTTCGTTCGTCGGCTGTGGTGCGGCGTTCCAGTCACGTGTTGTGCTGGAGGATGAATTGAAAGTCTTTGTCTGAAGCTGGCTTTGCAGAAGAAACGTGGCTCGAAGTCTTGTCGCAAAACTTAACTTAGAACCGAGACTCACAACGGAAAATAAAGGAAGACTTAGAAAAGAAAAGAAGACTTAGACGAGAGTAGTAAGACGGCTTGAATGAAACTGTTTAACCCATGTTCTTCAGATCTGGGTTATTTCTGCTCGTTTGTTACATGGTACTAGTCTGTCTTAGATCTTCATCTCCCGCTGCATTTTTGGTTCTGCACTGAAACTCTACTTTGTTCTGGTGTTAAGATTTTAAACTCAAATGTCCACCCAGCCTCCTGGATCAGTTCTAACCAATTAGACACTGTCTTTGTTTAGGAGGTGGCGTTCTCTTCACTTCTTATCATAAATCAAGCTTATCTGTGCTCTCCTTACTCTCTAAGCTCTAGCAAAGAGTACAGAGGCCACAGCTAAGACATTATTACTATTATAAGAATCCGAAACATTTTCCACAGATTTCAATCAAGCCATCCTTTGAATTAAGAACATAAGATCATATCGATATGAAACACAACACATTTTCATTCAAAAATCTATCAATTATTACAATTACATGAATTGTATGGCATCTAAGCATATCAGATACACCCATCTATTGTAGGAACAATATAGAATCATGTCGTTGCATGATGCTTGATCTATAAGTCCATTGAAAATTGTTCTTGAATGATTTTATTTATGTTATAGGTAA
The DNA here is from genome assembly GCA_023718395.1 of Leucaspius delineatus. NCBI lineage: Eukaryota > Metazoa > Chordata > Actinopteri > Cypriniformes > Leuciscidae > Leucaspius > Leucaspius delineatus. Next base: position 30,524,327 of record CM043363.1, read on the forward strand.
AATCTCAGCCCTGTGGTTTGAAACGATTTTACACCCTGAGGTCTATCCGAGGTCCTTACGGGGGGGGGGAGTCTGGAATGTTGTGGGCTCGAGCAGCTTCTGCTGTTATCTTGATCGGGCTGAATTGTGCTATCTCTGAGCCAATCATTCTTTTCCAAGCTATCTTACATTGACCAGTTCTTTCTTTAGTTGGGCTCATCTTCTTTGAAGCTTGCATGGCCATAAAGTTCTTAGCTGGGGGTTTTCGTTGGTCAGCGGAGACTGGCTGGCTGGAGCCTTCTTTTATGGCTCTGGGGTTGGTGATTTGGTGTCTGGAATGTTCAGTTCTGTGAGAAACTATGTTTGAACAATTCACCTGGAAGATTCATTTGTGTTTGTTTCGCACTCAATCCTACATATCCCCTCTTCGTACGGCGATGTGTTAAGATGAAGACATCGGTGAACGCTGGAGAAACACGGGTAGAAGAAACAGACACATACAAAGCAAACAACAAGACAACACCTCCATGACTGGTCACTGTACTGGTGCAGGGCATTAGATTACTTAAGTATTAAAAGTTCAAGTTCATTCTCTCAATATGGTCTATTATATTGAGTAGAGTTTAAATTTTGGGATTGTTATTCTAATTTGTTTCGGTACGGTGATTCTTTGATCAAATTCTGTGATTACGTTTGTTTGTTATCTTCTCTTCTAAGTTGTTTCACGTTAAGACGTTTTACCTTTTATTTTCTGGTGAAATAATTTGTGGTAACAATTATGTGACCCATCATGCATGGAGCTCTCTGGCTCACATTCGTTTTAAGGCGGCTTACAAGTGTCAGGCGTGGTGCGTCAATCCTATTACCGTGACCTTGACCCTTAGGGGGGGTAGACATGCATTTTACCTAATACAAGAAGAAGGAAAGTTAAGGAAGAGGTAAAACAAAACAATTGAGTGTTCCTAGTATGGCTTATAACTACTGTTGTGCAGCTAAGGTGTCAGGTATCACAGGGTAATGAGAGGTGTTCTACTTGTTGGATGGATAGCTAGTATGTTTCCTATGGTAAGTGTAGCTAAGTCGTTAAGCTAGTTTCTGAAGTTAGTTTTCTACCTGTGGGGAAAACATGTTTGTTGAATGTTTTCCATGGTAGATGTGGTTAACCTCTACGTGTTAGTGAGCATGTTAGTGGCGTAGGGTAATGCATGTATGTATGTATGTATGGTCAGATCTGTCTCAGTCTGTTTGGCTCCCCCCCTTTTCTTGAAGGCTTGCCCACGTGCTTCTTGGCTTAGCTTTGATGAGCTTAGATGAAGGTTGGCTTGTTGCATCATTGCCTTAGGAAAGGGATCTTCTATGATCTGCTGGGGGTCAGTCCAGTAAGGCAGGAAGTTCTCTGGCAGACATTGGGAGGCAGTTTGGCATGGATGCGTGAAGCTGTGGTGCAAAACTTTGTCTCCGTTGTTGCACTCCTCTTGTGATGCCTTCTGGTTGTGACAGACTTTCTGACCTTCTGTGCTTACTGTGGTTACTGTAGCACACACGTGGTTCTTGAGTTTGGAGCTTGTGTGATGGTTTCTTTGTGAGTAATGGGAAGCCAGTGTGGTGTTTTCTGGTACCTCTGGGTGTTTGTCAGTGGTTGGCTGTGAGAGACCCCTCTGTTCTGTGTTGTTGTAGAACAGGTGGTCGTCATCTTCATTATGAAGGTGTACCAGATGATCATTGGTCTTCCGTTCCATCGCTAGTCATAGTGAATTTGACTCATCTTGTTGGTCATTCGTGTTCAGCTTGTTTTCTATGAACACTTTCATTTGCCTCATTAGTTGCTCCATGTCTTCTGAGGGTAAACTGTCTTGTTCTTGGGCACACTCAGTGTTGTGTTTGACTGAGTGGTGCCGAGGTGAGTTTCGTCGTCGATTACTCACATTGAATGCTTTTGGATGCGTTGGTTGACAGCCTTTGGATATCCAGTTAGGATTCCAGTTGTTTCCTTCTTGTGGGTTCATTGAGAAGCGTGGCTGGTCCCATGGCTTTTCCATGCGGTTGGTGTGGTAGCCGTCATTGGCCTGGGGGTCACGTTCTCTGTGCACCTTGCGAAGGACTGTGGTGTTGTCATGCCACTGGGTGTCTTCCAGTGCATAGCTTGTGTCTTGGCTGAAGGAGTTTGACACTGTGGATGTTTTCAAACCTTTCTTTGAGGACATCTTCTGTTTGATGTGGGCCTTGTGTGTCAGGTCACGTAGCTGTTGAATTGTCATTGTGTCTGGGCTGGCCATGAGATAAAGATGATGACTCAATCCAGGGTGCAGGTTTCTCAGGAAGAGGGTTTTGAAATTCACATCCTCTTCATGTTCAGGTGAGTTATGTGCACCAAAGAAGGCTTGTCGAAAACGGTGGTAGTAGGCTTGGGGAGTCTCGTGTCGACCTTGTTTGGTTTCCAAGGCGATTAACACACCATGTTCCGACTCTGGGCCTGTGAATTCCTTAATCAGTGTCTCACATAGCAGCTGGTAGTTTGACTTGACATGAGCAGGTTGTCGGTCTAGGAAGCTTCGTACCTCTGGACTGCAGGTGGATCGGAGGAGGTAGAACCTGTCTCTGTCAGTCACATGTGGTCTCACCTCTAGGTGGAAGTTGATATCTCGGATGTAGGCTTCAATGTCTTGGCCCTCTGTGGAGTTCGGGTTGAACTGAGTGATATTCTTAACCAGCTTGTTGAGATCTTTAAAGGTCATCGCCTGCGCAGCTTTGGAGTCTGCCTGGATGAGCTCTCGTTGCTTGTTGGCAGTGAACAGTTCTGTAGTGAAGGCTGGTGATGTTTTGGGTTGCGGCCATTCACCTTTTCTGTTGTATGGCAGTTCTTGGATGGAGGACTCTGTTCTGCTCAGCAGTGGTGATGCTGAGGGAGGTCTCTCCCTTCTTGGCTCTGGTTTCTGTTGGAAAATGTGCTGGAGTTCACCTCTGACCGCGTAGAGCTCGTCGTTGGCGTCATCTCGCTGTTGGGTCAGATGGTCAATGTCAGCACTGCACCTTTCCAGGTGGTCTTTCAGAGCATTAATTTTAGAGTTCTTGTCTTTAATGTCAGCTTTAGCTTTCTCTAGCTGATGTTCAGCAGCCTGGAGTTGGTTTACCAGGTGCTTCTGGACAGTCTTTAATTCTTGTTTGTCACGTTCAGTGACTGCAAGGGCTTCTTGGAGCTTGTCAACTTGTTTCTTTGTTTCTTGCTCCACTACATCAGGCATGAGTTTGTCTTGAGCTTTCATTTTGAGCTGGTCTGTGCAGCGCTGAGTGTGCATCAGCTCTCTCAAGAACTCAGTGGTCTGACGCTTGAAGTCGTCCTGGACTTTCACTTCCAGCTTGTCTATGCGGCTCTGGGCACGTGTCAGCTCCTCCTGAAGGTGGGTGATGTGCTTGTCGCTTAGTGTCAGCTGGGCTGTAAAGGCATTGCTTAGGGAACAGATGATCTTGGTTAGTTCCACGTGGTTGTGGTTTTGGCTTGAATCATTTGTCAGGAATCTTCTCAGCGTTATGATTATTATTAAAAATAATAACAGTTCAATTGTCTTTGGTGTGAGGCAGTCTGTGATGCCTCTGAGCCAGACGTCCACGTCGTCAGTGGGGTTTGTCGTCCACGGCATGTTGGCACGCTGGAGTGAAGAGACTGACACAGATCTGTGAGGGGTATGAGCTACAGTATATGTGGTTGAACACTAAGTGTCGTTTCAGTGACTGTACAACAATAGTGAAGTGTTGCAATGTCTAAGTGTTGGTCTCAGTGTAGACAGGTAGGTTAGTGATGTGGAAACTTTGTCACTCAACTAAGTGAGGGAAAAATAGAGAAAAAGGTTAAAACAAATTCAATAACAAAAAGAAAGAAAGTTCTTAACTATGAGAAATATTTTTCTCGTAAACGTTTCCTATCAAAGAGAATCTGTTTCCAGAAAGGTAAACAATATAATTGTTTGTTTTCCAACGAAAAATAATACAATAATAATGCTGATACCTCTTTTCTAAGTTTGACAGGATTGACACACCTTCAGTTTGGACCGCTTACAGCTCTGATGGGATGCTTTGAAGGCGACGGTTGCTCAACACTTGTCTCTGTTAATTGATCTTGGATAAGATGTCAAATTGTAAATTGCGTTTACAGATGCAGGGAGAGTATGGAGAACAGAGAGGGTTTGATCAAAAATCAAATACCTAATAATTGTTTTCTTTGGAAAAATTATCTTTCTCTTTCTTTAGACTCGATTTATGGTTCTTCCAGGTTTGTTCCCTACAAATGTGAAGAATGGGAAAGCAGGACAGAACAGGAAGGATGTAAGAAGGAAAGGAGGGAAGGAGATTGGATCCACAAATGGCTCTGGAGCCTTTGTCGAACTACGAGTGCAGAATTGCTAGTTGCCAACAACTAAACATTCAAAAATAAAACTTTGTAGGAGAGGGTTATCTCTGATTTATTTGACACTTGTAGTGAGATACCAATGTCTCCTATTGAGGCTCAGGTGTGTTACTCCCAAGCTAGAGTAAAAAGAAAAGAAAAAGGTAATAAAAAGATGAAAGAAAGTAATAATGTAATGGACGAAATAAGCAAAAGGGAAATTAAAATAAAGAGGTAAATGACTAAATCAGATAGAATAGTTAGGTTTATAACCGTAACAAAAAGAAAGGAGAAACGGAGGATACAACGCACTAACAATACAGGAGCAAGTATGAGTCTAACAATATTTGTAATAGGGAAATGTTGGTTGAATAAGTTTACTTAACTTTCAAAGTTTAAGACTTATTCACCTGAAGTGATTAAATCTAAAAGATAAATTTAGAAATTATGAGAATTAAGAAATTAGATTTATTAAAAATAAATCTAGAAATCGTTAGAGATTACCTGTTTAGAAAAATAAAACTTCAATCTTGATTTAATATTTCCTTTTTTAAATCAAATTAGAATTTGGCAATTAATAATCATAAACCAGTCTTTTATTTTCAAGTAAAATGCAGGTAAATGAAATTAATAATTGTGAACCGAAGTTTCCTTTTCACAGAAAAATAAAGTATGAGACAGGTAAAAGAGGAAAGAAGAAAAGAACCAACAGGTATAAAAGTCAAGGTGTTTAAATGGTTAAATCACTTTAACGTTGTTCAAACAGACACTGTATTTAACCACTGATTTTACTACTGATAACCGGAAATAATGCTTAGGCTTTAGCATTTAATATTAGGCCTCAATTGTAAACAACTACTTAGCTTAGCTTTAGCCTTAGCTTAGCCACAACTGGGTTTTGTTTCAGTTTGTTTACACTTTGGCGTTGGTCAGAGTTCACCCGGAAGCGTTGGTTAAGACTTCCGTGTCACGATTGTAACTATGGCGACAAAACAACGCTAGTGGGCAAACATGTGAATTGCAACAGTTTGTAAACAGTTACGCATGTTACATGAAATGTCGGCGCATTTCAACAATGTTCAAAGAATATACACGTCGATCATCCTACGTGAAATGTCGGCGCATTTCAAAAATACAAATAAAGGACACCACTCGTAGCTGTTTTTACGACGTGGGGCTTCACTCAGTTGTTTAAGAGTGATTAACTTTAAAGGACAGCTTTGTGCTGTAATAGATGGAACAATATATCGCTATAGCGATCTCTGTGGATCGTCTCTGTGCAATTTTATCTGAGCACACGAAAACAACAGGGTTCTTAACTGTTGGTTGAGTTTCAACGTCAAGCTTTACTTGAACACAACTTTAAATAACTCCTATTCAATTACACTCGGACATACGCAGTGTTTATACGAAAATTAATTGAACAGACACAGATAAGCTTATTTATCACGGGGATTGTAGTGGGACACGCACTGACAACCTGGGAAAAACTAAAACTTAACTGAGAATATTCGTCCTAGCAGTGGAACTCGCACTGCCAGTCACAAATATAGGCTTCTAAGTTTATCACGAATCGCCGTGGAACACGCACGGTGAATCAAACAAATAACGTTAGAAACACGCTCATCGCTCTGTGAGGAGAATGTTGTCCCAGTGGAACACGCACTGAGTGACGATCAGATAAATAAGGACTAACGTTCACGTTAGACGAGGGACACGCTCGTCCGTCCTTTACATGGTTATTTTAATTACTGCAGTTTTAATTTAATTCATCTCTCTGACTGATACAAACACACATAACGTTATAGCTATTTGAAAGACTCTGGAACACGCAGATGTCTTAAGCTATAAATAAAGTATTTCAGAATCGAGGGACACGCTCAATTGTTACCTTATCGTTGCGTGGGATCTTATATCTTGGGTTATTTTACTGCAGTTTGAATAAAATAACAAATAAAAAGAATAAAATGGGGAGGCAGACTAGACTAGAGTAACAGCTCAAGCAGCAGGTCATTCATTCAAACAGAGCGCGCGGCGCGCGCTGCATACGTCACACACACAGACTCGGAGGTTCGGATCTCTCCGCATAGGCTACTATGACAATATAATTACTTCGTATATGCTTACAATTTTAGGTTAAACTGCCCGCATTCTCCACCATTAATGTAGCGTTTATACGCCCACGTATAAATATTATTAATTATTATTCATAACGGATTATGATCAATAATTAATATTTTAATTATCTTTGATTATTTTCAGAAATTACTGTAACAGAATCAATAATATGATCATTTATCAGTTCATCCAATGAACAGAAAGCATAAACAATTATTAACTCTAGGAAATATAATACCTTCCTGGCCAAGAAAGAATAACCCCCTAACAGTAAATTAAGAAATAGGGTAAAAGCATAGGTAACTTTTGATCGAAGTTCAAGACAATAAAATTTGATAAGCACATACACAAGCAATCTCTTTTCAAATACAAACAATACTTTATTGATTATATACTAACACGTACAGCTAATGTCTAACACAAACACACACACACACACACACACACACACACACACACACATTCATACGAGTTGCAGAAAGGAAGAGAGTGAGGAAAGAGTGGGTTTAAGAGTGAAAGGATGAAATCTCACGATTCCATAATGCACTTAGACATGACCTGAACGAACCATCAAACATTAAATTAACCCTTCTATCGTCTTAGGCAGGTTATTAAAGTTAAAATACACCAGCTTAGCTTTCAGTCTGGAGGTTACTTGCTTGTCTTCTCGTTCCTTTTTGGGAATTCCCTTCGTTGCGTAACAGAGGGTTCCCCCGGGTTCGTTCGTCGGCTGTGGTGCGGCGTTCCAGTCACGTGTTGTGCTGGAGGATGAATTGAAAGTCTTTGTCTGAAGCTGGCTTTGCAGAAGAAACGTGGCTCGAAGTCTTGTCGCAAAACTTAACTTAGAACCGAGACTCACAACGGAAAATAAAGGAAGACTTAGAAAAGAAAAGAAGACTTAGACGAGAGTAGTAAGACGGCTTGAATGAAACTGTTTAACCCATGTTCTTCAGATCTGGGTTATTTCTGCTCGTTTGTTACATGGTACTAGTCTGTCTTAGATCTTCATCTCCCGCTGCATTTTTGGTTCTGCACTGAAACTCTACTTTGTTCTGGTGTTAAGATTTTAAACTCAAATGTCCACCCAGCCTCCTGGATCAGTTCTAACCAATTAGACACTGTCTTTGTTTAGGAGGTGGCGTTCTCTTCACTTCTTATCATAAATCAAGCTTATCTGTGCTCTCCTTACTCTCTAAGCTCTAGCAAAGAGTACAGAGGCCACAGCTAAGACATTATTACTATTATAAGAATCCGAAACATTTTCCACAGATTTCAATCAAGCCATCCTTTGAATTAAGAACATAAGATCATATCGATATGAAACACAACACATTTTCATTCAAAAATCTATCAATTATTACAATTACATGAATTGTATGGCATCTAAGCATATCAGATACACCCATCTATTGTAGGAACAATATAGAATCATGTCGTTGCATGATGCTTGATCTATAAGTCCATTGAAAATTGTTCTTGAATGATTTTATTTATGTTATAGGTAAAATCTCAGCCCTGTGGTTTGAAACGATTTTACACCCTGAGGTCTATCCGAGGTCCTTACGGGGGGGGGGAGTCTGGAATGTTGTGGGCTCGAGCAGCTTCTGCTGTTATCTTGATCGGGCTGAATTGTGCTATCTCTGAGCCAATCATTCTTTTCCAAGCTATCTTACATTGACCAGTTCTTTCTTTAGTTGGGCTCATCTTCTTTGAAGCTTGCATGGCCATAAAGTTCTTAGCTGGGGGTTTTCGTTGGTCAGCGGAGACTGGCTGGCTGGAGCCTTCTTTTATGGCTCTGGGGTTGGTGATTTGGTGTCTGGAATGTTCAGTTCTGTGAGAAACTATGTTTGAACAATTCACCTGGAAGATTCATTTGTGTTTGTTTCGCACTCAATCCTACAAATGTCTGAATGAACAAGAGGAATTCATCCATATCACACATCTTACAGTGTTTGTCCATCCTGAGCAGTATTTTCAGTTCCTTGCTGGAAACAAACACATGTTTTAATCTTTTGTTAATTTTCACTGGCAAACTATCTTTGAAAACTGTAGCAAATCATAATTTCATACTCAAAAGCACTTTCTCTATTAATCTGGTATCTTGTAACTGATAAGATGTACTGATAAACACACCTGTGTGCTCTACTTTTAGAAGGCGAATAAAGCCAGCCAATCAGATCAGATCATACTGGATGGAGAAAGTGTTCTGCCAGTAATTTTAGTTTGTGCTGAAGTTGCTAAATAATCTTATTAGACCAAACATCTTCATTATCTAATTTTAAACATTTGCCTTGTACCGTTCTTAAATTGTTCAGTGTGCAGATTTGTGTTCGCAGTATGAACTTGCAGAAGTACCATGTTGCTTTTAATCAACTTTTATTGACATTTATTAATCTTATTTAAATGCCTAAGCTTATTTTAAGTTTAGTTGTAAGAAATGTGTGACCTCTCTATCTCAGGATCTGTCCAGTATATGATGCACTATTTATTCTTCAGTCTAAAGTTAAACAGCTCAAGATCAGTGCTGTCTTTAACATTTCCGTATTAATGGTGTGTCTTTGTAATGTGTTAAAATATATTTAAAAATATGTTATATCTTCATTATAGATTAATGAGGGCACATCATACAGACACAGCAAATAGTGCAATTGTTGCTGAGATCAAACACTGTCGTATCTGCAGTTACTATGTTCAGTTTGAGTAGATCAGTGTCTGCCCTTCATCTGTTATTGTTTTACAGTATTCAGACTTTACTCAGGTTTATTTCCAAATTATGTGAACTGTGGGTGATACTTACTCCTAAGCCTTTTTTTTAGTTTAGAGTTCTCCCAGCAAAGGTAAATCACACCAGCAACTGCAAAAACCAGCAGCAGAACACCAACAACAATCCCTGCTACAGCAACTGGAGACAGACCTGGATCTGGAGTTTGTTTATCTGGTACTGTAATGATAAAGACAGACATTAGTGTGAGTGTGTCTGATCTATAACACACACTATAAACACCAGCACTATATAACCTGAGTGTAGATCTGATACTGTAATGATAAAGACAGACATTAGTGTGAATGTGTCTGATCTATAACACACACTATAAACATCAGCACTATATAACCTGAGTGTAGATCTGATACTGTAATGATAAAGACAGACATTAGTGTGAGTGTGTCTGATCTATAACACACACTATAAACATCAGCACTATAGGGATCTCTAAGAGTTGAAGAGAGTCATTAATTACTGTAGCTGGTTTTGCCATTCTGATATTAATAAAGACATTATAAGTTGATTGACAGCCTGGTAGACCTTTTAATTAATCGCTGGCCTTAATACATATTGTATGAACAAGCAAAAGACTTTACAAGAGACTGCAGTGATCCCTAGACTGTGAAGTTAATTTGCTCTCTCTGAATGGAAGTTCTCTTACGAGAGGTTCTCTCGTATTGCGTAAGTTGCTTACGCATCGGGAAAGTCTTCTTTCTTCGAGATCTGAAGCCAAAAAATTATCCTTAATTTTGTATTCATTGTCAACGCAGTGCAGCAGCCGACATACCTAGGCAGGCTGTATAAGCGTGCTCATTGGCTGCTCGGCGGCAACTAGAAGGGTGTGGCCAGCGTGTATATATTCAGTGCTCACAGGCTAAAATTCTGATTTTCTTGTCTTCAGCGAAGCTCTTCGCATCGCTGGATCTTGAGAGCCGCCGCCGTTGAAACCAGCGACCAGCAAGCTTAGGACAGCGCCTGAGGAAGCCGGCCGTCTTCGCCGCCTTCAGCCATCCGTGCCTGCTACGCTATCCGGCGACATATCCTTTACTTTATTACTGTTACTTTGTGTATTCTAAAAGAGCACGAGGCGTTTTTGTAAACTGCGGCTCGTGCCGCGCCCCGCTCAGCAACGGAGACCGCCACCTCTTCTGCGCTCTCCGCCTGGGCGGCTGCCCCGAGTGCGAAGAGCTTTCAATGTCGACCCTGCGGGCTCGACTTGAAGCTTTCGACCAAGCTGTCGCTCCGCCTGTCCCTGCCGGCCCGCGCAATAAGAAGCGCCGCTCGCAGCGACCACCGGAGACTGTTGTGACTGAGGAGCTCGCCGGAACCTCTCCCTCGAGCTCTCTCTCGCCCTCTCCCTCCCGGCCGCTCAACCGCCGGCTCTGCCCGCGCCGCCGCCGCGTCAGGAGATGAGGCGTGGCCGGACTATAACCTCCATTTCTCACACATTTCTCAGTCCCCTCTTAAGTTCAGGCGACTGGAATTGTTACTATTGCAGTATCGCCTGCAAGCAAACGCCGGCACAAGACATGATGACGCTAACCGAAAGCTAATGTATTCTCCCCTGTGGCTCAGTGGCGGAATCTTAGACTGTCATGCTAGAGACCCGGGTTCGATCCCGGCTCTCGCGGCAGATAAAATTTATGCTGTTCGCTTCTCCGAGCTCGCGGCCAGTTTTTCTTACATACAGAAAGCAAGCCCGCTCTCTCCCTCGTTGGGCCGCGCAGATTGCGCCGTTCAAGGGATGACAAAGCGGGCGGTCACCAGCAACGTTCAGCGTGCGCGCCTCACTCACCGGCGAAAAGAGAAGAGAGTGTGTTAGTCCCGCTGTCGCTGGACAACCGCCAATTCTCACACATTTCTCAGTCCCCTCTTAAGTTCAGGCGACTGGAAATATTACTATTGCAGTAAACGAGCCTGTTTTAAATACACGCACGCCTGCAAACAAACGCCGACGCGACACATGAGGTCGCTTTTTATATGCTCGCGCTAACCGAAAGCTATTGTGTTTTCCCCTGTGGCTCAGTGGCAGAATCATACGCTTTCGTGCGGGAGATCCTTGTTCGATCCCAGCTCTCGGGGCAGATAAAAATTTATGCTGCTTGCTTCTCCGAGCTCGCGGCCAGTCTTTCTTACTTACAGAAAGCGAACCCGCCTCTCGCACCACACCTACTCATGGTGCTCGAGTATTTATGAGCGTCTAAACACGAGAGAAGAAAAGACGGAAGAAAAGGCCGCGCGCGCCCCTCCGTTTCGAGCTCTCGAGCCCGCGATGCGCGGCGATCGGAGCCCGGAGGCCATTCTGCCCCTGGCTGCACACGCTAAAGCGTGGGAAGCTATTCCAGGTGCATCAGAATGGGTGCTAAGCACGATGCGCGGCGATCGGAGCCCGGAGGCCATTCTGCCCCTGGCTGCACACGCTAAAGCGTGGGAAGCTATTCCAGGTGCATCAGAATGGGTGCTAAGCACAGTAAAACAGGGCTATACGCTGCAGTTCGCTCGCCGCCCTCCGCGCTTTCAAGCGCGTATCAAGACCAGAGTGAATGGGGAAGTAGCACATCTACTTCGAGCAGAAATGGCTACACATCTGTGCAAAAGGGCTATGGAACCGGTTTCCCCTTCCATGAGCGAGTCGGGCTTTTACAGCCGTTATTTCCTCGTTCCCAAGAAGGACGGAGCTCTTAGACCAATTTTGGATCTGAGACGTTTGAACAAGGCTCTTATGAGAAGACCGTTCAAAATGCTCACAACCAGACAAATTCTCACGCAAATTCGCCCGAGGGACTGGTTTATATCTCTCGATCTAAAAGACGCGTACTTTCAGATCCAGATAATACCCCGTCACAGGCCATTCTTGAGATTCGCCTTCGACGGTCAGGTATATCAGTACACCGTCCTGCCGTTCGGCCTGTCTTTGGACCAATAGCTCGCTGGTGCCCAGTCAATCAACCTCTTTTCTGGGTTTGGATCTGGACACTGTAGCGATGACGGCCCGCCTGTCGACACAGCGCACGCGCTGCATTCGACGCCTGGCCGCGTCCTTCCGGCCGGGCAGCACCGTACCTCTCAAAACATTTCAGAGGTTACTGGGTTGTATGGCCTCAGCCGCAGCAGTGCTTCGGCTGGGCCTTTTACGAATGCGCCCGCTACAACGCTGGCTGAATGCCCGAGTGCCTCACAGAGCATGGGCTTCCGGCGGTATTCGCATCAGAGTGACTCAGAGCTGCGTTTCAGCACTGAAGCCCTGGTTAGCGGCCGACTGGTACCAGCGGGGAGTGACAATGGGAGCTATCTCACACCACAAAGTTATCTCGACGGACGCTTCCACCTCAGGCTGGGGCGCTCTGTTCGAGGGCAAACCGGTTTTTGGCCTATGGTCAGACCAGGAAAAATGCCTCCACATAAACTGTTTGGAGATGATAGCGGTCGAGAACGCGCTCAAGCGCTTCCTCCCATTCATACAGGATCACCATGTGCTAGTCCGCTCGGACAACATGTCCGTGGTATCCTATGTGAACCGACAGGGCGGTGTCAGATCCAGGAATCTGTGCAAGCTGACAGAACGCCTTCTCGTGTGGGCTTACCGCTCGCTGCGCTCGCTGAGAGCCGCGCACGTGCCGGGCCACCTGAATGTCGGTCCAGACAGACTGTCCAGGGACAACATTCCCCCGGGAGAATGGTCCCTGCACCCCCAGACAGTCCAGTTTCTCTGGCGCCTATTCGGCAGAGCAGAGATCGACCTCTTTGCGTCGGAAGACAATGCTCAATGCCCGAAGTTTTATTCGAAGAGCGAGGACGCGCTGTCCCAGACATGGCCCAGCCTCCCGCTGTATGCTTTTCCTCCAATCTCCCTGTTGCCACAGGTCATTTCGAGGATCAGAGAAACGCACCACTCAGTGCTTCTTATAGCCCCGCGATGGGAAAACCAAACTTGGTACCCAGAGCTGGTGAGGCTGTCGCACCCACCCCCGTGGCCGATCCCGGTGAGAAAGGATCTCCTTTCCCAAGCCGGTGGATCGATCTGGCATCCCCATCCAGAGCGTTGGTCGCTGCATGCATGGGTGATCAACGGATACCCGTTGACCTGTCAGAAGGGGTCGTGAACACGATCACACAGTCTAGAGCCCCCTCCACGAGACGGCTCTACGCGTCTAAATGGTTGATGTTTTCCAAATGGTGCGCTACTAAAAGCTTGGATCCGCGTGCATGCGGGGTCCCGCGGATGCTCTCCTTCTTACAAGAGCTGTTGGAAAAGGGCAGATCCCCTTCCACGCTCAAAGTATATGTGGCCGCTATTGCAGCGTTCGCTGAGACGACGCGCGGCCGGGCAATGGGAAGGAATGAGCTCATTATCCGCTTCCTCAGAGGAGCTAGACGGATGAATCCCCCGCGGCCCCCCTCGGTTCCTTCTTGGGATCTGTCCTTGGTCCTGGCGGCCCTGAAGGCTTTTCCCTTTGAACCGCTTGAATCCGTGGATCTAAGGTACCTGTCGCTTAAAACCGTTTTTCTGATAGCTCTGTCTTCAGTCAAACGAGTGGGTGATCTGCACGCGCTATCTGTTAGCCCTGCATGTCTTGAGTTCGGGCCGAATGACTCGAAAGTCATTCTCAGACCGAGACACGGTTACATCCCCAAAGCGATTGGAACCCCGTTTAGGGCACAAGTTATTTCCCTTTCGGCTCTGCCAGCATCCGATAATGGGGACAGTGATAACCTCCTATGCCCTGTCCGGGCGCTGAGAGTTTACATCACGCGCTCCGCCGCTTTCAGGCGTTCAGAGCAGCTCTTTGTTTCCTTCGGCGGACGCACCAAGGGTCTCGCCGCCTCGAAGCAGAGCCTGTCCAGGTGGATAGTGGACGCGATCGCAGCAGCTTATGCCTCCAGACACCTGCAGTGCCCTCTGGGCATCAGAGCCCACTCCACTAGAGGCATGGCCTCGTCGTGGGCCTGGTCCAGCGGAATTTCTATCCACGATATTTGTATGGCGGCGGGCTGGGCCTCCCCGTCAACATTCGTGAGGTTTTATAACCTGGAAGTTCCTGCCCTACAGGCAAAATATTGTCAGTATAAGTGACATGTATGCTCTGCCCAGTTCTCGTGTGCAGACTACGTTCATATGCTGGCGCTATTCTGGTAATATACTCAGGGTGAAGTGTTTGACTCAGACCGGCTGATCCGCTCTGTTTCCTATTTCCCGTTACGCGCTGTTATCGGTGCTGGCCCGCGCTGCTGGCCGCCCGTATTCCTCTCTGTTTTGCGGGGATTTTTCTCTTCATGTGAGACCGACTATGTCGTTCTTCTCCTACCCTTATGAGTGCTTATGTACTGTATGGGCTCGCTCTGCCGGCCCTACTGTTTTGCACTGTTATATGCTTATAGACCGGCCGCGCCGCTCTATTTCATATACTGCATGAAGTGCTTGTACTGTGCAGGCCCGTCTCTCCGACCGGCCACATATTCCAGCAAAATGTTTTTCCCCGGTTTCCCTGGGATTCATGGGCTGGATGCTCGGCGCACACGGCGTTGACAAGGGGTTCCCGATGCGTAAGCAACTTACGCAATACGAGAGAACCTCTCGTAAGAGAACGTACTCGGTTACTAATGTAACCTCGGTTCTCTCTAGAAGAGGGAACGAGTATTGCGTAACCTGCCGTGTCGCGCCACGAGCTTTTGCGCTTCAGACTGCGAAAATCAGAATTTTAGCCTGTGAGCACTGAATATATACACGCTGGCCACACCCATTCTGACGGTTAGAAGGGTGTGGAGGGCGCGAAGCGCCCTCATTGGTAGCCGCGTTCAGAGCGCTCACTGATAGGCTTAAGCAGTTGCCGCCGAGCAGCCAATGAGCACGCTTATACAGCCTGCCTAGGTCTGTCGGCTGCTGCACTGCGTTGACAATGAATACAAAATTAAGGATCATTTTTTGGCTTCAGATCTTGAAGAAAGAAGACTTTCCCGATGTGTAAGCAACTTACGCAATACTCGTTCCCTCTTCTAGAGAGAACCAAGGTTACATAAGTAACCGAGTACGTTATCTGACATAATATAACTGTATGAATAATAATAATGCATGGCCTGTTCATTTCTGTATACTATATACTGTATACTATATAATTTCTGTACTGTATACTGCCACTATAAACTTGAAATCTCTTTACTGTTAGTGATACAGTCCTCTCGTAATATTAATCTGCACTGTGTATTTCCACAGAAGATTTCTGAACACTTCAGTGTCTGAACTGAATATATATTTTCTCTGTCTGCACAGGAACATCAGAAGATCAGCTGCGTTTTGGTGGTTTTTAGTGGATGTATGAAGTCAGTTCTCCTTAAGCTCACACAGGTGTCCAGCAGAGACACAAACACACACAATACTGACTTCATATTCTACTCTAGATCTATGGTTTTAGTATTTCAAACTGTACAAGCTGATTTTTGTCAAATGTTTTGATTGTAAAGTGTGTTTGGGCATCTTTACTTTTATGGCCTGCTGTATTTTGTCTTGTGGATCACCATCGGCAGCAATTCTCCTGACTGGAGCGATCATGAGATGTGTTCATCACTCATCACCTCATCACTGCTGCTATAAAACACACAGCGCTCTTCTCCTCCGGTCTCTGCTGACTACATACATTAATGACACCTTAAAAGTCACAAATTAACCTGAATTTTAAGCCCACCACAAACATGCTATTTGTGGAATGCAAATTGTTCATTTAGACGAACAGCTGTATTCAGTGCCGGGGAGATGAGATGGTCCATAATAAATGAGCAGAGCATAACTAATAATCCACTTTACTGTATATTGCAAGCAAGCAGAATGGCAAAACTAGATACGTCTTATTTTATTCAACAAACTGGTCATAAGCTAACTTAATCATGTTATGACATGCCTGTGAATGTGTCCTCAACCTTCTCATACAAACACACACGGACCTCAACATTTAAAACAAACCCTCAACAACAATGAAAACAAAATGAAAGCAATACAAAATGAGCTCTGAAAAACCAAGTGACAACAAACACAACAACAAAAGCATAAATAAAAGCAGATAATAGATTTCATGAGTCTGAAATCATGATTTCATGATTTCTAGTCAAGCATCTTTTTTTTTTACCAGTGGTCAGATTTATCTTTAAAATGAAGTTTGAGGGTCTTCTTTTAAATAAGCAAATGCTTGTGTAAAAATCAGATTCTGTGTGACAATTTTCCTGTAAAATAATGTTAATTTCAAGTTTTATATCTTGCACAGACTTTATTTAGAGATCTTATCAAACATCAACTGTATCATCTCTCTGTATTTCATTATCAGAGGGAAGAGTGACAGGTTCTCCCTCTTTCACAGACAAAGACTGGATTGGACTCATTTCTGAAGAAAATACAGAAACAGTTTCTCAGAGATTTAACTTTTTTAACACTGTCAGTATTTTCAGAACAAATGCAACTGAGTTTTGTCAGTTAAAACATGGACTTTCAGTATCACTGCAGTAGCAGAAATGTGTGGTCAAAAAGTCACATTTTCTACAAACAAAAATCTAATAATAATGTCAAGTGGTCAATAATAATGTGAAGTAATATCAAGTCTAAAATGCCACAATTAATCAATCAATAAATATTTGAGACCATAATTACAGTTGCCACAAATAATTTATTATTATTAAATATTATTAATCAATTGATAAATAATCACAGAATTGTTCATTGTGCAAAGGTAAGTTAACCTGAGTGAGTAATAGCTGAAGTCATTGTGAAGCCCTAGAGGCAAAATAACTCAAATATTTCTTATAAATATATTTCTTACAAACATCATGTATTTTTGGGCATAAATAGGCATAAATATAGTATTATAGGGTTACTTCATTGGACCTGAACAGAATAAAAAGTATTAATATTGTTTTTAAAAATGACCTTGACACACAGTCATAATGGTCTACAATGGGTTTCTCTCTGTATTTGATTTGATTGACAACAAAATGACTTCCTGCCATGAAGGATGAAGAGACCAAGACTGATGAACACCAGTTGTACCTAATCTGAAATTGTTACATATGATTTTGTTGCCAATATCCACTTTAACACCAATAATCCGAACAAAAACTGTCAAAATTCATTAAGAAATTTCAAATGGTTCTTATTAAAACATATTTTTTCTTATTATATTTTATAATCAATAAATATTTGATATATATTGGCTGAATTAATAAAATGGATAGGTCAGTATATTTGAACAGTGCGCCAGTAAAGAAAAGCTAATTTAATTGTTAAATAAATTAATGTTACTGCTTCTTTATTACAATTTTTTCTTTCTTTTTCTTTATTACAATTTAAGCTCAAATTAATGTCCAGTGTTAACAACAGCAAAATCCTTTGTAAGGATAAAAAAAAAAAAAAAAGTGCATTTGAAGGTGCAGATGGTTTGGTTTGCTGTATGTTACTCTTGTCAAACCTTGTCCAGAGGATTGAGGATTGGTACAGACAGAGAGCATCTGATGCAGGACAAAGAATCTAGAGAGCAAAGCTTCCATCAGCTGAACACTATAATGTTTGTTTTAGGCCCTTCAAAGCAACCATTTATAAGCAACTCAAGGGCCTTTATACTTTAAGGGCCACCCACTGGCCCAGCGATGGCATCCAATGGAGTGGCTGAAGGTTTCCTGCACTTTCTGTCATAACTGTGGACTATTGTGTAATTATGCAAATTAAGTGAATTCCAATTAAATTACTATCTGAATCCAATTTATAAAGACTTTGACTTTAGGTTAAAAAGCCAATATATTATTTTCCATTTATATAGTAATTTATCTCAATGTTGGATTTTCCGGATTCCAATATCGCAGAGAGTCATACATGCAGTCTGTGTACGTGAATCTCATAGTCACAAACTTGCCAGTCTTTAACAGGAATAATATTCTATTACAGCTGGTTTAGGCCTTTAGGTCAAACGGTCGAGTTTAATAGACTTATTTGGATAATTGAATCTGTATAATTAAAAAGTATTGAATGTGTACTTCCCAATACAAGCCTTGGGCTCTATGAAGAATAATATTCGGAGTGTCGCATGTAAAATATTTGGATAATATTGTACAAGGAGAATGTAATGGGAGGTTTTGCGAATGTCAAACAAGCGTAAAATATAAAACTAACTTGACCACACTCTTTACCATTGCTATGAACCCCCGAGTGCATGGAAATGCAGATTTACACCAAAAAGTGACTTTAGAAAGATGGCAGCATTATCTCTGTGTAAAAATAAAATAGGTCTATTGGTAAAATCTGTTGACTTTCACAGTCTTTGCTGCATTCGGCCAATGGTGACCGCTCAAAAATAGGAAAAAGCACTTGTGTTTTTTGCCAGAAAAACACAAGGCCTAATGATTTAAGCAAAACTTTCTTCAAAGGATAAACCAACCTTTTATTTTGACCTTTTGCTGTGTAGACCTTTGAGTATTTTTATGATATGACGAATGATTATCTCTCAAATCAAGCTAAAATGCTGCTAAAGTGACTCTCAGAGCGGCTAAGATGAAGTTCATCCATTAATGTCCTCATATTGTCAGGATCTCACCCTGACAGTCTTGTCTGTTTTGTCACTGTTTAATGTTTCCTTGTTTGTCTTGTGTCTGAGCACATGGCTGTGTCTTTGTGTCTACCATGTGCTCCTCTTGTCCTGCCTCTTTGTTTTCCTTTAGTACACCCCCTTGATTAGTCCACGTTTCACTAATTGTGCTCACCTGATCCTCATGTGCTCTAGTTTATATTGTGCCTCTTTCCTTCATGTCTTTGCTGGTTTGTTTTGTGGTTAAACTTAGTTCCTGTTCTAGTTGAATATCTCATTGTTTCTAGCAGTAGTGTATCCTTTTGCTTTTCCTTCAAGTCTTGTTCTAGTTAGGTTTTGTTTTTTTCTCTTTTAGTTTTATTTCTTCTCTAGGTTATCTTCTCCAGTTTCTAGTTCCCTATAAGTTTTAGGGCTGTCACTTTTTATTCAATATTCGAACATGCATTTGAACATGACGTGAAACATCGAATATAGATATACAAATATATATTCAAATACGTTTCTTGATATTTGATACCCATTTGAATTTGACTTTTCTCAAAAGTGACAGCCCTAATAAGTGTTTTTTTTATTGCAAGTTCCATTCATTTTATTCCTAGCTCTTTTCCTTTTCCTCTCTAGTTTTTTTTCTGTTTTAGTTTTTCTTTATTTGCCTATTTAATTATACTCTTTTTGCCTCATCTGTTTATCTTGTCTTGTCTTGTTCATTTTGAGTCTTGTGTTTGTTCCTGCCCTGCCTTGCATCCTGAGATTTACTGGCCATTGACCGCCACTGTCTGACAGCAGGACTGTAGCACTGCTCACATTGAAGAGATCATCAAGCCTCTGGTTCCTTGCGTTCCTGATTGTTTTCCTCAACATCATCCCACCTGGTGCTGCCTCTTCCTCTGCAGTCTTCAAGCTCTTCGTCACCCCTGGTTTCAGTGATCATCCTTCCTGCTTGTTGTCCTGTCAGTGTGTCATCTGCCCTGCCCTACTGTTTCACACCTCACTCTCCTTGTTGTGCCCTGTCTACAGTATTCTTAATAAAACTTCCCTTCACGTTCGTTCTGCGTCTGGGTCCTCTCTCTTCCAGAACCTGACACATATAGGACATTATGGGGCACAACTTAACACATTTTGGTTTTGTGTTAATTACACATAATTTTCAATTTTGTTTTACTACATTTCTCCGTAGCGCTGATGTTTTCTGAATCAAATAGCTTTTCAGTAGAGAAGCTCTTTTTTGATAAAGTAGTGCGGTAGCATCCACACAAGCTACAATTTCCCAAGCATTTCTAAAGCTCAAATGGGAAATACAACTGATAAGTAGGGGAGAGCGGGGCACAACCTAACACATTTTGGTTTTGGCGCAATTATTTAAAAAATGCGCAGACGTGTGGATTCATTTAGGCTACCACACACTCACACTCACACTCCCACACACACACACAAACACTGAAGCATGCATGATGGTTGGGATGTTTTCAACATATATGAGGACATTAATGGATGAACTGCATCTACACAGCCGTTCTGGGGTGCGTTTCCCGAAAGCATCGTTAGCCAACTATGGTCTCAATTTCCGTCGTTATCAGCACAGTTCAACGATTTGGTGTTTCCCGAAACCATCGTTCCAACGAACGTTCGCAAACAGCATCGCAAACTTGTGTGGTTGGAACGACAGCTCTCGAGCTGTGGTTAGAAGCATAGTTTCTAGTTTACATGAGATGTAGACTGAATAAATCCTTATCTTTAGCAAAATAAGCAAGCTGACATTCAGTACAACCCGTGTTATTTATTTAGAATACATACAAATGTAATTTACATCTTTTAGTTTGTCAAGAGATTCAAAGCACCGTTTTTGAAGACTGCGCATGTGCGAACGTGCTCTACTATGTAAGAACGAGCCAAATATTGAGTCTGGTAATAAAGCAAAATAACTGAGAAAAATTTGAAATGGTCTTCAGATGCCATGTCTGTAACTTATATGACAAAATCTAGCGTTAATTCGATCTCAAACAGATTAATTAAAATAAGTTATAGTCCACCACGTGCGAGACGAGACATCATAAACCAACGTGGTTGAACGATACTTTGCGACATACGGTTTCGGGAAACAGTCGTGACTAGCTAGTTGATTTCTCCAACGATGCATCGTACTATGGTAGTTAAGCAGCGAGCTATATAGTTGTACATGAAACGCACCCCTGAGAGTCACTTTAGCAGCATTTTAGCTTGATTTGAGAAATAATTGTTATATCTTCATATCATAAAAACACAGACTCGAAGATACACGGCAACCCGTCAGAGTAAAAGCTTGGTTTAACATTTGAAAAAAGTTTTGCTTAAATCATTAGGCCTAAATTTTAAATAATTGATCATTACAATTTAAACCATTAAAATGTAATCAAAAAAAAAAAAAAAAAGAAAGAAAAGAAAAAGAATTTGGTAAAAATAAATAAAAATATTTCATAGTGCCCTAAAACATTTATTTCTTTTAAAATTGTAATAAACTATTGTTAAACTGTATATGTTTCATGATTTCAATTAATTACACATGCTTTTTGATTACTAAAATTTTAATTTAACCATTAAAATGGGAGACTAATGCAGTGCAGCTCTATAATTGGCCAAAATGCTCCGTTGAACTTTTCTGAGATCTTCTACTCTTCCCTGTGGATGACCTGTGACCTACTTTCTGTCTGAATTTTCCACATCTTGAATGTTAGAAAACTGAATTTGAAGTTCGGAATTTCTTCTTCATCTTAAAAACTTGAATCTGTATTCTTTTAGAAGAATTTAGAAGTATTTAGTAGAAAAAAAAGGGGAAAAAAGGAGAAAAAAACAACAACAGCTGTTTGAAAATACAGCTCTATAAAATTCAGCCATAAAAACATTTAAATTCTTTCAATTTCAAATGTTTAATAGATGCATAGCGAAATGTAATTCAAAATTATTTTAAATTCCACATAATTTTCAATTTTGTTAGATTACACTTGTCAATAATTAAAATGTACACAATTCAAATTCAAATCATTTTGTCATATTATAAGCTCCATAAATAACAGGGAGGTAAAATGACTTTAGAAAGATGGCAGCATTATCTCTGTGTAAAAATAAAATAGGTCTATTAGTAAAATCTGTTGACTTTCACAGTCTTTGCTGAATTATAGGCCAATGGTGACTGCTCAAAAATAGGAAAAAGCACTTGTGTTTTTTACCTGAAGTTTGCGTGCCTGTAACTCAAAAAGTATTAAAGATATCTTAATATCCTTTTAGATTCTGGTTCTTACACTTTTCTTTTAGTATCTTCATTTTTAAGGCCCAACATTCATTTCCAGGGATATGGGGATCTCAATGTGGCTCCATGAGAAAATTCACACGTTTTCAGTGTCAAAAACAAAATTAGTGTCACTTTTCATACAGCTGATACTTTTTTCTTTTAAAGAGGAATATCTGAAAAACTAATAATACTGAAACTGTCTGATTGATTACCAAATGAAGAGAGCCACTGTATGGCATGGGAAATAATAAATTCATCAAAGAGGAATGAAGCTCTATTGGTAGAGAAATAGTTTTGGATGACGTTTGGTCAATGATTAAAAAGATGAGTGGGAAAATAAAATCTGTTAAAATCTGTTAAAGGGGTCATATAATGGTACATGCGCTTTTACAAGTTGATTGTACTGAAATGTGTGTTGGCAGTGCCTGTACACAACCATCATAAAATGCTAAAAATCCATCCAGTGTTTTTTTTTTAATCTCCTTATATGTTTGACACGCTCTGAAATCAAGCCGTTCGATTTTGTGACGTCACAATATCGACGCCCCTCCCACGATTGTGATTGACAGCAGTGTTTCAACACAAACCCGCCCTCGCTCGTGAGCGAGCTGTCTGTCATCATAGTGCATTGATATGCTGGAGAAGAATGGCATCTAAGCAATTGTGGCATTCTGTTCTTGGGTGTAATAAGGAACACAGCAGTCATTTTGATGTTTTGATGGAATATTCCCAAAGCATTGACGCGGGGATTCCCTCGCGGGGATTCACCGATATCAACGTCCATGCTTTCATGTTTGCGCGAATCATTTCACATACCAGACAGCTTTACAAACGAGGATCAGTATAAAACTGGTTTTGCTAAGAAGCTGCTCCTTAAAAAAGGATCGGTACCAACTATTCGTGTTCCTGCTGCACCTCCAGAAGAAGAAGTGAGTGTAACGTTTTATTAACCTTTATATCAATCTTTATATTACTCTTTGCAAATCGCTAGCACGCTTCACGATGAATGCGGCTGTTTACACTCAGGATACATTACGGCATGTTTTTTATGTACGACGTTCACAATATAATTCATAATCCCACGTTTATAATGAACAATGCGTTATGGTTATTGTGTTATTGTGTTACAAACGGTGTACGCACAGAACAGAGGGGCGGGGTGAGCAAAGCTCATTATCATTTAAAGACACATGCACTTAAACGGCGTGCTGAAAACAGAGCTGTTTTTGACCAGGTAAAATGAGTGTTTTCTTACAATACTAATGAGAACTTTTTTAATTAAAGTATATTACAAACTTTTAATTTATACCCTAAAGAATCATATTAGCTTGTACAAAAATGGCATTATATGACCCCTTTAAAAAGAAGTTTTGCATTTTAAATTAAATATAAACATTGAAAAGAGGATAATAAAATGTTCTGATGTCACAGGGATTTGTTCCCCTCAATGTCTATAGTGGTTATGGCCCTGCATGGGACAATATATGAAATTATGTAAATTTCCTTTACAAATGTCTGATTTCTTGCAAAGAATTTCTTGTGTTTGACATGATTTGTTTGTCAGGGATCCTTCAAATAGATGTACATTTGTGTTGATTTGATATCTAAATGATTCACAGAGTACAGATGTGAATAATATATTGATACTGAAAGATCTGATCTACTCACCACTGACAGTAACACTGATGTTCCTCTGAATGGTGTGTGAGCTGCTGTTCATGTTCAGATGATAATCTCCAGAGTCTGTGGTTTTAGAGTAACTGATGATGAGATCTCCAGATTTTCCAATTAGCTGCAGTCTGCCATTGAATCTCTTATCTTTGCTGTCATATGTATGTTTGGTGTCTTTATTGATGTCACCGATGACATCTTCTCCAAACATCCACAATAGATCATATCCCTGTATTTCAGTTACACCAGTGTTTAGAGTGACAGATTCT
Organism: Leucaspius delineatus; assembly: GCA_023718395.1. Lineage (NCBI taxonomy): Eukaryota > Metazoa > Chordata > Actinopteri > Cypriniformes > Leuciscidae > Leucaspius > Leucaspius delineatus. The sequence goes on from CM043363.1 coordinate 30,548,331, forward strand.
CCCTCCTTCACTGACACGTTCTTCATTGCATCTGTCACAACAACAAACACATATGAAGAACATATTACACATATGAATAATTATTTTTAAATTACAGTTAAGTGTTCTGTGGTTGATCTACTGACAGTGCGCAAATTAAAGAACACAGACGCAGCATAGTGACCATCATTTCCATAATGACCAACGCAATCTACCAAGAGCAGCATAAATTATCATAAAGTCGCAAACAAGCAGAGCCACTGATCTACTAACAACACAGGAGCAGCAAATAAAAAAATAAGTTGGCTTGACAAACAATATGTTTGGATAACATCTTCCCAACAAATAAAAAAAATATCATGGCTTGGCAAACAATATGTTCTGATAACGTCTTCCTCCAACACTTCCTCTGGCTTTCCAAATAAACTAACACGAGTGGGGAACATTCTCTCCTTCTCTCACAAGCTCTCTGTTCTCCACAGCGCCTCTAGCAGCAAATATTACAGCATGTCAAGCGCAGAACTGGTTAAAGCAGGGATGCCCAGTCCTGTTCCTGGAGATCTTCCTGCAATGTTCAGCTCCAACCCTGATCAAACACACCTGAAGCAGTTCATGAAGATCTTCAGGAGTACTTGATCATTACATTGGGTATGTCTCCAGGAACAGGATTGGGCGGCCCTGAGTTAAGACATGCTTTTTGGGCATTAAATAAGTAAGGGATAATGTATAGTGAGCCGGTTGTTATAGTGAATAACAACCCCGACAGGCTGAACGGGATCCCGACGCGAAGCGGAGGGATCTTGAATCAGCCTGAAGGGGTTGTTATTCACTATAACAACCGGCTCACTATACATTATCCCGCTTATTACATGGCTACCTACAAAATAAATAAATAATTTGCCGCGAATTATTGATTTTAAAAGGAGTTTATTGATTTAAAAACGATTGTATTCCTTCCGCCAAAGAAAATAGTCCATTCCGCGTCCATAGCAACGCGCTGTTTTTCATGGCAACGGTCTGTTATACTTCGCAGCGGTCTGTTATAAAGAAATAACAGACCGCATTCTACATTGGAATTCAGCCAGTAATTTACTGCCTCAAAACTTTATAAATATGCATGATTTATTCAATAAATTCATTTAAGCCATAAATTTTGCAACTGAAAGGAATTCAGCCAGTAATTTACTGCCTCAAAACTTTATAAATATGCATGATTTATTCAATAAATTCATTTAAGCCATAAATTTTGCAACTGAAAGGAATTCCTAAAACTGCATGTAATACAGTCAGCCGAAAAACATAACTGACCAAATGACATTTTAAAATGACGAATTATGAATTATGTGACTATTTGATATGGGTGCACACAAAATCTGGCCAAAAGTGTGCAGTGAGAGCTTGCCTTACGATATGTCCTGTCATAAGTGAAAGAATGTAAGGTGATTATGATTTATAATAAAGCACGTAAAAGAGCTTTTTTTAAGATGTTTATCAGACGTCTGTAACAACAGATTTGTTTCCAGACGAAGCGCTCTTTAACAGACATCTTGGAGACGTACGTGTGCTCTCTGCTTCTGCAAGTGTGAAGATGAGTGTGATGAATTCTGGTTAAACACTGCAGATCCTATTGTTTGTTCTCGCCTCTTGCAAAAGCTGATCTACGAATTTGAGTTTCATTTTCTTAAATCAATTTGGACATTTTGTACATTTTAATCATGAATGTACCCAGTCCCAACATGATATTTTGCATAGGTATTAGTATAATAGGTAAACATTGTTGCTTAAAAAGGTCTTTAATAGCATCAAATGTTAAAAACTGTGCAGAAACCTTAAAAAATACTAATAATACAGAAGTAGATGTGACAGTTACATCACTGCAGTTGTGCATGTACTATGGTGGCAGAAAAACTGTAGTAACAAGTGTAGGAAAATGGGTACAAAATTATATGTGTCAAATTTGAATGTCTTGAGCTTTTCTTGCGTATAGATGCAGAGTTTTCCACAAGGAATATGAAGATGTCCGGCCACTGTCATTTTGGCAATTTACAATAGTTCAATCCTTGACCAATAGACCTGACAGTGAGTACGGGTCAGAAAATCTCACACCATTGCTAACGGGTGATTATTGCTATAATTAGTGTAAGTGAACCTGTTTTCTGCTGGCAAAACATTCATATAATTGCAGAAGGCAACCGGATGATCCATGTTGTAAATATTGAGGCTCACATCTGACTGCTATGGAAGCTTGTTCCTGCCAGAGTATACAAATATAAATAAAGAAAACAAATTTTGACTGACAATTTTTTTCTGGCAATTGTGAGTTTCTGTGAGTTTCTTTTTTTTTTTTTTTTTTTTTTTTGTGACAGAAACAAGCCATAGATTGTAACTGTCACTATTTGCCATCAGGTAAAACACACCTCTGTTTGCAAACACCAAAATACTCTATTGAGCCACATTATTACAATATAAGAACAGTGTTAGAATTATCGGAGACATTTTTATATTAAAAGAATAATAATTTTAATGTATTAATTCCAAGGATCGGCACCTTATAAACAACTGGAACACCGTATAGTACATTTGTAAAGGTACACTATGTAACCGTAACGTTTAGTGCTAGCGGTTAAAAACAAAACTGAATATCCATTTTACAATAGTTAACAGTAAACCTGCCCACATTATACTGCCCTGCTCAGCTCCACTGTTTGGTACTTTGGTCATGTGTTTTGTGTTCATGGCTCAGAAAGACCAATTACATTGAGCAACATTTAAATATGAGAAAGATATTAGTCTTACTGGAGATATTTGTACACCAAAATAATGAATATTTTTAACTTAGCACTGGCACCTGCACTGTAAAAAATTTCTAACCCTCCCAAATCAAAAATTTCAAGTGACCGATAACATCTAAATTTTTCAATTGGCCCAAGTGAAATTCTGTAAATTATAAAATTCAATTTACAGATTTTCACTTGGGCCAATTGAAATTTACAGAATTTCACTTGGGCCAATTGAAAAATTTAGATGTTATCAGTCACTTGAAATTTTTTATTTGGGAGGGTTAGAAATTTTTTACAGTGTGCGCCTAAACAAATGGAAATCTGCCCCAGAAAATAATTAAATAAAAGGACTTGCCCATCTTTAACATTAAAATATAATTCATTTAGTGTGAACTTCAGTGTTAATTTGAGCATTAATTGTTCACTAGTGATCACAGAATCTATGATATTTATAGAATCTAACAGAATACAAATTTATAGAAAGTTTGAGCTACTCACCACTAATATTAATATGTAATTTCCTGTGTAAGATCATACTGCTGGTCTTGATCTCCAATTCATAATCTCCAGACTGATTTCTGTGGATGTTTCTGATGGTGATTTCTCCGGTTTCATTATTCCGATGAATGTTACTCCATTTCTCGTCATCAGGGCCATTTAACCCATTAACTTGCTTGAAACCACCGCTGGTTCCGATTTGTATGTTTACATTTACGGCATGATTTTACCATCAAAGCTTTAATTAATATTGACAAACAATACATCACTCGAAAGTTTAAAGTCTCACGCTTTGATTTCTGATTGTAATGTTACAGATTGCATCATTTTAATTCGTATCAAGAGTTCGCAACAAAACACACAACATTAAAACTGGGAGTTTTGGCCTGTGTTTGTCCAGTGAAGATGACAAATAAATGTATTCATCCTAACACTGGCGTAGAGTTCATGATAATTATCCAGAACACAAAATCAATTCGACTTTTTAGTCCAAAAAGTGGTAATTTAAGATGAATATCGATTATTTTTTCTTTGCTTGCGTAACATTTCTTCTCAGAGAATTATAATTCTTGTAAATTTTTCAATAAATGATGTAGTCTAAGAGATATTTTAGTAATACTACACAATATTATAATGTTTGATAGAGTTTTGCATACAGATTAACCCCGCCCCTGCTTTATCTGTGCTGCTCTGATTGGTCAGTCATTCAAAACATTCTAACAGCGCCACCGGCTGTTGGGATGACCAAATGCATAACCAACGATATTCATAGCACACAGACAGCCAATGTATAGTTTTGGTGGAAGAAAAACAAAGAGATGATAAGAGAGATTTTAAGGATAGTTTGTATTCCTCATTCAGCCTTGTGTATATGTTCAAGCAGACAAGTGTCTATTTAGGAATCTTAATATTTGTATTCTTAACAAATGTGCATTCTGTAATTTATGTGTCACTAGTATTACCAATCAGAACTGAGAAAATGTTGTACACAAATGACTGTATTAAAAAAAGTTTCCTGAATGATCTCTTTGTCTGCCGCTGACTAGAGGAACTCATGCACTGTCAGAGCCGGTTCAACAGTTTATGAAGAACTTGCTTCTTGAATGTTAAAATGTATGTTGTAAAAAGCATGCATGTGTGTATTATGAATACAATCTAGACATACTACATCTGCCATGTTAGAAGTATGACCTATGATGGCAATTGTGTCCATGATATGTACTAATTATTTCCCCTAATCTTATGGGATATTAAAGTTTTCATCCATTGTGGATTTTATAACCTTGTTGGAAGTACTGGGTCATCCAGGTATTTTTCAGGCTATTGCTTAATGAATACTGTGTATTTGGACATTTAATGTGCTGTTTTTCACATGCTTTAAAGTAGGGATGTAGATTTATTTGGACACAGGGCCTGTATTGTCCCCTGGTCTTGCGAAACTGATTGTCCCGCCCCAAAATCACTCCATTGGTTTAGCCAATGTTGCTATCAGACTGATCTAGATACTCAAACAAACAGATCAGACAAGGTAACTATAATAAGAAGCTGAGAAGTGAGAAGTGTGCTGTACTAAAGCTACACTACATTCCCTACATGCTGTCAGCCAACAGAACCATTTTTTTTTGCTACAATCTTAATTTTTCAACATGTATAGAACTACTAAAAGTTTGATACAGAGACAAAGATGTAAATGTTTGCACACTGGAGACATATAGAGATATTTTGACAGATATATTGCTTAGAGAAGAGTTCTGCACAGGGGTAAATGTGTACAGACTAAAGTCAGATGATAATACATAGTAATAGTATATTAATGGTGGTATATTACAGAATATGAGTCAGAGTAAAGAGATTTGAGAAGTGGAGAGAGAGATACTGGATGTCAGTAGAGACAGAGAGATGACAGGATGGACAGTTTGCTGTATATCTGACATAATGTAAAAGTGTCAACATGTGAAGAGTAGATGACAAAAATAACAGTTTTGAAAATGTGGGTGTAACGTTTGAGAAATAACTGACAATGGAAAAGCAGGAATGATGAACTAAAGCACTGCCAACATAAAACTAAAGTCAAGTCTGTAACTTTTACCACTGTACTGTCAACACTCGACTGTTTCAGTCAGTTCAACTATTTAAATGTTTATAATTTACAGATACAACATTTATGCTCAGTTGTAAATAATTTCATATTGTTTTTCATCTCAAATTAATTACTAGTTGCCTACTTGGTGTCCTCAAGTGCCATTTTTCAATATTTACATTCTATAGTAAGATAATGTTTCTTGAACTTTATTTTTAGTGGATTTACAATCAAACTTAAATTATAACTTATTCAGACTTGTGGCTTTGAATTGATTGATTTTTGAGTTGTTCATAGCACAGTTTCACATATTTAGTTTTAAATATATTTTATTTAAATAAATTGATCATTACTTTACAAAATATTTAAGCCTCTCTCACTTTTAGTCTATAATGATATAACGGATTATTTTACTTGAATGACAAAGCCACATCTATCATCTTTCTCAAGAGTCCTCAGTTATGCCTGTAGTCCAGAGGGTTCATGAACTGTGTCTGTTTTAGTCTGTATATGTCAGGTTTGGGTTTAAGCTCAACTAGTGGAGGCGACTGTTAACAGGTTAAGTCAGCAATGAGGACGCCTCCAAACTTCCACTTGATCTGTTCATCTCTCTGTATATCAGTAACACCAGTGTGTAGAGTGACATTATCTCCCTCAGTCACTGATAGTGATTTCACAGCATCTGTCACAGTAACAAACACACGAGGAGAAGAAACAGAAACAGATTAAAACAGATCAAGCTAATAATGCTACAGGTCTAGAAGTCAGAGATGCTGAACATCTTTGACTCAGATTCTTCAGATTTGCTGCTCTTGCTTTTCTTTTTCTCTCTCTTTTTGTTGAACGTTGAATTGACATCTGAACCTCTGCCTATTTAAGGGTTGTTGACCTTTATTTTTTGAGTTTAAGTTTGCTAAATCTTTAGTAATTGCAGTTTAAATAAGTAGGCTCACCTGTAATTGCTTTGTTTTTGCATATATTTATACTCTTTGCTTTCCTTTTTTCCCTTTGGCCATTGAAACTGTATCTTTCTGAATGACTCCTTATATTGATCTCAAACTTGGACCGTGGCACTGTAAATAAACAATGTGTTTTATGATGTAAAATGCATAAAAACTATTTCAGAATCTGCTCTATATTTCTAAGTCAATAATCAAATGTGAGTAGTGACAAAACTTTTTAACAAAATGACCTGAACTTGCAGATCCTAGTGTCAATGAACATCTTTGGATCTTTGTTCAGTGAGCTGTTAAAGGAAGAAACTATTTGTAAATGTTTTAATTGTTTTGATGATATGTTTTAATGTTATGGCATTTATTTTCCCTTTTTTCTTTCTTTCTTTTTTTTTTTTGATAATGTTGTGCTGCTCATCTTGGCCAGGTCACTTCTGTAAAAGAGATTCTTAATCTCAGAAAGTTTTATCTGGTTAAATAAAGTGTAATAATACAAATTTATTATTGTAACTGAGTGTTATTGATCATGTGACTTTACAGACGGCTGAAGCTCAACATGTTCTTAAGATCGTCTCAGCTCAAATCTATTCATTGTGGAGCTTCACCCATCATCAGTCCTAATTAATGTGTCTCATAAACACTGCATTAAATATTAATAAGCAGTGTCTACCTATAACAATAACTCTAATCTGTGTGAGCTTAGTTGCTGTCGTTTACCATCCCCTTCATATTATGTGGATACAGGAAGATTAAATAAATAAAAGGAAGTAATGTAAAAGAGAGATTAAACAAAACATCATTTAACACAATAAAACTTTATATGGTCATTTTTATGCCTCTTGTTTCTTCTTTTTTAAGTTGTGAAAATAACTCTAGATTCCTCTTTGCTGTAAACATCTGAATAATCAATATTTCCTTTACACATATTTCATTTTTTACACATTATTCTCTTAACTTACACTCATAGCTGCTTTTTAATTCACAAAAACAACAAAAGGCTTTGAAGAATAAACCTCTGATTATTCCACATCATCTAAACTGTTCTCAGAAAATGAATCTAGATTTGAATCCAGTTCTCAGATTGTAAGACTTGAGTTACTCACCACGGACAGTAACACGGAATATTTTGGACGTCTCAGTTGTGCTCTTGATCTTTAGTGTATAGCGTCCAGTATGGTCAGTTCTGGTGTTTGTGATGGTCAGAGATCCAGTCTGATTGTCCAGCTTCAGATGGCCTTTGAATCTCCCATTATCACCCTCAGATGTATTGAAGTTTCCAGCTGCTTTATTCATCTTAGCTATGATTAATTTACCAAACCACCACTGAGCTGAAGCATCTTCTGGTATTTCAGTTTGAGGGTTTAGAGTAAGAGAATCTCCCTCCATCACTGACACTGTCACATCAACACCAAACACACCTGGTGGGGAAAACATAAATTAAAGATGTTAATTCTTGATCGATCCTGGCATTTTTTCCAGTGCAGCAAATGTTACAGTGAATTTACCCTGATACACAGTGTTTTTTCATTGTTGTACTGAAGTGCTCTCTGTGTGGCTGAAACAGAGAGATGGAGAATCCAGAACTGAGTCTGTATGCTGTGTGTGACTCTGCTGTTATTTAGTTTTCTAGATACAGTTTGAAACTGTCTTTCACAGACTCTGAACACGCTTTTAAAAGTTAATTTCCCCAATACCCATTTCAAATAACTATTTACCATAAAACACACTTTACATTTTATACACTAGTCTCGTAAGGATACTGTTTTAAATGTAGCCTACATCCATTTCACACTTAAGTGTTGTGTCTCCTGATAATTATCCTGACGTGACTTGTAATTTCAACATAAGACATACATTGTAAAAACTATGTGGCTGTATGTTGAAGATCACATGCAACACTCAAACAAAACACAAAAACACACGCAAAATAAATAAGTAAAATTAAAAGTGCAGCCTGGAAGAACTGGATTAAAAAAAATGCAATGATCCAAAATATATTGTTATTGTTAAAATGTTAAATGTTTCTTATACTGGAATGGCATTAGTCAGATAATATATATCCATAAAGGATGTTTTATAATTCTTCACAGATAGGGGAGACTAGAGAGTGTTGTGATTTGTGGTGAGTTCAAATACTATCAGTTTAACTTAGAAACGAAGAACAGGAGTTAATCACAGTCGTGCATGAGCACCAGCATCCTCAGATGACAGTAGAAGTTGTGAGTCACAAAAAATATAGAACTTACAGAACAAAAAAATCATAGGTTTAAAGTAAAATTTCAGGAATGGCTCAAAAATAGATTTACAAATGTTTTGCGAGCGAAAACATTTGTAAAATATTTAGGCTCATTTTATCTCCCATCTCATATTTTTTCCATCACAGTCTATTTATTCTATATATATATATATATATATATATATATATATATATATATATATATATATATATATATATATATTGTAATTAAAATGTTTACCATTTGTTTAAATTTTTTAATCAAAATATTTTATATGAAATAAAGGTGGGGTTTTACAGCATAATATTTCTGAAAGTAAAACTTATCACAATAATTCAAACCAACCCCACATACTGTATCAGAAACAGGCTGTAACAACAGCGCATGTTACTTTAGAGGCAAATAGTGATAATAAAGATGAGCTTGATAAAGAGATTTCTGCTGTCACTATAGGGGGAGAGCGGGGCACAAACTAACGCAGGGCTAGTTGTAACACAGTTGTTATAAATACTTCCACACATGCTAGCATGACGGAACTTAGTGTATTTTCTAGTTGCCATATCAACACTCTATAGAGAAAAAAATTATGCCAAAATTCTGAAATCTTTGGAAGACATCACTGAACATTTGAAGAGTTCAGATGCAAAAACCTCTAAATGCCATCTGAAATTTCCTCCTAGAATGATCATTTTTATGAAGCTTGTATATTTAAGTTCAGTAATTTAACTTAAATGGCAATGAAAATGACTTATTAATTGCCATTTAAGTGAAATTATTGAACTTATATATACGAGCTTGATAAAAATGATCATTCTAGAAGAAAATTTCAGATGGCATTTAGAGGTTTTTGCATCTGAACTCTTCATTTGTTAATACATAGCAAAAGTATATTTCTTAGGCTATTTGTTCATTTTTCATCTCTATTTTTTTGTGTTTATTTAAAATTAGACAAATCTGATATTATTTGAATCTCCAATATGTTATTTAACAGTTGATATGGTTCTTTAATGCTGATCTAACCATCAGAAGACACTAGCGGGTTTAAATCTCAGTTGTGCATCTTGGGCATGTTGTCACACTGCTTTACATTGTGCCCCTATTATAACTATGATTCTATTATATACATTTATGAATTCTGTTTAGAAACCATGAGAAAAAAGGTGAATAAGACTGAGTGTCAATGTTCAGAAAATATTAATTATTATTATGTTTTGAACTGTTGTATAGCTGTGTTTTCTGTGTTTGTTGTCAAACTTACTTAAATGGATTCATTATTAAAAAATGCCAATATTTTGTATGAAAAAGTTAATAATTGTATTTTATTGAGAAAATAATTCAGTTTGTCTTGTTTTAAGCTGTCACGTGGTCATGTTACAATGTACCCCACCTATGGGGCATGTTGTCACATTTCACTGCCATTCTTTCAGGGTAGGCTATAGGCCACCAAAAAAGAAAAAAAAAACACTGTATTAATAAATAAAATAAAAAACCCACATAATTGTACTAGACGTGTGGAATTAATGTGGGAAAAAATAAATACTCTGAACCCTAAGTAGATTTAAACAAACTGAGAGAAAGTCAAAAAGCGTTACGTTGTACCCCCACTCTCCTAGTGACACTGAATACCGCAAATTAAGACGTTTTTTTTAAATAATCCATATTAATATATGTTTCAGGGATATCTGACTGAATAAATAAGAAGTTATTAATGTGCATCTGCTGATGGTCGATTCTGAGCCGCACCCATAACCGACCGACAGGAAAGAGAGAGACACTTTTAAGAGATTTACTTGAGATCTGTATTTTGTATTCCGCTAAAACAGTATCCAATATAAGCTTATAGTTATTATTATTATTCACAAATAAATACATAAATAAAAAAATTGTGTTGTGCAGGAAATTACAGGTCGTCAGCGCTCTCTAGTGTTCACTACCAAACACGCAGGCACGAACAACTTACCCCCGCAAAATACCTTTATAATTGCGTTGTCACTTTCACATTATGATTTTTCACAACGTCTATTTGTAGAAAAGTTATAGCAGTTAAGAAACAATGGTGATACAAGCAAATTAGATGACAAGAGCAAGTGCGCATTTTCTGTTTACGGTTTATATTGAAAGCGATTGAAACCGAAAGTGTTAAATTAATGGAAATTAACGTGACTCACCATCCACGAGCAATAAAGCCCCCAAAAGGAAGAACATATTCCTCATACTGATGTCGCTGCCGACCGCATCCAAACTGAATGATAGAAGTGATGCAGGATGATCATGGACTCGCAGCAAACCGACCAGGTCACGTGATTTCTACGAGTTACGTCATCACACTATATAAAAGCGGTCCAAACAGTCTTTTATCCTAAGGAAAAGAAAGAAAGAAAGAAAGAAAGAAAGAAAGAAAGAAAGAAAGAAAGAAAGAAAGAAAGAAAGAAAGAAAGAAAGAAAGAAAGAAAGAAAGAAAGAAAGAAAGAAAGAAAGAAAGACCCCTCTGCTTGATGACAGTGGTATGTCTAAATGCATGAAACGCTATAAAAAAGTAAAAAATAAGACATAACAATACAACAAAAATATACAAAAGTGGTGTCCCACAACAAATTAAGCTACAAGCCATGATGCTCAGTTTTCTTGAAATATTTTTTAGGTCTATATTTATTTAGTTTAATACTGTAATGTAAAACAACAAAAAGAGTCCTGGACTGGCCACTTGTCCAGAGTGTTCCTCTGTCTACGGCCCAAGATGCTAATGTGACCTGTCGTAGAAATTTTAAACTGTATATTAAACTAACCATGTTTCTAAAATCTAACCTTATTTAACATCTAACATTTGAACAGGATGTACATACGAAACCAATGGAAAACCTGTGTCTTTGAGCGTGTGCGTATATGTGTGTAAAAATAACATAGTTTGGGAAATGAAACTCTAGACAGTCTGTTAGAATCTTGTGATTAACAAAGTTTGCTTTACCTATAGTAACAGAGGGGTTTGCATATGAAGAACCAATCAAATAGTGGGGAAATTATGTAATGCAGCCTGCATGAAGACGCTAGATAGTTGGGTTTAGGGGAAAAATCCACTACAGACCCATAGGATAAGCGTTATGGAGAACTGATGGATGGATGGAAGAAAAAACATGCAGAATGTCACAACAAAGTGATGATTTCAATAGTAGTATGCAATTAAATACAAGAATAAAGCATGTTTAAATAACTCTAAGAACATTAAGGGTCTAAGGGTTTGTGTCCGCAGAGACAATCTACTGTCAAACATCTACAGGATGTGATCTATGAGAACTCAAAATGACAAAACTAAAGTTCAGTCAATATGAGAAAATAACCACACAAACAGAATTAAAGTGTAAACTTGAGTCAAGACAGTTCCTCTGTCCATTGAGCTTCTTTTGTGAGGTTTGGAAATGAGGGAGAGTATCTCTGTTATTCTCGAGATAGGGCCTATAACCTCAGAGAAGAGAAGATGCTGAACATAAACCACAAGAACTGAGACCATCTGCAAACATTAGCTTCAGATCAGAGAACAGATATCTTTTAAAGATTATTTACATCCAATACAGAATCTTTATCTTAAAACAACTCTAAACATGATTTGGCTGCATGTCTATTTTTGACTTTTAGAATCTAAAGGGATAAGAAAAAGAAGTGTGAAATTAGAAGTGAACTGAAAAATACCTCACAGGATGTGTGGGTTTGCATATTTAGTGTGTATGAAGGGCATCTTCTTCATCTATGCATCTCATGGTTTGACTTCCCTTCAAAACAGCAAGAAACATGGGAATTATTTTCCTGTAGATTTCCACTTCAGATGATCATCAACAGCTTACTTTTTGGAAAACTAGAACTGTTGCACACAGGGATTTGCTCATATATTTTTGTAGTACTTGCTAATAATTATTAATAATTATAGATAGTGTGTCCTTTATTATATATAAAGTGTCCTCTATTACCAGCTTCCTTGCTGCACAATTACAATTGGATGCAAACTTTATTTACAATGTCAGTTTTATTAACCTTCTTAGAAGTTTAATGAACTGGTGGATTTCTTTAACCGGACCAAGAGCTCTGAACCTCACTCTCGATGTTTGAGCATTTGTCTACGTCACCAACTGTTGCACACTCACGCGCACATAACGGTGGCAGAGTGCAGAGTGTTGGAGAATGAAGCGCATCTGTGAAACATTCACTTAACAACAACAACAACAACAACGACGACAACAACAACAACAACAACAAAACATTCATTATCTTAAAATAACATCAAATTTCGGACTTGTTATGTGACAATTTGAGACTCTGCGAAAATGATTGGCACGTTTGTTTTGCTCGTTTTGTTGTGTCTTGGTAAGTTATAATCTGTTTTTCATAACAATGTTAACGTTAGGCCTATCACAACGTAGTTACATATAAGGCTACTACACACTACTTCTTACGGTAATAATATACATGATTTAAATATTTAAGCCGTGTAATCTCGTTCTGCAGGTGTTTTTCAGGTTGAATCACATGAAGTTCAGTCAGTAATGCTGGGAGACTCTGTCACTCTGGACTCGAATGTTTCTGAAGTACAGTTGACGGATGAGATTGAGTGGAGGTTTGACACCAGTCGCATAGCTTACACAATTAACTTGGAGAATCCAAAGTATGATGATGAGAGATTCAGAGACAGACTGAAGCTGGAGAGAAACGGATCTCTCACCATCAACGACACCAGAACCACAGACACTGGAGTCTATAAATTTAGTACAATTATCAATAACAAGGAGTTAATAAAGACGTTCAGTGTTACTGTTTACGGTAGGTGTAGTGTAATTAATATATGAAGAGTTCAGATGCAAAAGCCTCTAAGTGCCATCTGAAATTTTCTTCTAGAATGATCATTTTTATCAAGCTCGTTTATTTAAGTTCAGTAATTTCACTTAAATGACAATTAATAGGTAATTTTCATTGCCATTTAAGTGAAATTACTGAACTTAAATAAACAAGCTTGATAAAAATGATCATTCTAGAAGAAAATTTCAGATGGCACTTAGAGGCTTTTGCATCTGAACTCTTCATATAGCCTAATGTCCTTTTTCATATTGTAAATTACACTAAATCGTTCTCAAAATTATAAATTTTTCAAGATGATTTTTATATTGGACATTACACTTTCTCCTCCTGTATGGCTAAAACAATTGTTTCATTTCAATTGGCCAGACACGAAGGTGATATTCATTATTTGACCACCAGATGGCCACAACGTACACTGTATTGAAAAGCCTCCACAATCATTCAATTTTCTCGCTTGGAGACACAAGGGTCTTTATCACTGGAAGAACTTTTTTATAATTCCTAAACTATTGGTGGAAATACCCGCGTTTTATACCCACTGTTCAGTATCCAGATGCAGACCCGCAGCACCAGCCTCAGACCGGAGCATAACAAATATATAGCATACCTTAAATGCAATACCCACAAAGAAACAATTACAAATGAAAAGTCAAGTCAAGTCAAGTCAAGTTTATTTATATAGCGCTTTTCACAACATAGGTTGTATCAAAGCAGCTTCACAGTAATAAAACAATACATCAATGTTTGTTTCTAGTGGAACGTCCACGTTTGGTAATGCTGATCAATAGTATCGTTGATTGATTAATTAAATTAAATATTCCCAAATATCCCCAACTGAGCAAGCCAAAGGCAACAGTGGCAAGGAACCGAAAAACTCCATCAGGTGACCTAATGGAGAAAAAAAAACCTTGGGAGAACCCGGGCTCAGTCGGGGGCCAGTTCTCCTCTGGCGTTTATGAACTAGAGGTCGGATTTAACTGTAAGATTAAAAGTATTATATGAATGCCTGGCTGAAGAGATGCGTCTTTAATCTAGTTTTAAACTGGGAGAGCGAGTCTGAGCAACGAACAGTATCAGGTAGGCTATTCCAGAGTTTTGGAGCTAAATGTGAAAATGCTCTCCCTCCTTTGGTGGATCTGGATATCCTAGGTATGACCAAACGCCTCGAATTTAGTGACCTTAAAGAGCGCGATGGATTATTGGGCGATAGAAGATCCGTTAAATAGACTGGAGCTAAGCCGTTTAGGGCTTTATAAGTCAGTAGCAATACCTTGTAATTAATACGGAACTTTATAGGTAGCCAATGTAGTGATGATAAAATTGGTGTTATATGATCATATTTTCTTGATCTAGTTAGAACTCTAGCGGCGGCATTTTGGACTAACTGTAGCTTGTTTATTAAGGATGCAGGACAACCGGCTAATAAAGCATTACAGTAATCTAGTCTCGAGGTCATGAATGCATGAACTAACTTTTCTGCATCAGAAACAGATAGCATATTACGTAGCTTAGCAATGTTTCTAAGGTGGAAAAAGGCTGTTCTTGTAACATATGAAATATGATTTTCAAAAGACAGGTTGCAGTCTAATATTACACCCAGGTCTTTTACTGTAGAGGATGAAGTAACAGGACATCCTACGATGTTAAAGTTGTATTGTAAGAGGTTTTGTGGGTGGTTTTTTGAACCAATGATTAGTACCTCTGTCTTGTCTGGATTTAATAAAAGAAAATTGCGCGTCATCCAATCTTTTATATCTTTAACACACTCTGTCAATTTGGATAATTTAGCGTTTTCATCTGGCCGTGATGAAATATAGATTTGAGTGTCATCAGCATAACAATGGAAACTAATTCCATGTTTCCTTATAATATTTCCAAGTGGCAGCATATATATTGAGAATAATAGAGGGCCTAACACAGATCCCTGCGGCACTCCATAGTTTACTGGAGTTATGATCGATTTTTCTCCATTTAAATAAACAAAATGGTAGCGGTCAGATAAATACGATCTAAACCAGCTTAGTGCTTGTCCTTGAACACCAGTATAATTTTGTAGTCGATCTAAGAGTATTGTATGATCTATAGTATCGAACGCAGCACTAAGATCAAGTAAAACTAGTATTGAGATACAGCCTTGGTCAGAAGATAAAAGTAAATCATTTGTAATTTTAACAAGCGCAGTTTCAGTGCTATGATGCGGCCTGAATCCAGACTGAAACTTTTCATAGATGTCATTTTCTTGCAAGAAAGAGCCCAGTTGAGCGGACACAGCTTTTTCTAGTATTTTAGACATAAAAGGTAGATTTGAAATGGGTCTATAATTTGCTAGATTATGTGGATCTAATTGTGGTTTCTTAATGAGAGGTTTTATAACTGCCAGTTTAAATGTTCTTGGAACATGACCTAAAGATAAAGACGAGTTAATAATATTGAGAAGAGGCTCCTCCACTATAGGTAACACTTCTTTCAAAAGTTTAATTGGTATAGGATCTAGTAAACATGTTGTTGTTTTAGATGAAGTGATAAGTTTATTTAACTCTTTTTGTTCTATAGTTGTAAAGCATTGTAATTGTTCTTGCGGGGTGATAATTGAGGCTGAATTATAAGACGCAATTGAGGATTGAACGTTTACAATTGTGGTTCTGATGTTTTCTATTTTCTCAGTGAAGAACTTCATGAAATCATTACTACTAAACTGTAACGGAATATTTTGTTCAGGAGACATCTGTTTATTTGTTAGTCTAGCCACAGTGTTAAATAAGAACCTAGGATTGTTTTGGTTGTTTTCTATTAGTTTGCGGAGATGCTCAGCCCTGGCCTCTTTTAGGGCCTTTTTGTAACGTGACATACTGTCTTTCCATGCGATTCTAAAGACCTCTAAGTTAGTTTTTTTTCCATTTACGCTCTAAATTACGGGTTTCTCTCTTTAGAACATGCGTAGTATTGTTGTACCATGGTGCTTTACTTTTCTCTCTAACCTTTCTTAATCTAATGGGTGCAACAATATCCAATGATCCAGAGAGAATGGTGCTCATAGTGCTAGTTAATTCCTCAAGTTCATCTGTTTGTTTAGGTTCACTGAGCAGCTGAGACAGATCAGATAAGCTATTTGAAAAATTATCTATGGTAGATGGAAGGATTGTTCTGCCTAATCGATAACGCGGCGCAGCATGACATATTACAGGAGTAGGTAATATGCAAGTTACCATGTAATGGTCAGTGACATCGTCACTTTGTGGAATGATATCTATATCGGTTGGATCGGTTCCATGTGATATAATTAAATCGAGTGTATGATTAAAACGATGAGTTGGTCCGGTAACGTTTTGCTTGACCCCAAAGGAGTTTAATAAATCTGTAAACGCAGCCCCTAGCGCATCATTTGAATTATCTACGTGGATATTAAAGTCTCCAACAATTAATGCTTTATCGAAATTAACTAATAGGTCTGAGAGAAAATCTGCAAACTCATTTAGGAAATCAGCGTAAGGCCCAGGCGGTCTATATACGGTAGCCAAGGCTAGAGATAATAGGGATGTTTTTCTAGCATCTAAGAGCGTAACATTTAGTACAAGTACTTCAAACGAAATAAACTTATAGCCCGTTTTCTGAGTAACATTGAGAATATCTCTATAGATTGTTGCAACACCGCCGCCACGACCAATCAGACGGGGCTCGTGCTTATAGGAGTATCCTGATGGAGTAGACTCATTTAGACCGAAATAATCATTTGGTTTAAGCCAGGTTTCAGTAAGGCAAAGTACATCGAAGCTATTATCTGTGACTATTTCATTTACAATAACTGCCTTAGGTGTGAGTGATCTAATGTTTAGAAGACCTAGCTTTAGAAATTGTTTTTGATTACTAATAGCAACATTTTCTGGTTTAATAACAATTCGATTTTTTCTAGATCCTGCAGTAGATTTATTATTTAATCTCACTAAACGAGGAATAGACACAGTTTCTATGCAATGTTCTACACTATTTATATCAGTTAAATTGGTGCAGCAGAGACTATGATTTGGACTTTCGGTTGAAGTCTAAAGTAGTCGATTGCCGAGTTCATGCGCGTGATCATAGGTATTAAACCTATGCGTGTGAACTCTGCAATCGACTACTTTGGACTTCAACCGAAAAACAGGATGTAAACAAAGGTATTTGCGCTGGCTTAAATAACATCATTTTTATACATTTCTTTCACATCTACTGCAGTCAGACTCACTTGTGTTCACTCAGAAGGAATCACTCACGTTTTCTGTGCACTTGTAATGACACATCAAGGATGTTAAGAGGCTAAAAGCAGGTTTAGTACTTGCCCCATTGAAGTCAACAGGGTGCAGATTTTAAAAATAGAATAACTCGGTGTAGGCAACACCGATTTTTGTCGTTGTTCTCTGTATTGACAGCACTCCAAATGTACAAAAAAATGAGCTCAATGTTAAAATTGACCGGAGTTCTCCTTTAAGTCCATGAGACCGTACGGTGTCTCATTTTAGGCTTCAGGAGGGTGCTCGCGAGTGCCCCCCTTAGTGGTCGATATGCGCCCTTAATGCACACTTTTGTGTGTTAACTGATGTGTGCGTTGATGAATAAAAGCCGAAATTCAATCTGTTCATCATACAAAGCCATCGTGTCTTATTTAAAAGTATTGTCGTTAAATACTGTAGATATAAATCCATTTAAAATGTGTATGCAGCTCATCTAATAAAACAAAAATTATGTGTGTGTAATTAGCCTTATACTCTATTAAGACACTATAAGCACACCTCACATCCACTAGTCTGAAACTTAATTCAGCGCTGATGAAGGATGAAGATCTGCTGTTTTGGGAGGCTCCAGGAACCCCTGCATTTATTTTTGTTATTTCATGTTTTGCAGCTCCTGTACCCATTCCTGTCATTTCCAGTGTCATTTCACAGTGTTCTTCATCATCAGAGAGTTCATCAAGCCCAACATGTGTGCTGCGGTGTTCAGTGATGGATGTGATCAGGGTTAATCTCTCCTGGTACAATGGAACCAGTTTATTGTCCAGCACCAGTGTGTCTGATCTCAGCATCAGTCTCTCTCTTCCTCTGGAGGTGGAATATCAGGATAACAACACTTACAGATGTGTGGTGAACAATCCTCTCAGCAACCAGACCAAACACGTCTGCATTACCGATCTCTGTCAGTTGTGTTCAGGTACGTTAGCGGTGATGTTATTTACAGTGGGGAGAACAAGTATTTGATACACTGCCGATTTTGCAGGTTTTCCTACTTACAAAGCATGTAGAGGTCTGTTATTTTGTCATAGGCACACTTCAACTGTGAGAGACGGAATCTAAAACAAAAATCCAGAAAATCACATTGTATGATTTTTAAATAATTAATTTGCATTTTATTGCATGACATAAGTATTTGATCACCTACCAACCAGTAAGAATTCCGGCTCTCACAGACCTGTTAGTTTTTCTTTAAGAAGCCCTCCTGTTCTCCACTCATTACCTGTATTAACTGCCCCTGTTTGAACTCATTACCTGTATAAAAAACACCTGTCCACACACTCAATCAAATGTATGGGATGAGTACAACCCCAAGAACACCATCCCTACTGTGAAGCATGGAGGTGGAAACATCATTCTTTGGGGATGCTTTTCTGTAAAGGGGACAGGACGACTGCACCATATTGAGGGGATGATGGATAGGGCCATGTGTTACGAGATCTTGGCCAACAACCTCCTTCCCTCAGTAAGAGCATTGAAGATGGGTCGTGGCTGGGTCTTCCAGCATGACAACGACCCGAAACACACAGCCAGGGCAACTAAGGAGTGGCTCCGTAAGAAGCATCTCAAGGTCCTGGAGTGGCCTAGCCAGTCTCCAGACCTAAACCCAATAGAATATCTTTGGAGGGAGCTGAAAGTCCGTATTGCCCAGCGACAGCCCTGAAACCTGAGGGATCTGGAGAAGGTCTGTATGGAGGAGTGGGCCAAAATCCCTGCTGCAGTGTGTGCAAACCTGGTCAAGAACTACAGGAAACGTATGATCTCTGTAATTGCAAACCAAGGTTTCTGTACCAAGTATTAAGTTCTGCTTTTCTGATGTATCAAATACTTATGTCATGCAATAAAATGCAAATTAATAACTTAAAAATCATACAATGTGATTTTCTGGATTTTAGATTCGGTCACTCACAGTTGAAGAGTACCTGTGATAAAAATGACAGACTTCTGCATGCTTTGTAAGTGGGAAAACCTGCAAAATCGGCAGTGTATCAAATACTTGTTCTCCCCACTGTATTTACTCAACCAATCTGTCACGGTACATTAGTATTATATTAGTCTATATTTACTGAGTCAAAATAAAAATATTTTTCTGTGCTTAATTTCTCTCTTCAGATGAAGTCCATTATTTTGGAGGGACTGAAGCTGTGATCCGATTGGTCGTCACTGCTCTGGTGGGCGTGGCCGCTTCGGCTGCTTTCGTTGTACTGGTTTATGACATCAGATTAAGAAGAGTTGAACTGGAGAGACATCAGACCCACAGTGCTGGATCTGATACTTCTTTTTGATTCTTGATGATTCTTTTTTACTTTTTTTTTTTCCGTGACTTTTTGCATGATGACAAAAATAAAAAAGAATGGATGCAGTGTTTTTAAATGCTATGTTTAAAATACCAAAATTGAAATAGAACTATAATCATGCTGTGCTTAAAATAAAATACTGATTTCAGATTTTTGTGTATGATTTTTTTATTTTTTTATTTTTTGGTGAAATTAGAAATTATGTTCACCTGCAGGCTGCAGCTCTATAGCTCTACTGGAACCGTACAGAGAAGTAAAACTTGATTTTAAAACAGACATTGATGAGCAACTGTCCCAACTTGGTGGGCGAGTTTGTCCCAATATTACCCCAAAAAAAACGCCCTAGTTGTTGTCTATTATGCTAATACCACTGCTTTTGATTGTCCCTTAGTTAATTATGACAAAATGAAATTTAGTGAATTTAAAATTTAAGTGTTTAAATAAGATTACATTTTAGGAAGAAGCTGAAGAACCATACATTTTTAAATAAAGTAAAAGTAATAGGGCCCACAATCCCCTAAACTGGGACCTCATACATTCCACTGGGATTATAAGCAACATGATGTATCAGTTCATGTTTAGTCACTCCATAAGCTTCATCTGCAAGACAAGCACATCTGAGGTCTGAGTAAAAACACTCTGACTGAATACAGTGTAGTTACAAATACTAAATGTAGTTTCAGATGTTTTTAAATGATAAGACAGAACCATACAACAAATAAATAATAAAAATGCACAACACTGTTATGCATTCAACATCAAAGAAGAATGCAGAATGTCATGATGAAATGATGAATTAAATACTAGTAGCAAGTATCTTTAAAATCTCACTTAATACATGATGAAACATTAAGGGTCAGTTTGTGTCTGCTGAGAGACTGTCAAACATCTACAGGATGTGGTCTGGAACTCAAAGGGAAAAAAAATATGAAATGAGACGTGAAAATAACAACACAAACAAAGAATTATTGTGTAAACTTGTATCAAGTCAGCTCTACATTGTACTCTATTCAGTGTATGTCGTGAGGTTTGGAAATAAACAAGAAGTTTTGTTAATGCTGTTGTTTTCTAGACAGGGTCTGTATGTAACCGCAGAGAAGAGAAGATGTTGAAATAACCACAAGAACTGAGACCATCTGCAGTCTTCATTACATTTAGATCAGAGAACAGATATCCATTTAAGATTATTGCATTTAATAACACATCATCTTTAAATATCACCTCAAAACAGTAGTTAAATAAAAAAAAGTGTATTTTACCCTCATGCAAGAAACATTGTTTCCACGGAATGCTATAGAAACTTTAGTAGCTCAATTTCAAAGTGAAACCAGTTTATTTCAAGTTAGTTTATAGTCAGACTGACCCAAATGAATGTGGTTTCTGTTGAGTGGACAAACGTCTCGCTCCTGTTTACTATTGTGTGTGTGCGGTTGACTGATGGGTAAACTGACAAAGGCATTATTTTCCTTTAGGACAGATTTCCACTCAACACAAATTAAAAGTAAAAAATAAAGCAGTGAATCCAGCAACACTGATATCTGATTCTCTTTGTACATCCTTGAACAGCTTTTATTTCTCTATATCTCAGGACATATTGCCTAAAACAGCAGATCGAACCAAACCAGTGCTGCATCATTCTGGAAAGAAAAATAACACAGCAGCAACTCTGAGAATGAGAGCTGGAAACAAGTGATAAACACAGGTTTCTGTTTTGCGTTGTTATTAAAAGCTATAAGGAATAAAAAAAGCATGTGAAACTGAGCCACGACATCAGTATTTGAGCTTGTGGTGGCAAACAAAATTCTATCACTGAATAAGAGGAAAACATTTCCACTAGTCTTTGATGAGGTTTATGAAAAGGCCAGCAGTCATACACACTGAGTGTCTGCAGAGTGTGACAGTGAAGGGACGGCATCCTTCCTCCTTTATAGTCTTGACTCACAGAATGTTTCCTTTCTAGGCAAATGATGATATTTTCAACAAAATGTGGAACATTCTTAGACTTGTTCATCATATTGTATCCTTGAGTAGAGGCTCTCCTGTCACGTCCCAACACTCTTTACCATTCCAATACAATTCCATATTAGAATAAGGTTTGTGTGTGCTCTTTTACTGTCATATGATGGTCACACACATCTAAAGATGACATTTCTTCCACAAGCTTCTTTGCTCTTATGAGTGAGCATGTTCATGTACACACACCACACGGAGGCGAGCAGACTGAAGGAGTCCTCTGATTGGCTGAAGAGTTTCTCTCCCCCGTTTGGCTCTGTCGTGTTTCATAAAATCACGTTTTTTCAGGCATAAAGCATATTATGACAATTTACCTCAAAGAGTTCAACAAAATGATTAACGCTGTTTTATTCTGTTTATGTTGTTTTCTCTGGATGGTGTCATGAAGCGTATGAAGCATTAAAATTATTTAGATGTTTTAGAGATTTATAGGCCTAATCTAATCTTGTTCTTCAGGAGTGTTTAGTGTTGAAACTGATGAGATAAACGCCCCCGCCAACATTCCCATGTGGGTTTTTGATGGGCTGTCACTTGGGCCCTGCAGGAAAACTCAAATGGGGCCCAGAGAAATGTGTCCACATGGATATGCATATGTTAGCTCATAGGGAGACATGATGGGACACAGTGGGCTCTAATTGAAGCCCTTTTAGGTGTTCATTATATGGGCTCACTTGGGTCCCAAATGGGTGCTAGCTGTTTAGCTGCGCTAGTTCGGCTGCCTTCATTAAGTTTGTTTATTCCTGAGTCTGACGTTACTGAATTCAAAAATCGTTCAAAATTATCCAATAATATAAAAGCAATAGTAAAACTTGGTTCATATAAAATGAAATATACACATCTTATCTTGATAGAGAGTTTATATCCCTTGACAAGCAGCTGATAGTGTTCAAGTGTGAGTGAGGGAAATTTAGCTATATATTTGTACACTATTATTTCCTCTGTGTGTTTGTCTTTGGTTTGACTTTTTGGGGGCTTAAAGAAAGGTCAGAATGCTGATGCAACAAATTATTCTATTTTAGTATGTCACATGGTACAACATATTTCTCAAAATATCTATAGGATGTATTACTTTGGAAGGGATGTGGGTATATATGTAAAGCTGACCACTGTTCTGGAGCGACTTTCTGCAGGAGACGCTCGGCTTTGTTTGTGAAATAAAGTCTAATACTTCTGGCATCAAAGATCTCCGAGAAGTGATTTCCCAAAAAGATTGAAACCACAACAAGAATCACCTACTGCACCTTTAAAATGTAATCAATTTAATCAACTGGTTGAAAATGTTTGTATACAATATTTGCACTTACCGATAATGGTATTAATGGGTTGGATTCCGAAATCCAGCGCTTCAATGTAAATCTGTTGAGTGATTTGATGAGTTACTAATCTATATTTATGCTTCTAAATATCAAATGATTTGAACGAATTCATCAAGCTTCTGAGATTTACTAATTAAAAAGTTACATGTGAGAAAAGCACCTGTTAAAAACCTAGATTTACTAGCCGAGGTCACTGGGGTCACTCAGGCCTGTTGCCTACGCATCAATTCTTAGTTAAAACATTTGCTTTGTTTTTCATCTTCAATCACAAGAGAATAATGATGAATATTGCCTGAACCTCTTACTGAGAGAAAGTACATGTTATCAGTATGTTTGACCTTGAAGAAGCTGTGTATGTGTGTGTCAGCACTCTTTTGTTACAGGATGTTCTGAGGTGAACTACTGTCACGCAGGGGAGGTAAAATGACCATCTGTCATCCAGATAATCAATGGAGATATTCTTCTGACTCACAGCCCATATGTGGACATTTTCTGTTTATTTGTGCCTCTGTGCCTTAACCAATCAGAATCATTCAACCTGACGTGATGATGTAGTTTAGTGACCTATGTTAGAGTATTGTTGCTGTATTAAGTGTGTACGGCAGAGCGGCCTATGAACTCCTTGAGTGTTGAAGCTAACTTCTGCTGATGAAACTGCAAACTATTCTTCAGTAAAAAAATCCTTAAATTGATGCATCTGTTGACTCCTGGTCTTCAGTCATCATATCTGGTCCTACATTTATTTTTTTAGGTATTCATTACATTATATAGTTCAGTGTTAGTCTGATGCCAGTCAGATCCCATTTAGTTAAATAAAAAAAAAAAAGGTAGATAAAAGAACAAATGAGCAACTTCTACTGATAAGACACTTTTTGCCTTGGTCAATTTCAGCAACTTGCAATCCATCCACCCAGTTCACTCTGACACCTTATATAAGTCTTAGTTTTATTGATTGGCTTTATTGTGTATTTGCACATAGATCCATGTATGAACATACTAATGGAACAGAAATTACACTTTACACTTGTAAGATCAGTCACAAATCCCCATGCAACTAATCGTAAGATTACACTATAAGAAACACCAGTTTCAGATTACTTATGATATATGAGCTTTACAAATACCTGTGATACAGAAAAACTATAATGGAAAGGATTCAGATTTAAGACAAGATTAGGAAGTCCGGGCAACAAACAGTAGTCCACAATAAAATCAATAATATATATATATATTAATCAGGGATTCATAAAATCACATTTTCTTTTGCATTTGATTTTGAAATATTAATCAATTCAGTAAAATCATATAAAACAGCAGTATATCTGTACTCGTGTCCACATAGGTCTCAAATAATCACTTAGAATTCAGCTCATATTTATAAGATTTCAGATTCACATTCACATCGTCAGTTCATAAAACAGAAAACACTGTCATACCATACTTTTGTTCTAGTAATCAAGCACACAGCAAAAAATAAAATAAAACTACATTAAGCATGATTTATATGTCAATAACATATAGGCTACATACAAAAAAACAACGGATTTTTGGTGTGTATTTTACAAACTATAAATGTATTGTTTGCTATACCTAAAATAAACATTATGTGGTTGAAAACACTGAATAGTTGTGATATATGACAGCGCTGAGCGTCAGTCTCTGGCTCAGCCCCAGCCAAACTGCGAAAGCACATTTGAATTTAGCAGTTGATAATGTGATGCACTTCATGTGTCACAGAACTGAAGAAAAGCTCTCGGGAGCATGAGTAAACGTCACTTCCTTTGGATTTTGCATAAGGCATTTGTCAATTAGGCTAAAAGAAAATTTTTACATATATCTACACTGATCAGTAAGTCATGCAAAGACCATGTTTACATTGTTACAGATTATTACACGTTGATTCTCCTCATTATTCATCCTGATCCTGAGTTTGATTCACTTTATCTTCACTGAAACCTGTTATAAAAACACAGAAACATTCACAGTAAAAACACCAGGTTAAAAAATGAAAATAGTAAAGAATAAATAGTGTTGATAACAATGATGATAATTATATGTTCTCCTGCATTACATTGTTTCTGTTTATTAGCCTGTACCATAATGTATTACACATATATGTTGTATGTTGTGATTTGTAAATGTTAATTTAAATTATTCTTTGTTCTTTAGTCTTTTATTTCTGATATGATGCTAATTAATGGAGAGCACTGACGGTTAGATTCAATGGATATAAAAGGTCTTATTGTCCACTGGCTCAGGAGTCAATAATAATTTGTTAAATTAAACAATCAATGGTGTCCAATTAATGGGGTAAATTACTAAATATTAAATGGCTAAAATATACAGCAGCATTGTGTTCTTTGATCAAAACAGCACCAGATCTCCTCTATTAGTGTTAATGGTAAGGTTGGCTGTTCTGTCTAAAGTAAAACAACAAGATCATTGCTGGATTTAATATTTCTATATTAATGGTGTTTGTCAAGTTGTTTGCATGTAATACTTACACCTTTGCCTTGGTTACTTATACTTCTTGCAGTAAAACAACAGTTACAGCCCAAATCATCAGAGCAACACTGGCGGCACCAGATATTCCTGATACAGCAGCTGAACGTGAATCTGTAATGATAAAGACAGTCATTAGTGTGAATGTGTATGATCTATAACACACACTATAAACATCAGCATTATATAACCTGAGTGTAGATCTGATACTGTAATGATAAAGACAGACATTAGTGTGAATGTGTCTGATCTATAACACACACTATAAACATCAGCACTATATAACCTGAGTGTAGATCTGATACTGTAATGATAAAGACAGACATTAGTGTGAATGTGTCTGATCTATAACACACACTATAAACATCAGCACTATATAACCTGAGTGTAGATCTGATACTGTAATGATAAAGACAGACATTAGTGTGAGTGTGTCTGATCTATAACACACACTATAAACATCAGCACTATATACATGTTACACAACAGGCAGAAGTTTTGTGGGGTTGAAAGTTAACCAAGACATGTATTACTCTGCTAGGATACGTTCCCATCAAACGCTCATTTTACATTCATATTCTCACAGAGCTGCTGCTCAAGGTCTATTGGCTGAGATGTTTATAGGGGTCTGCTAATTGTCACACATTTATAATGAGTTGTATATGTTGTAAAATGTAATTATTTCATGCATATACATTGAAATCATTTCAAGTGTAACATTCTTACTATCTAAATAATTCATAAAGCACAGATGTACAGTAAATAAGATATTGATACTGAAAGATTTGATCTACTCACCACTGACAGTAACACTGATGGTCCTCTGAACGGTGTGTGAGCTGCTGATCATGTTTAGATGATAATCTTCAGAGTCTGTCATTCTGGAGCCACGGATAGTGAGAGATCCAGATGTTTCACTTAGCTGCAGTCTGCCGTTGAATTTCTCATCACTGGTGTCATGTGTTAAGAACTCATTGGTCCCTTTATTGATTTCAGCAATGAGATGGTTTTTAAACTTCCACAATATCAAGTCATGTCCTTGTATTTCAATACGACCAGTGTTCAAAATGATAGGTTCTCCTTCCATCACTGATACTGTCTTCATTTTACCTGTCACAGCAACAAACACAATGAAGGCAAGTCAGAGAGGCGAACAAAGAATTAGACACGCATACCATAAAATAAAAACCTTAGCTTGTTACAGCTTGGCTCAACTTCTTGCAATAGATGAAATCCTTATAAGAGTTTAATTTCCTTCAAGAAGTTCTTATATTTCTACCATTTCAAATAAAAACATGCCCATGAATGTCCCCACATCATGATATTTATGCATTAGTGTAATATGCAGGTAAATATTTGTATGATAAATTATATCTTGTATGGACATGAACAATTTTAATTGTTCAGGTCTTAAAAAGCATTGAATTTGACGTTAGAAACTGTGCAGCAATACTGCATATTGATAGGGATGATTGAAAACACATGACATGTTTGGTACTTTTGTCATGCGTTTTCTGTGCAAAGTTGTTCTTTATACAAGGGGGCATGTCACAGTATAGCCAAATTACAATACTGTAGCCTAATTATGAAGGTAAAACAGTAGCAAAACTCGAGAGCTTGCTAATTTGAATGTGAGAACTTGTAAAATTAATATTTGTATTTGTAAGTTGAAATTTATACTTGCAGCTCTGATGTGAAAAGCTGCATCTATCGATTTGCACACACAGACAATACTCAGAACACCTGTGTTTTGAATTCGAAGTTGCAGATTAATAGTTACAAATGTGTAAAGTGTCATTTACATAAACAAAATGGCAGGCACAATTGTATACTACACATTTATCTTTGTGCTTTCGTTCAGTTTCGTTGTACAACCACAAGTCGGCACTCACAACCTCTCATATCTGGCAGTACAGCTTCAAATCCTAGCGCTTTGACTTTTGCTACTCTTTTTGCGATATGCCTGTAGCAAAACTCACTCGTGCACTTGTAAATGCAGACTTGAGAGAGCAGAGTCGGGGGCGGGGCTGGGGTCGGAATGAAGTCATTTTATTGGTCGATGCCTCACCAATGAACAACGCCAGCCACAATGCAAACATTTGTATGCATATGTATCAGCTATTTTTTAAAACGCTTGGAAAATATTTTTATGAAATATCATTAGTTTTACTGGAATAGTTTTACAGAATATGAACGCAACACGTTTAATTGAGACAGTGGTATTAAAAGACCAAACAGGAAACACCATATAGCCTATAGACCTTATGCACCAGAGAAACAAGGGCGCCGCCATCTTTGGAAAATTGTCTTTTAACTTCCGTTTTGCGGTCGCTCTGTATATTTATATGGCATTTCTGTCCAGGAGTTATTAGCTTTTTAAGTGGATTTACTTAATGTAAAGTTAACGAAAGTTATCATGAGGACTGTAATGTTTAAAGCAGATGACTTAACAAATGTAAATCGACCGGGAAGATTTTAAAACGAGCCGTTCATTAATAAACACGCAAAACGCTGTGAAAATACAGACCGGAAGTCAAAAGACAATGAGCGCAGCGCTGAAAAGGGGCGGAGCTACATAAGGTCTATACAGAAAAAAATTGAGCACAGAATATGAACGCAACGCGTTTAATTGTACGT
The DNA here is from genome assembly GCA_023718395.1 of Leucaspius delineatus. Lineage (NCBI taxonomy): Eukaryota > Metazoa > Chordata > Actinopteri > Cypriniformes > Leuciscidae > Leucaspius > Leucaspius delineatus. The sequence goes on from CM043363.1 coordinate 30,576,727, forward strand.
TTTCCTCGAACCCAAGAAAACACTTAATGAGGCTTAATGGACCAACAGTTATAAAATAAAAATTAAAAACAATAAAAAAACACATAATTTGTTACTTTATTAATAAAACACTAGGCAGCAAGTTTATTTGCACTGAACACACATTTGCTTATATATATATATATATATATATATATATATATATATATATATATATATATATATGAAGAGTTCAGATGCTCGTATATTTAAATTCAATAATTTCACTTAAATGGCAGTGAAGATTACCTATTAATTATCATTTAAGTGAAATTACTGAACTTAAATATACGAGCTTGATAAAAATGATCATTCTATAAGAAAATTTCAAATGGCATTTAGAGGCTTTTGCATCTGAACTCTTCATATATATATATATATATACCATAGACTGTAAAAGACACACACACACGTACGTACATATATATATATATATGTACGTACGTGTGTGTGTGTGTGTGTGTGTGTGTGTCTTTTACAGTCTATGGTATATATACCATATATATATAGGGCATATATGGCATACGTCATATGTTTTACGTCATATTCTGTGCTCATCTGCTTTTCTGTAGTATGCATTAGCATTGTGTCTACTGAGTTTGATAATTTCGTTTATTTATTTTAATATCAGTCTAATGCATTAAGCCTTGTTAGTGTTTCAGTGCACGCGGGTTTCGTGACATCATCGAACTCCCATTTCATTGGCTAGGTGCCAACCAATAAAACGGCTCCTTTGACCCCACTCCTCCCGCCCCCCTTTCCCTCTCACCGCTTCTGAGTTTCAAGTGCACAAGTTAGTTTTGCACCTGATATATCGCGAAAATAGTAGCAAAAGTCAAGGCGCGAAATTTGAAATTGCAGTGACGGATTTGAGAAGCTGCAAGTGCTTAATTGAGGAAGTACCGCGAATGTGAACGTAAGATTAAACGCAAAATATATATTACAAGTTTGTGTCTGTCGTTGTATTTCTGTGAATGGCATTTTACACATTTGTGTCTACTTGTCTGCAGCTTCAGATTCAGAATACAGGTTTGTGACTATTGTTTGCGAGTGCAAATTTCAACATTCAACTTCAGATTTTTATTTTACAGGTTTTCACATTGGAGCTGTGAGTGTAAATGTTCATGTACAAGTACAAATATTTATTGTACAAGTTCTCAAATTCACATTTACATGCTCTCGAGTTTTGCTACTGTTTTACCTTCATACTAATTAGTTTTACTGGAAACATTTGAACACAAAAATAATAAACATGTTACAATATTGTAGCGCACAGACTCTTTTTAACTGTTGTGAAATTGTTGTTTAATCAACCGGCAGCTAGGGTTAATGCGGTGAGTTCGGAACAGGCCGGGTAGAGAGAAACGAGCGAGTGAGTTAGGCTGGTCCATTTGTGTACATTTCTTCTTGCATTACGCAATTAAAAGTTAAGAAACGGAGCCTCTTTAGACAATAGCCTACAAGTCGATACAGGACGATACTTCAGTCTGTCGTTCTTTTTAGACGATACAATATTAATTAAGCATATGATAAACTATTGGAAATCCATCTCAGTACATTATTAAATAAATCCTGCATACATTTCAATTTAATGTAATGTAGCCTAATCTTAACAGTTTTTTGCTAACTGTTCACTAGAGTCAGAGTCAATAATATAATTTCACAGAACAACTAGGCTACTCACCAACAGCAATATAGAATTGTCTGTGTAAAATCATACTGATGGTGTTGATCTCCATTGTATATTCTCCAGACTGATCGAAGCGGATGTTTCTGATGTTGAGGTCTCTGGTTTGATCATTCTTATCAATGTTTCTCCATCTCGTGTCAACAGGGCTGTTTAATCCATTAACTTGCGCAAGACCATAGCTGGTTCCAATGTTTGTAAATTGACACTTACTGAATGATTTTACGATCACAACTTTAATTCATATTGACAAACAATGCATAATTTGAAAGATTAAAGGCTCAAGCATCGATATTTACGATCGTAATGTCATAGCGACAACATAATTTTAATTCGTAGCCTATCAAGAGATCATAACAATTCACGTAACTTCAAATTGTTTTTTTTTTATTATTATTTTTGTCAATTGAAAATGACAGATCCATTACATCATACAAAACAGGGGTGGTTATATTGGCAATAATCCAAAGCATAAAATCAGATCAGAGATTTTAGTCCAAAAAGGGCTAATCTAAGAGAAATGTCATTTAAATCAGCTTCGTTTACGTATAACATATCTTCAGAGAGAATAATAATTCTTGCCAATTCTTTGGTAAATAATGTACTCTAAGAGTATCAATAGTTCAACTTTACATCATCTTGCTTGCTAGAATCTACAAAATAACCCCGCCTCCAGCGTTCTTTGTGAGGCGCTGATTGGTCAGTGATTCAAAATGTTCTAACAGCGACACCGACTTCTGTGTTATCCAAATATGGCCGACCTATAATAATATTCACTGCACACAGTCAGCCAGTGTAATGATAGTAAAGTTCTGATTGATGGAAAATGCAGCCAACATATAAATAATCTGTCAGCCTTGTGTGTAGGTTTTCAAACATATAAGTTTGTAGTTAGGCATTTTAATGTTAGGCTATTCCTAGTGAAGGTGCATTGTGTAATTTATGCTTCACTGGAATGGAATTGTAAAAATAATGACAATTCGCAAAATATCCAAATAGGTTTCCTGAAGCATGTCTGCCTCTGTCTTGGCCCTTGTTTTTTTTTTTTTTTTAACCAAACTCACTTCATTGGTTTAGCCAGTGTTGCTATGTCAGTCTCCTCTGGATTCTGAAACACACATATCAATGTATGATAGCACCACACAATCATGGTGTTAAACTTTTCTGGGAATCAACCTAAAAATTATTTATTGCTGACTCAAACACTGAAAATACCAGTTTGCAATCACAGATTTGAATATTAGCATTAGAATTTGAAATTTAACTGAGAACAGAAGAGTAGAAATAAATGTCAGACATCTAGTCATGTTCAGAACTTGTGATAAACCATTGTGCTTTTAGACAGCCTAACTGTTCAGACAAAGCATAACTGATTTAATGTTCATAAACTGCAGCTTAACAAATTGTGCTCAATTATAACTTGTGGTATGTTGTGGTTCACCTTCTATAAATTGCTAATCGTTCTTTTCAGGTTCTCCAAATGTCTTTTTTTATGTGCTTTCACTAACAAAGAATATTACACGAACATCATTTTTAGTGTCTTCTACTTCAGATTTCAATTATAACTTGTTCAGACTTTAACTTTATTACTTTCCAAATTGTTCTGGCACAGTTTCATATGTTTATTCCTAAATACCCTTTATGCAAATTAAATAATAATTGCTTTTTCAAAATCTATAATCTTCTCTTACCATTTTATCCTAGTAATATAATTAATTATGATACATGAACATCAAACTCACAACTTTCATCTTTCTAAAGAGACCAGAATTAAGCCTGTACTCCAGAGTGTTCATGAACTGTGTCTGTTTTAGTCTGTGTATGTCAGGTTTGGGGTTAAGCTCAACTAGTGGAGGCGACTGTTAACAGGTTAAGTCTTGATCTCCAAACTTCCACTTGATCTGATCATCTCTCTGTATATCAGTAACACCAGTGTTTAGAGTGACAGTATCTCCCTCAGTCACTGATACTGACTTCACTCCATCTGCATCAACAAAAAACACATCTGGAGAACAAACGGAAATGGTTTAATCTTATGCTGCAAGTCACTTTCATACAATACATTTTTAAATGTACATGCACTATGGGGCAAAAATGCCTGGGACCCAGAATATTTGTGACTCAAAATCTAAGTTAAATCTGAAAATTAGCAGAAAGATTTTGAAAGATTTTAAACAAAGATTAAAATGTGATTTAACAATTTAACAAGCAATATTTCAGACTATGTACTATTTTTTGTGAGTAATCAAATGTAATAAGTGACACTGTTAATGTAACTCTTTGTACGGACAAGAGATTCCCAAACTTTTTTGTCAGCTGAAGCTCTTTGACCGAAAGTATTTTCTTGAAGTCCCCCCAGGAAGTTTATATTTCAATAAATTAACAACCCACTTGCATGTAAATGTTTCTCTGTTGTCAGTTAATGGTCACATGGCGTGCAGGTAAAAACAGAAATATTTCATTTGTTTTATTGTAAGTGTTTTTATTCTTATTTTAAGATTATTTATTATAATTTAACATTATTATGATTTTATATGTGTCATCGACTCAAGAACCCCCTTCAATTCCCTCACAAACCCCTAGGTGTTCATGACCTTCAAGGGTTAGTTCACCCAAAAATGTAAATTCTGTCATTAATTACTCACCTTCATGTTGCTCCAAACCGGTAAGCCCTTAGTTTATTCAAAAACTATTCAACTATTCATTATTCAACAATCTCTTCTCTTCCACGTTTACTCTCCTACGCTGTTGACCCAAGTAATCACAGTGCAGCGATTTCATCGTCAGAAAGCCGGCTCACTATTGGCCGACACTAGTCACGTGAGCACCACGACACATGCATGTGATGCTGACGCAGGGGCTGGCCAATAGTGAGCTGGCATTCTTACGTAGAATCTGAAACCGCTGCACTGTTTACACTACGTCAACAGCGTAGGAGAATGACATGGAAGAGAAGATATTGTTGAATAAAGTCGTTATTTTTGTTTTGTTTTTTGCGCACAAAAAAAGTATTCTCATCACTTCATAGCATTAAGGTTAAACCACTGTACTCACGTAGTTTACCAATGTCTTTACTATCTTTCTGGGCCTTGAAAGTTGAAATGACGTTGATGTCTATGACAGGACAAAAAGCTCTTGGATTTCATAAAAAATATCTTAATTTGTGTTCCGAAATGAACAAAGGTCTAACGGGTTTGGAACGACATGAGGGTGAATAATTAACCCCTTCAGTTTGGTAAACCCTGATACAGACGGTCAGATGTTTTTTCTTCCGTTGAAACTCAAGATGCTCATTGGAACATTTCAAATCATGCTGGTGAACAAGATCATCAGGTTTTGTGTCACTTTAAAGATTGACATTGAGCCTTCAAGATCTGTTTCTCCTCTATACCTACTCTTTTGATAAAAACAAACTAAAATCTTGATATCTGGAAATAAAGGAGCTCAGAATCAGTAATTTCAACCAAAACAATGGTAACGCAACATGACATAGGACTTCATTTGTGGTAACAGGATTTATGTCCTCATGGTTTAATGCCAATGAAATATTTAAATAAAAGGGGGACAGGAATTCAATTAAATGTTTGAACTTCCATATAGTAATCACTAAAAACATTAAAATAATAAATTCTCTCAAAATAGTGTGCATATTAAAATGTTTAAAAAATATAGTCTGAGTACACACACACACACACACACACACACACACACACACACACACACACACACACACACATATATATATATATATATAAGAACATTCAATCAAGTTCCCAATGACCCTTATTTTGAAGTTCAGTTTGATTCTGATGTATCATTTTTACATTTTCCATGTGTTCCTGTATTGTTGGTTATCATATTTACTCATTACTTTCACCTGTCTATCAGCTCTTGCTTGTTCTGAAAGCAGGCCTGTGTTTAGGTAATCTGGGTCCATTCTCATCACAATACAACTTTTGTGGAGAATGTAGATGGTTTGTGTGCTGTTGCTGTTCTCCAGTGTTTTCCTTGTGCTCACTAGTTCTGTATTTTGTTTATATAAAGTACCCGTGATAAAGCATGTGATAAATTTAAAAAAAAAAGTATTAAAAGTAAAAGTGTTATTTATATATAAAATATTTACATGTATATATATAATATAAATTATGTATAAATATATATACAGTATATATATGCAAATATTTCTTTAGTATATACATAAATGTGTGTGTATTTGTATATACAAAATAATTTTTACGACAGTTTTGGATGCGAAACGTTAAACCATTGAGCTTTTATTTTGGCGGAAAACCGCAGTGCTTCTTTTTGTTGACAACATATTTATAAAAAAAAAAAAAACATAAAATAAAATAATATGAATTTGGGAAATGGTTGGCGCAAATTGCGTTTCCAAATGCAAGTTATAAGCGACTCAAACACTAGAGTAGCATTACTGTGAATTAATACTATATTACATCACGACTGTTGCGATTTGATGTTTGCACTAAATATCACATTCTCAAAATCATGCATTGTCAAAATTCATAAAAAAAAAGTTACCGGGCAACTGTCGAGTAGTATCGTTTCAACGGTCATTTTTACTCGCATTTGCCGCTTTGAAACCCTGTCAGAAGCAAGCCATGCATTAAATGATAAATATTAGAAAACGTAACATTTTGCAGTTTATTTTGTAATTATTTAAGGCTATTTCACGATTTCAATCATCATAAGTGTTTATGAACTTAAGGAACTTAAGTTATTCATAAAGGATTATTGTGTATAAATGTGATTATTTCAACTCATCTTCACAAACAGGTAATCCACATAATGATCACACTGAGTTACTCACCGCGGACAGTGACAATGAATCTGTATTTGTTCTCATTCATGCTGTCCTTGATCTTTAGTTCATAAACTCCAGAGTCTGTGGTCCTGATGTTTGAGATGGTCAGAGATCCGGTCTGATCATCCAGCTTCAGCCTGTCTCTGAATCTCTCTTCATTATTCCCAGGTACTGTGATTTTGTTGACTTCTCTATCGATCTGTGCTATGATATTGCTTTCACCTTCAATCTTCCACTGCAGCTCATCTCCCTTTGTTTCAGTAAAATCAGTGTTTAGAGTGAGAGAATCTCCCACCATCACTGACACTGACTTCACTGCATCATCACCAAACACACCTGAGGAACAAACAGAAAGTTTCTAAATAGATTATGCTTGTAAAACTGTCAAGATTTCCATTTGCATGCACTTCTAAAACATATGTATTTAACTCTAACACTGTGACATATGCTAATTCCATTTACTAAACAATATACAGGTCGTAAAATAAAGATTCAGGCAATTAGATTTCCTAACATAATTCCTGACACTATTTTAAAGTGTAGCAAATGCTGTGAATCGCAGATCTGTTGCATTTTTGTGTTTTTCAATTAAACCTGTCATGACTTGTAAACTGTCAAAAGTAAGTCCCTGTATCAGGAAGATCACATGCAAAAAGAACATGCACAAATAAATAAACCTGAGTTTAAACGCGATACACGGTATTTAATAGTACAGCCTGAAAACATGGTAATTTCACATGTCTAATACAAATAATTGCAATTGTGTAACATATAATATCATTTTATATCAATTAACACGTGACCAGATTTAACATACAGTACATACTGACACAAAGATAAAAACAAAATAGCATACTTTTTTTTTTTTACACTATCTTGTTATTTTAACTTTTTAATTCTTTCTATTATTGTTTTCACCTTACTGTTTTTGATTAAAATGTCTCCTAGAGACCTTATGTAGCTCTGCAGCTTTTCAGTCTTCCAGGTTTGTATTTCCACAGCATGAAGATCTTACAGATTTATGAATGAACCGCTCGTTTTTAAAATGCCATATGAAATACACAATGGAAGTTCAAACACAAAATTCTAGAGATGGTTACGCAACCCGAAAGTTCCTTCGAGATTTACTGTATATGGGGATTTAGTTTACACTTTATTTTAAGGTGTCCCTGTTACAGTGTAATTATACATTAAGTATTGAGTAATATGAATTAACAACACGCACTTACTATAGAGTTAGGGTAGGATTAAGATTTGGTTGAGGGTTAGTTGCATGTAGTTATGCATGGACACTGTTATGTTAGGCTATATAACAAAACGTAAAAATATCGTCACGTTATGTTTACCACAGGCTTTGTTTTACTCATAAATAAAATTTAAAAAAGAGAAAACCATAGGAAAATCTTATAGGAACCATCGGCGAATTAGACTTCCGGGTTCTGACGTCATCCCACTCTATTGGCTGATCCTTGAATTATAAATGAATAAATATGAATATATATAAATAAATATTAATTTTGTGTTCTAAATCTAAACTTTCTAGATTGTATTTCCTTAAATTTTAATTTCAAGATCAATTGGATAAAACAGCTACAAATCCTGTTTAGTTTTGTAATATTCTTCCTAATCTTGAAAAATTCTTCCTAATCAACTTAAATACCTGGACACTCTCCTTACATCCAGCAACTCTAAGCCCTTAAAACTGTCATTTCTATGGTAATTCTCAATATAGCCTACACTGGAAATGGTTTTGTATGTTCTTGCAATCATACAATAAAACATAATAATAATTAACTGCAATCTTTAAAGAGAAACAAGGTTTGGTCGGGTGGCATATTTATTCTGAAGAAATAGAAACTTGTCAACACAACGATAAACCAAACCCACCTGCTGTTACAGGATCAAGTTGTAACAGCAATAAAAATTCTCTCTAATTTTACTCGTTTGATGGTAACCACGTGTTTTCTATTTCCGCTTTAGACCTAGTTCCACTGAAAGTTGTAATGCAATAAACATTATCACGCATCGTCCTTAAATTAAGAAGAAAGAAACGTTAAAATGTTATTCATATTGATAGGATATCAAGTTCACCAACATCTTACTAAAGATGCGTTAATGTGCTTTATTTGTGTCTTCAGTTCTCTCGCGCCACGACTGACAACACTTAGCTCACAAAACCTAAATAGACCAAAAATGATTCTGATTTTTTCTGTTCTATTCCACTATAAGCAGCAACACTGTTTGTGTTGTCGGTTTTCACGTAAAATAGTGAACGAAAATTGCAGGGCGTCAGAACCCTCTAGTTTTCACTATCAAACACATGCACAAAATAACTTACTAAAATTACCCTTATAATGGTGCTGACATCCTGTCATTATTCACAGTGTTATTTATATTTGTATAATAGTAATAATAGTTAAGAATGGTAAGAAACACTGGTTCAGAATTTCACCAAAAAAAAAAAAAAAAAAAAAATCAGAACATGCGCCTTTTGAAAACCGAAAGTGTCGACTTAACGTGACTCACCGTGAACAAGTAATACAAGCCCCAAAAGGAGAGAAAGGTTCCTCATGTTGATGTCACTTCTTACCGCATCCAAACTGAATGACAGCAGTGATCCAGGATCGCCTACTGATGATGATGATGATGATGATGATGGGCTCTAATCAAACGGACCAAGTCACGTGATTTCTGCGAAGGTAGCGGATGTGTTACGTCATACTAGTGTCCCAAAGTGAACCTGTAGAGTTGGTTAAAAGGTTGAACATTTTCACAGAGAGAGAGAGAGAGAGAGAGAGAGAGAGAGAGAGAGAGAGAGAGAGAGAGAGAGAGAGAGAGAGAATATTAATTCTTGATATTTCTAATCTTCTGAGTAATCTTGTCAGTGTCATAGCCTAAGCCTAATAACTGGAACTGTCAACAGAATCAAGACAAGTGCTGCTGTTAATCAGTACAGATACAGTACAAGTCAGTACAAGTTATTTATGTGGAAATCAGTTTAAAACTCACCCACTTGTCTGGATCATCTGCATAACCTATTATTAGCATATATTTCCTATGAGCATAACCTGTTATAAGTCACATTTTACCCATGAGCATTTAATCGCCATACAACAAAATTGTCTGATCCTGTTTTGGTCAAAATGTACATTGTAGGGGGGAAAATGCCCAATACAACTATTTTGTCATTTTGAAAGAAAACTGTTAAAATGTTGAAATAAACAGTTCTGTTACATCATCGTGAGGTCAACTTCAGTTTGTTACCCATTAATCAGATATTTTCATTTCAGGACACTAGGAGGCGAAGTTGTGCAATATATAGCCTAAATACTAAATGTAGTGTCACATGATTTGAAATTATGGCTTGATATCTCAAGTCATGCTCAGTTTCCTTGTAATCACATATCTACATCAAACAAAATGCAAAATGTGATGATAGCAGGGAATGAATAAACACTGTGAACTTTCAAATCTCTCTAAATGCACATTTACATTAAATTGTGCAAAGAAAATGGCGGGTTAAATACATAAGAACATTGAGTGAAAGTGTACGTGTGCTGAGACATACAGTCTTCAGGATGTGGTCTGCTGAAACTGTGTTCTGGCCTGCAGAAGAGATGATGATGATGATGATGATGATGATGATTGACACATCAGTGTTAAACAAGTTGAAAAACAATTCTAATAGCTTATATGTCATTGGTCTAGGAACTGAAATTAACAAAAATATATAGTCGCTGTAAAATGAGAAGTGAGATAAAAAACAAACACAGAATTGACGTGTACACAATAATGTGACTTGAATCAAGTCAGTTCTTCATTGTATTCTATTCAATGTCTTTTGTGAGGTTTGAAAATGATGTTTTTTTTAATGCTGTTGATCCCTAGACAACATAATATGAGAACATTAAGGGTCAGTCGTGTCTGCCGAGACAGATACTGTCACAGGATGTGGTCTACTGGAAACTCAAAGTCACTAAAAAATGCATGAAATGAGAAGTGAAAATAACATGTGTAAGAAGAATTAATGTGTAATCTTGAATCAAGTCAGCTCTTCGTTGCACTTTATTCAGTGTATTCCGTGAGGATTGTAAATGAGGGAAAGGTTTAGTTAATGCTGTTGTTCCTCATAGACACGATATGTAACCGCAGAAGAGAAGATGTTGAAATAACCACAAGAACTGAGACCGTCTCAGAACTGATCAGATCCTATTTAAGATTATTTGCATTCAATGGCTGCAGAATTGTTATCTGAAAACAACTCTAAACATGAGTCTGATCTGATTGGACTAGCCTATTAGAATTAAAAGTGAACAAAAAGTCTTAAACAAGAAGCAAAATAAAGAGAACCTAAAAAAAAGGCGAGAACACAGAAACAGACACAAATAAAATGTGATCATTTTCCTGGATGCCTGAGTGTTAGTGTGTGTGAATGGCCAATGACTTCCCACTCAAAACAGCTTTACTTTGGAATAAAACCAGTCAAATGTGTTTTTTTTCTCTTGCAAGTTATAACATGTTTCCACAGAATACTTTAGACACTCTCAGCTCAGTTTCTGAGTTAAAGTGAAACTGCTGTGGTCTGAGTTTATTTCAGGTTAGTTTAGTGGAAGAGTGACCCGAATGAATGTGGTTTCTGTTGAGTGGACAAACGTCTTGCTCCTGTTTACTATTGCATGTGTGCGGTTAACTGATGGGTAAATGGACAAAGACATTATTTTCCTTTAAGACTTCCTTTTTTACTCACATCTATTGAATGTAGACTGAACCAAACGAGTGCTGCAAGAGAAAAATGACATGCAACACCTCTGCGAGTATGAGAGCTGTGTGTCAGAATTCAAGGGTCTCAAACACAAAGTTAGTTCATGCATTCATGACCGACTAGATTACTGTAGTGCATTATTAGCCGGTTGTCCTGCATCCTCAATATACAAGTCCAAAATGCAGCTGCTAGAGTTCTTACTAGGTCAAGAAAATATGATCAACATTAATTTTATCTTCTGGTTACATATTAAGTTCTGATTGCTACTGACCTAAGTCTCTAAACAGTTTAGCTCCTGGGTATTTAAAGGGATAGTTCACCCAAAAATGAAAATTATGTCATCATCTACTCACCCTCAAGTTGTTTCAAACTTAAAAAAGGAAATATTTTGAAGAATACCGGTAACCAAACAGACTTCCAGAATTATTATTTTTTTCTATACTATGGAAGTCAATGGGCTCCATCAACATTCTTCAAAATATCTTCTTTTGTGTTCAGCAAAAGAAAGACATTCATACAGGTTTGAAATAACTTGAGGTTGAGTAAATGATTTTGATCATTTTAAGTGAACTATTCCTTTAACCTATCTTATATCGCCTTACAATCCATCACACTCTTTAAGGTCACAAAACTATGGTCTTCTGATAGTACCTAGAATATCTAAGTCCACTGAGGAAGAGCGTTTTCACATTTGGCTCCTTAACTCTGGAATAGCCTTCATGATAATGTTTGGCGCTCTACTTGTATTTACATTACTGAAATACATAACTTAGACAGTTACCTCTGATAACAGATCACTCTAAATTTGAATGTAGGCACGTGTATTTTCTGTAAAGCTGCTTTGAAACGATGTGTATTGTGGAAAGTGTTATAGTCTGTATTGAATTGAATTGACCAAGAAAACAGAATCATTCAAGAGCATCATTCTATTGAATATCTTGAGGAACACAGACTGATTAAAGACAAGATTATTATAAACACCCGAGCTGCCACACCAATAGCGCTGAGCTGCTAAACTGAGCGCGTTCTTGTACACCAAACTGAGCGCGTTCTCGCGCGGATTCACGGAGGCGCGCAGAGGGGAGGAGTTTCTCTGTTTGACTCTAAACCTCAAATTATCTATTCTACAGACAGTATTTCGAGGTATTTACAGATAGTATTTTAAAACACTTTCTGTCGAAATCGGCTGCAAACTATAGCGATTTATCTCAAACGGTTGGAGAAAATGATCCACGCGTTTATTTTCTTCTGTTTGTGTTTTTTTCATCTGGTTGGTAAGTACATCCTATGACGTCACTCGAAATAACACACATGATGTTTAAGTCCGTGGATTTGAAATTTGCGCGTTAGAAAAATAAACTATTTTGCATCTGTTTTTTCACTGTATTTACTCAAGATTATCTTTGCAAGATTTAGAAACCTTTATTAGTAGAAAACTGAAGTGTATGATAGAAATGTGTGTATTTGATGTGCATTTTTATACTGAGAATGACAATTTGGAATGTAACGAACAACATTATACAGTTATTTTGTTTTATTAGGAAATTACCATATACATAAAAAGACCTGGGCTCAATGCAAAGTTTGCAAACCAAATTTTGCACATTATCACATTTAAAAAATTACTAAATTAAATGTAAATCTTTTAGAATTTTTTTTAAAGCACTGGATTTTATGTAATTTTTCTATTTTTTATTTCTATTTTTGTTATTTATTGTGTTTTTTTTTTTTTTTTTTTTTTTTCATTTCCTGGCGGCTAATGTTAATGGTTTAATGTGAATATGTAATATCTCTTGTTCTCATGGCATTAACGTAAGAGGATTTCCATTTTTGGTATTAGTACAGTAAGGTTAAATTCGTTAACGTTAGTGAATATAATATGGTGTCATTGACTAAAAAAGAAAGATAATTAGCATTTATTAATCTATAGATAGATATAGGTTAGGCCTACTGTTAATTTCTACCTGCTTACTAATACATTAAAGTTGTATAAATTAACAGTATCATAAACATGAGCTAACAATGAATAAGTTTATAAATCAACATTAACCAGATTAAAATATGCTGTAAATATTGTTGTTTGTTGTTAACTCATGACACATTGTAATGTTAACAAATAGGACGTTATTGTAAAGTGTTGCCATATTTTTTATATTTACATTCTTTAATATTGTTCTTCAGGTGTGCTTGTTGCTGAGTCAGATGTGGTAAAGGCAGTGCCAGTGACGGTGGGGGATTCTGTCACTCTAGAATCTATTACTGATATACAGGGATATGACAAGATAGAGTGGAGGTTTGGAACCATTCGCATTGCTAGAATCAGGAAAATGAATGGTATCTTCTCTACAGATTATAATGACTGGAGATTCATAGACAGACTCCAGTTGGATAATCACACTGGATCTCTCACCATCACAAGCATCAGCCATGAACACAGTGGAGTTTATAAACAAAGCATTGATACTAAGGATCCAGCCGCGATTTACAATGTTACTGTTTATTGTGAGTAGATTTCTTCTTATTTTGTAGAGTGCATTTTCCTGTCTTTGTGTATTCATGTTAGTTCCATTTACCCATAATAATATTTCAGAATACAACTTTATATTCATCTTTAAAAAAAGAAAGAAGCTTTTTATGCCATTTTTGTCTCAGTGTAATTAAATTTGAATCTATTATAAATGTTAGGATACGAGTTAAAATGATGACGGTATCAGTGCTCTTTTTGCACTCTTTGCACTAACTGACATACATTATAATAAACTCGGACTCAGTGAACGTTGAATCCCTAACAAAGCATCCCTCTTACTAACTGTCATTTATTTCTTGTGTTTTCCAGCTCCTCTGCCCATTCCTGACATCTCTAGTTACTGTACACAACATCCTTTATCAAAATGTTCATTGCTGTGTTCAGTGTTAAATGTGAGTCATGTGACTCTCTCCTGGTACAAAGGAATCAGTGTATTGTCCAGCATCAGTGTGTCTGATCTCAGCATCAGTCTCTCTCTACCTCTGGAGGTGGAATATCAGGATAAAAACACCTACAGCTGTGTGCTGAACAATCCCGTCAGCAACGAGACCAAACACATCAGTGATCTCAATTGGTTGAGTTCAGGTAGGTCTGGAGTGATGTTAGAGGTTTTTCGTTGGTGTTATTTATTTAGTTGTTTACTACTTATTGTCTTTCCTCAGGCTGCAACCTTTGTTTTGACACCACTGAAGCTGTGATCCGATTGGTCGTCACTGCTCTGATGGGCGTGGCTGCGGTGGCTGCCATTGTTGTCCTGGTTTATGACATCAAATCCAGAACAGGAGTGGAGAGAACAAACATCAACATCAGACATCGATGAACCAGATATTGTAAACAAGAATGTTAAACTATCAATTACAATGAGGAGAAATAATATTGTTTTTTTACTTTATAAATGAATGACATTTAATATGTCTCAATATGAGGTGAATCCAGCCCTGACTCACTCTCATGTCGTTCCAAACCGTAAGACTTTTGTTGACGATATGAAGATATTTTAATTCAATCTGAGAGCTTTTTGTTCCTTCATTGACAGCTGCGCAACTACTACTTTGATGCTTCAAAAAGTTAACAAAGAGAACATAAAACTAATCCTCATGAATTGAGTGGTTTAGTCCAAATTTTCTGAAGTCACGATTTCTTTATATGATGGACAGATTGAATTTAGGCTTTTTTCACATATTGATCAGTGAACATAAAAAGAAGCTCAACCGAACATGCTTGATCACAAGAACAAACCTCATTGGTTCTCGTTGAAGCTCAAACGTGCTGCGTAACACAAGAGTGAACCTCATTGGTTCTTGCTGAAGCTCAAACGTGCTGCGTAACACGAGAATGAACCTCATTGGTTCTTGCTGAAGCTCAAACGTGCTGCGTAACACAAGAGTGAACCTCATTGGTTCTTGCTGAAGCTCAAACGTGCTGCGTAACACGAGAATGAACCTCATTGGTTGTCGCTGAAGCTCAAACGTGCTGCGTAACACGAGAGTGAACCTCATTGGTTCTCACTGAAGCTCAAACGTGCTGCGTAACACAAGAACAAACCTCATTGGTTCTCGCTGAAGCTCAAACGTGCTGCGTAACACAAGAACAAACCTCATTGGTTCTCGCTGAAGCTCAAACGTGCTGCGTAACACAAGAATGAACCTCATTGGTTCTTGCGGAAGCTCAAACGTGCTGCGTAACACAAGAATGAACCTCATTGGTTCTTGCGGAAGCTCAAACGTGCTGCGTAACACGAGAATGAACCTCATTGGTTCTTGCGGAAGCTCAAACGTGCTGCGTAACACAAGAATGAACCTCATTGGTTCTTGCGGAAGCTCAAACGTGCTGCGTAACACAAGAATGAACCTCATTGGTTCTTGCAGAAGCTCAAACGTGCTGCGTAACACAAGAATGAACCTCATTGGTTCTTGCAGAAGCTCAAACGTGCTGCGTAACACAAGAATGAACCTCATTGGTTCTCGCTGAAGCTCAAACGTGCTGCGTAACACGAGAGTGAACCTCATTGGTTCTCACTGAAGCTCAAACGTGCTGCGTAACACGAGAATGAACCTCATTGGTTCTTGCTGAAGTTCAAACGTGCTGCGTAACACGAGAATGAATGCCAAAGGTTGTGAGTGTTAGAAATCAGGAATGATGTGAGGATATTGTGTTTTTCATCTTCAAACCAAACTTGGTTCTTCAGCCGACAAAGTTTAGCAGCTTCCCATAATGTTCACGCATTAGGTCCATAGGCGGAGAGAAGCCAGTCTTTTGTGGCTGTTCGAATGCATACGACCACATGAGTGTTTATACTACGAAAGCAATCCAGTCGAATGCGTTTTCAAAAACCTCTGGAAGTTGTTCGAAAGTGGACGTTTTAGACCCCGTTTACACCTCTATTTAGCTTTGTCCAATTGTTATCCGATCAACCAAAACATTGAACTGTTCAGCTTTAGTTAGGCTAACGACTGCAATTCTGTTTGGCCTGCTCTCGAAGTTGCACCAGTTGACGATTAAAGTTATTTTCCAAAATTTGAATGGCTTCCAGTATGTCCAGGGACCTCACCTTCCTTTGATGCAGTTTTGCTCTTCTTCCTGGCTGTAATTTTGCTCGGAGTTGTTGGCGAGTTGTCTTTTCTTTTCTCTTTTGAAAATTTTGACTAAACCGCTCGATTCATATGGTTTAGTTTAATGATCTCTTTGGGAACTTTTTGAAGCGTCAGAGTGATAGTTGGTTAGACTGTCAATGGAGGGACAGAAATCTCTCAGATTTCATTAAAATATCTTAATATCTTCATTTGTGTTTCAAATAATGAACAAAAAACTAATTTTTTGGGTGAACTATCCCTTTAATAAAGTTACTGATGACTTTGCTTCTGTGAAAGTCAGAAGACTGGTACTAAGGCACCTTGGAGAGTCACAACAGCAGTTCAAAGTATGAAAAGAAAGTGCAGAAATGCTGAGCGTATGTGGCGGAAGACGAAACTAGCAGTCTATCTATAAACATCTATAAAGACAGCCTTCATGCTTTCAATGTGGAAGTAGGCACAGCTAGACAGACATTCTTTTCAAATATTATAACAGCAACTTAAAAAACACCTGCACTCTTTTTGCTACTGACTAACAACCCCAAAGCAAGTGAATTGAGTCTGCTTCCTTATTTTTGAGAAGAGAAATAATTTCAGAAAGGCGTAGAGCAAAGGCATATCCACGTGCTGGAAAACTGGGTCGGGCTTTCTGGGATGGTCCTCATATGGTTCAGGTCATAGTTAAAAGAGATGGGATACAATGTGAACTGATGACTGTAAGTCTGAGTGGACATCCATGACATGTGGAGTCCCACAAGGCTCAATTCTTTCACGGCTCCCATTAAACCTGTACTCTCCCACTGAGCCAAATAATGAGAAAGAGCCAAATTGCTTACCACAGCTATGCAGACGACACACAGATCTACTTAGCCCTTTCGCCTAACGATTACAGCCCCATTGACTCCCTGTGCCAATGCATTGATGAAGTCAACAGTTGGATGTGTAAAAACTTTCTTCAGTTAAACAAAGACAAAACTGTCATAAAACTGTCACAAAAAGTCATTGCATTTGGAAACAAAGATGAAGTTCTCAAGGTGAACGCATACCTTGACGCTAGGGGTCTAACAACTAAAAATCAAGTCAGGAATCTTGATGCAATTTTGGAGTCAGACCTTAGTTTCAGCAGTCCTGTAAAAGCAATAACTAAATCAGCATACTATCATCTAAAAAAATATAGCAATAATAGATTTTTTGTTTCCAGTCAAGACTTAAAGAAACTTGTTCATGCTTTCATCACCAGCAGGGTGGATTATTGTAATGGAAAAAAAAACTGACTTTCAGTTAAATTTAGGATTGATTTTGAACTATCATTACTTGTATATAAATCACTCAATGGCCTAGAATCTCAATACATTGCAGATATGCTCACTAAATATAAACCTAACAGACATGCAGATCATCAGGATCAAGTCAGTTAGACATACCAAGGGTTCACTCTAAGCATGGTGAGACCACTTTTAGCTATATTATGCCAGTCACAACTGAAACCAGTTTCCAGAAGAAATCAACAGTATTCAAATCCAGACTCAAAACACATCTTAGCTGTGCATTTACTGAATGAGCACTGTGCTACATCTGACTGACTGCACTGTATCTTATTCATGCCTCATCTTTTAATTCTTTTTATAACTATTTTGATACATATACATACATTTCAATCATTCTTTTTTAGTTGCTTTTATTGTCATTCTTATTTCTTATGCACTTGTTGTGATTATTTTATGATTAATGTTTATGTAAAGCAATTTGAATTACCATTGTGTAAGAAATGTGATATACAGGAAATAAACTTGCCTTGCTTACCTTATGACACAATTCAATTTAATGAATTCAAAAATCAAGTACTTATATAATATTACATTTTAGGAAGAAGCTGAAGACCTTAGATTTTAAAATAAAATAAAAGTGAGCAGGGCCCACAATCCATGGGAATTATAAGCAACATGGTATAAGATTATTTTGTCCCTTCAAAAATGTCTGAAGTTTAAAATCTCACTTAATACATGATGAAACATTAAGGGTCAGTTTGTGTCTGCTGAGAGACTGTCAAACATCTACAGGATGTGGTCTGGAACTCAAAGGGACAAAACATATATGAAATGAGACGTGAAAATAACAACACAAACAAAGAATTAATGTGTAAAGCTCTTCATCATTGTACTCAGTGTATTTCGTGAGGTTTGGAAATAAACAAGAGGTTTGGTTAATGCTGTTGTTTTCTAGACAGGGTCTGTAACCGCAGAGAAGAGAAGATGCTGAAATAACCACAAGAACTGAGACCATCTGCAGTCTTCATTACATTTAGATCAGAGAACAGATATCCATTTAAGATTATTGTATTTAATTACACATAATCTTTAAATATCCCCTCAAAACAGTACTGTTAAATAATATTAAAAAAAAAGCAAAAACCCTCATGCAAGACACATATTGTTTCCAACCAATGCTCACTGAAAAAAATTATTCATTAAATTTAATAAAACAATTTATTGTAAGTGGTTGCACACGGTTTGATTTTAGCTACATTTAAACAAATGCATTAAGTTGAACTAGTTCAACTTAATGCATTTGTTTAAATGTAGCTAAAATCAAACCGTACCACTTACGATAAATTGTTTTATTAAATTCAACTAATCATTTTTGTTTTTGAGTCATCTGAGTTTATTTCAGGTTAGTTTAGTGTCAGACTGACAAATGAATGTGGTTTCTGTTGAGTGGACAAACGTCTTGCTCCGCATGTGTGCGGTTGACTGATGGGTTAATATCTCATTTACATATTGCCTAAAACAGCTGTAGATCGAACCAAAAAAGTGCTGCATCATGTCCTCAAGGCTAGATTATTGTAATGCTATTATGGGTAGTTGGCCTGCATGCATTATAAACAAACTACAGCTGGTCCAAAACGCAGCAGCTCGAGTTCTTACCAGAACCAGGAAGTATGACCATATTAGCCCAGTTCTGTCCACACTGCATTGGCTCCCTATTAAACATTGCATAAATTTTAAAATATTGCTGATCACTTGCAAAGCACTAAATGGTTTAGCTTCCCAATACTTGAGCGAGCTCTTAATGCATTATAGTCCTTCACGTCTATACTGTATAGCGATCTCAAAATTCCGGCCAGTTGATAATACCTAGAATATGAAAATCGACTGCTGGCGGTAGATCCTTTTCCTATTTAGCACTAAAACTTTGGAACAGTCTTCCTAACATTGTTCGAGAACCAGACACACTCTGTCAGTTCAAAGCTATACTAAAAACACATCTCTTTAACCGGGCATACACATACGACATTACACATTCCTATTATTCAAATCAGTTAAATGATTATTAGTAGTGTTGGGTCCGAGTCCACCATTGTCGAGTCCGAGTCGAGTCCAAGTCCTTAACAATTGAGTCCGAGTCCAAGTCCGAGTCCAAAGAGGGCCGAGTCGCACTTGAGTCAGAGTCCTTAACATCCGAGTCCGAGTCGAGTCCGGCCGAGTCCACAAAGATTTGAATAGTTTTAAATTGACCTTTCACAAAGACCCGCCCCTCTTACTGTCGCTACGTCCGACAAGCCATTCCGCTCTCACTCCACATGTTCTCACACAGTGAAATATAGCTATATTGCGGAGCAAAGAGGACACTGACAATGCGCAAACAGACAAGACAAGGCTACTTCTGGTATGAAATAAAGTCTCAGCTTTCAAATTTTGTAATTTTTATGAAATTAAAACAATACACACCGTTTTGTGGTGCTTTAATATAGGCCTCAACTCAAGCAACACATGAACTGATAATATCTTCTAGTTATAGCACGAATTAAACATGAATGAACATCAGAACTGCAAAAAGAATTCAATACACAGCATTTTTCAAGTTCAAGTCCAATGACTTTAATCTACTATCTGGTTTGGTTTGTTTGTCGGACAAAAATAGCAGGTATCTGCATTATGATTGGTCAGATCGCATGTCAATCAAATTCCAGTGAAAGGTCTCAACACTGAGCTCTTAAATTAATATGTTAAACCTTACGAAATGATTCCAATGTATAGTTACAGTCATACGTTTACCTATCGTACATCTTTCAGATTCTGCAAGGTAATGGTCAAGAATATAACACGATGCATTAAGAGCCAGGAGTAAACTTTTGAGCAAGATGACGTTGATTTTTTTTTTTTTTTGATTATCTTATTTTGTTTTATCTTATTTAGCCTCTAAATGGCAGGACTAAATTAATTAATGAATTTTTAAATAAAATAAGAGCAATTTACACCAATGATCCAGTTCAAAAATGTACACCCCCTGGCTCCTAATGGTTGCTTCCTTCTTGAGCATCACTAAATGTTTGCAGGGTTTGTAATAGTTGTGTATGAGTCCATCAGTTGTCTTCAGTGTGACAAGATGGACCTCACAATCATAGTCACTGCTAGTAAGGAGTCAAATATGCAGAAGATGCTGGAAAAGCAAAGAATGTGCAGGAGCTGGAGGATTTTTCCTCATGAACAACCATTAAAAAAAAAAAAAAAAAAAAATTGTAGATCATTCAGGTAATGAAACACAATATTAAAATCAAGCCTATGTAATTTGTCTTGTATTTTGTGTTTGTATTTTTTTTATGTGGACTAGGCTATTAAACATCCATTATGTGAAAAAGATTTTTCAGGGCAGTAATAAATAGAAACAATGTTTTTATGATCATCCTCATTAAAAAATAAATAAATATTACATTTTGGAGATTCTGCAAGGTGTATGTAAACTTATGAGTAAAGTGTAGGCTAAATCAATGTAACAAAAATCATAACATTATTAGACGCCAAAATGTTGCCTTGGTCATCACGTTCTCATGTTGCTATGGTTACTGTGTCAATCATCGCAATTTCATTGGACTCACAGGACTAAAATTCTGCGGATCCTCTCCCACATTTAAATGCAGTTATCACTCTTTTTAATTTACAGTGTGAACGTAACCACTGGTCCTCTACAAGCATGAAAAAATATATTATTTAGATTGTCAATAGCGCTCACTTTAAGCCATCACTTACTTACCGCGTTCTGCACTCTCACTGAAACTCTCGTCATAAACACTGAAGTTGTCCGCACTGCACAGCGAATCTCTTATTTATATCGCGTCAAGACTTTGTTGTTTATGAGGAGATGTGCGAAAGGATAAAACTCGCGCTGATTCTTTTGAGCGACTTCTCCGCATGGTGACTCAAAACGCCTCTGATTGGCCACTGTGTTCATGCGCTTAATATTCATGTCTGTGATTGGCTACAATGCTCAACACTGACACAACACAATGTAAGCAGTTTCGTTTCGTTTCTGAATAATATTGCCCGGACTTGACTGTACTCGGCAAATTTTCCGAGTCTAAAATGTCCGAGTCTGTGTCAAGTCCGAGTACAAATTCATCCGAGTGACAAGTCCGAGTTCATTCAAAATTGGACTCGAGTCCGAGTCCGAGTTCGAGTACCCCAACTCTAATTATTAGGCTGCATAAATTAGGTTAGCCAGAACCGGGAACACTTCCTATAACACCCGATGTACTCGTTACATCATAAGAAGAATGGCATCTACGCTAATGTTAGTCTTTCTGCTTATATCGAGGCCATCAGCCAGATCCTATGAGGTGCCCCTAGTGTATTTATTTTGTGTTGTTCATGGGGAAGATGTTTTTAATATCACTAGTGCAGTGTCCGTTCTCGGCGCATATAAGCCCTGCCCGTGTGAGGAGCGCCGCTTCCCACTCGTGCTCTTTTCTGTAGTTTATTAAAAGTTTATTAATTCTGAACGTGTCGCCTGTGGTGTCTATATTGCACCAAATGCGACACTGCACTACCTTGTGAAGTCGGATGAACGGTTCTCATAAAAATGCGAACGGACGGACAGACAGACACATAGAATACTGCCTTTATTAGAGAGAAGAATATCTTCAGCCCCCGCTCTCTGAAGCTTCGAATATTCGATGTCCATTACTAAAGCTTCGAAGCTCAAAAAATGGTATTCGGACCAGCCCTAGTGTGTGACAGTGAAGTTATTGACTGTTTTCGTAATAACGCTTTTCGGGTTTTGCAATTTGCAGACGGTCCCTTCGGATCTGCCTCTCTGCCGTCTGCGCATAGAGTTCAATGTATTTTGTCCACTGCGAGGGAAAGCTCGTTTTGAGGAAAATTACGTTGTGGCTGCTTGTCTAACTGAGGCCTACATTACTACGTTTAAAAAGAGGTGTTATTTGTGTAGTAACAATGTTTAGCTCACGAGTTATTGACCCGGGAAGTTCGAATCTGTGAATTTATTGCCAACTTTACTGCGCGTGCTTAGTTTCAACAGCTTCTAGTTCTTCGTCTTGAGGTGCACTACTGCCACCAACTGGACTAGAGACTTTAACCGCCTTCCGTTTCAACTGAAATGTGCTTCCGTTTCAACTGAAATGCTCTCACACACACAACTGAAATGCTCTCACACATACAACTGAAATGCTTGCATACAACATACTGAAATGCTCTCACACACACAACTGAAATGCTTGCATACAACGTACTGAAATTCTTTTCAGTTGTGTGAGTGAGAGCGTTTCAGTTGTGTTTGTAAAAGCATTTCACGTGTATGTGTGAGAGCATTTCAGTTGTGTGTGTGTGAGCATTTCAGTTGTGTTTGTAAAAGCATTTCACTTGTATGTGTGTGCGTAATATTTTCAGTTGTATGTATGAGAGCGTTTCAGTTGTGTTTGTAAAAGCATTTCACTTGTATTTATGAGAGCATTTCAGTTGTGTGTGTGTGAGCGTTTCAGTTGTGTGTGTGAGCGTAATATTTTCAGTTGTATGTATGAGAGCATTTCATTTGTGTGTGTGTGAGCGTTTCAGGTGTATGTGTGTGAGCGTTTCAGTTGTGTGTGTGAGTGTAATATTTTCAGTTGTATGTATGAGAGCGTTTCAGTTGTGTTTATAAAAGCATTTCACTTGTATGTGTGTGAGCATTTCATTATAGTATATGAATGAATTTGGTTTCATATGTGTATGTGAGAGGAAAAGTACATGTATATGCATGGTAATTCTGAATAATGTCCCTAGGGGCACCTCATAAGATCCTGGCCATATCTAGATCAAATGGTGGACCTGAGCCTAGACACGACCACAACGCATCCCTGAAGCGTCAGCACTCAGCAGAGATAGACTCTCCCGTGTGAAGAACTCATCGACACGACAGCCATCGACACTGATCCTTAACAAACTGATCCTGATGACTCCAATCTTCAACCAGATGGAACTGGATAATATCCTGAATGTTCTGATCCAATCTGACTTCTGACTTATAATGCTGCCTGAATCATAATCATACACTGTTCGTTCATTAGCCACACTGTTAGACTTTTCAAGGGTTTTTTACAGTAACTTACTGGCAACACTGTTGCCAGTAAGTTACTGTAATTAAGAGTTACAGTACCAAACCGTATTTCAGTTTTGTGTAAATACAGTGCATTACTGTAAAAATGAAGCTAATCAGTACAGTGCATTACTGTAAAAACGAAGCTTATCAGTACACTACTGTAATTATTTTTATTTGTACTAAATATAAATTAGATTTGATAATTTTGATATATGATTAATTTTATTTTTATCCTACATAAGTACTACTTTCATACAAACCAATTAGACAAAGTTATCACAAAATACCATTTTTTTATTTAAAACATTTCGTATCACAAAATAAACATGCCAATGCTGGAAATGATGTGTGAAATTTTTACACATTAATGGGTGAGTTTAGAGACAACATTTTTTTTGTTAATTTTAACTCATTCATTGTGTTAATGATTTTAACAAAGTAAATATGTCAGAGAGGTTAGCACAAAGATGTGTAAACGTGTTAAATTAACACATTATGTGCTGTCCTTCACTGCAAACATTTTTGAAAACATACATAAAACCATAAACAAAACATTAGCATCTGACTAAATGAATGTAGAGTCATTGGTTGTTTAGCTTATACAAGTATTATAATGAAATATCAACCATTACATTCACAAAACTGCAGAATATAAACATTTTTAAGCATTCAAAAAGGAAATGTCCAAAACAGGACAAAACACAGTTCTTTTCACAATACAAGACACATAACCCCACCTTAAAAATAATTTCACTTATTTCCAAAAATGTGTTGGATTCATGTACACTGGTGGCCAAAAGAAGTATTTAAGTGTCTTAATGTTTTTGAAAGAAGTCTCTTTGATGCTCAAGAAACATTATCAATGTCTGACTGTCTACTCCATCTTTTCTACAGCATAGGAGTAAAAATCATCATCAAAATAATCTTTAAAAAGCCAACACAATGTTTTTGTCCACCTTTGTGAATAAATGAACTTCTCCAAAGATTGGTTCCTGTTCAGAACTTGATTGACAACATCAGAATGTTCCCTGGTCTGCATGCGTGCCCACAAACACAAATGTACTCAGTCCTTCAGAGGAGATCCTGGTCCCAACACTATATGAGAGAGAGAGAGAGAGAGAGAGAGAGAGAGAGAGAGAGAGAGAGAGAGAGAGAGAGAGAGAGAGAGAGAGAGAGAGAGAGAGAGAGAGAAAGAGAGAGAAAGAGAGAGAGAATATTAGTGTCACATTATTTTTAACCTCCTTTTTTGTTAATTTTTATTATTATTTTCACAAAAACTTAAGAATATATATTTGTAAACAGCTTTTGTCAATAAATAGCATACAAAAGAACTAAATTAAATTATGCCAGATTAAATTGTAATACTTACAAATCCTAAATTCTGTCCAAAAATGCTGAGATCCATAGAAAAAACGACTGAAATCGATGATTTTAGCCCATTTTAGCTTGTCTGCAGTGAAGGAGTACCTGTTTGAGACAAATACACTGTAAGACACATGCAAGAAATCACTGTGTGATGATCGTTCTCCTTCCTACAGTAGTTAACCCACCTGTGTGCTGATATTAGGACCTTCCTAGTCAGGTGGGACTGCAATGGTAGAGTCTTCTGGCTAATAAAATATCAAAATAATGCAAAAATATAAACTTAAGTTGTTTAGAATGCTAGATTTGGTATGAATGAATTAGTGAGAGTTTTACTGCAGTGCTTACCTGGATACATTTAATCTGGTGAGACTGAACAAAGACAATGGTCCATCTTCTGATTGGTTCATTTGCTGTGTAATAAAGTTAGACATAATGCAAAGGTCACTTATTTTATATAAAGTTTAAAGAGATTTTATAAGATATTGTAAGCTACCTAGTCTGCACCAGTGGCTCAAAAGCAATTTTCACATAGCGTATGCTAATCATTTCAGCAAACTTATCTCAAAATATATCACAAATGGGCTGCCTACCTCTGGAATCTTGCTAGAAGTCACTGGCGCGAATTGGCGCTTTGTTGCAGTTGCCTTTAAACACAAAAATGGAAGTAACGTTAAATATTAAATTCCATAAAAAAAAAAAAACTATAGGCTAATATGGTATAGTTTGAAAAATAATGCTAAAACTATAAAGGTTCTCATCAGTAGGCCAACATTAGGCTATAAACAGAATTTCACATTAGTTTATTCACATTTATTGTTTGTAAACGCGTTGCTCGTTGGCATATTTTAACTCGACAATTCAATCTAACAAATTGTGTAAAATGAAACGTTAGCTCAGTTTACCATGGTAAAGTTCGTTACCGCCATGTTGACGACGAGTAACTAGGCTAACGTTAACGTTATAACATAGGTTAAACTGGGCACAATCCTGTCAACACACACAGGGTTTTTTTTTTTTTTGTTTTGTTTTTTTACCTTGCTTGCTGATCTCTCTCTCGGTGAAGTGAATTCCGTCTCTTCCCCGGGCCAGACACGAACGTCGCGATCCAACAAAACACAGACCCCATTACCTACACTGGATGCTCTGACGCGACACACACGACAAATCCCAGACAGTGTAGTGATGCCAAAGAGTATAGAAGTAACAAGAGGCGAAACTCCGTTGCAGTTTTGACAACAGCCACTAGGTGGCGCTTCGGTAGCGCGGCCGCCATTTTGGACTGAACCAACGGCTTTACTGGTAGCACAACTACTGTACAGCATTAACATTATGTCTGAAAATAATTGCAAACAAAGAAAACAGTGTTCTGCCATCAACTGCAACAACTACCAATGTACAACCAATCAACTAGCATTTCATAGATTCCCCAAAGATCCAGAGAGGTAAAGTAGAAAAGGTTTTATTAACTTTAAAGTGAGCTAACGTCAACGATAACAGGTGCTGTAACGTTAATGTAAGCTATCCCATAACCGCAGTAACAGTTTGCTAACGTTATGTATTTGGTCGAAATTGTCAAGACTCAAAATGGGCTTTTTAAATCGCATACTTTCAGAGATATATGAACACCTAACCTGGCAAATGACCGCTTTATTAATTCATTGTTATCACTAAATTAACCCTTTAACTGTCACCTTTTTTTCGCTTAAACATGAAAATCACTATCCAAACTTAAATGGTTGTAACGTTAGTATGGTTGTAACGTTAATACTATGGTTGGTCTTGTTTTAATTTGTCAGATTATTGTTGAAGTGAAATAAATTATGAAAGTGAAACAGAAAAAAGTTATATAAGTTTGAGTTTATTAAAATGTACAAATTTTAAAATATAATTATTTATATTTTATATAATATATATATATATATATATATATATATTACAAAATATATTTTACTCTAGAACTGCAAGAAAATGAAAGCAAAAAATCTGAACAAGTTGTGTTCCACATTTTAGGTTGATATGTTGATATCTCGCTCCCTCACCCTTTCTGCCGTGTGCTCTAACGTTACACGGTTTGGAGCTGCGCGCTCTTGCTCGCTCGCTCTAGATTCCGGGTGATTTTAGCTAATTTGCGGGCATCAGGGAGCCGCTATAAATATGCGGGAGACTCCCGGATCTTCCGGGAGACATGGGATGTCTGCTCTAGAGATATTAAAAACTAGAAACTACTTTTTAGTTAATTTAACCGCTTTTGAATTTGAACCGGTATAGTTCAATCCTATGACAGCGGTGTTGCGTTCAGTCCAAGATGGCGGAGCTGCAGCTCTGCGCATGGGTGAGTTTGTTGCAATGGAACGTTCTATTGAGTTTCGCCTCTTGTTACTTCTATACTCTTTGGTGATGCGCCGCGGCCGTTATATTTCTGACGTAGTCCGATACGAGTGTCACGGGGTGACAAATAAGCCCGGGACTATCCCCGCCAGAGAAATGCCCTTGTTGAGATCCGGGAAGTGAAACACCGTCCCAAAGCCGAGTGAGTGCCTGTCGCCATGGTAATGAGTGGCGGATTGACAGCAGGTGTGGGTAATTTGCGCTGAGCGTTTGAATGAGGCCACGCTGGCTCATGAGAGGATAAAAAGTCAGAGGAAGAGAAAGTTGGTGTGGTTCCTCTCCTGCTTGTGGTGCTTTTGTTCCCGTTTGGAAGTGGCTGGCTCCTGTTGGGAAGTGTTCTCTGAAGTGTGTCGTTGAGGGTTCGTTGCGAGGAAAAAGGAACGTCGTGTGTATGAGGAATTGAAGACGGAGGGAGAAAGGATTTAAAGAGGGAAGTGCATCGTCTGGATGGAAGAGCGAAGATAAGTGTATTCAAAATTGGACTCGAGTCCGAGTCCGAGTGATTCGAATATTGAATCTCCTACCACACGTTTGATACTGAGATAGATGTGGGCTGAAGTATTTGGAGTGTACCGTGTGAATATCACTGAGTGAATTAAACTGATTCTCTGCTATTCTTATCTTCTCTTCCTGTTCGGATGGTGAAGCAAAACCAGTTTATGTCTATGAAGAAGTGTTTAAAATCTCCTTCCTCTCACTGCCGATCCTTCACTTTTTGAACCGAGACCCAGGGTGAGTGCTGGCCTTAAGTACACTTAATGAGTGGATTTGCAGTGTTTGGATTGCCGTTCTTCCTCTTCCCTCGTGCTGTATATTGGAGTGGAATTCCTGTGAGTGTGTGAAAGTCTGTTCTTAACTGCCGTGCGCTCGCCCAAGAGGCAGGCTGGTATATTGTACATCTTCAGAGCTTGGAGAGATCGAGCACGTCCAACTGAGGAAAGGTTTGGGAAAGGACAGCTGGCGTGAAATCCTGTTTCTTCCACGACACATGTGAGAACATTATATTGCTGTGTGAAGTATTGACTCTGTCTGCCCTAGAGAAAGCCCAGCCCAGTCTGTGACTGTGAGTTCGCTGCAGCCCAAAGCCCACCTGTATGGAGTGAAGTTTCTGTCTTCTCCACGACACATGTGAGAACGTTATATTGCTGTGTGAAGTATTGACTCTGTCTGCCCTAGAGAAAGCCCAGCCCAGTCTGTGACTGTGAGTTCGCTGCAGCCCAAAGCCCACCTAAAGCCCAGCCAGTCTGTGACTGTGAGTTCGCTGCAGCCCAAAGCCCACCTGTATGGAGTGAAGTTTCTGTCTTCTCCACGACATAAGTGAGCACGTTATATTGCTGTGTGAAGTATTGACTCTGTCTGCCCTAGAGAAAGCCCAGCCCAGTTCGTGACTGAGTTCGCTGCAGCCCCAAAGTTCACCTGTAAGAGGAAGCTGTGGTCGTCCCTTCACTGGAGAATTCACCTGTCTATCACCTCCCACTGTGTACCTGATACCAGCGTGGAGAAGGGAACCCAGATAACCTACTTACCGTAAGACACCTACCTGAACCCTATCGACTGCTGTGAACTGTCCCCTACTTCAAAGAGAAGAGGAAGCTGTGGTTACCTACTCACTGGAGAACTCACCTGTACATCACCTCCCACGGCGTACCTGATACCAGCGTGGAGAAAGGAACCCAGTTAACCTACTTACCGTAAGACACCTACCTGTATCCTATCGACTGCTGTGAACCGTCCCCTACTTCAAAGAGAAGAGGAAGCTGTGTTCATCTATTCACTGGAGAACCCACCTGTCCATCACCTCCCACTGTGTACCTGATACCAGCGTGGAGAAAAGAACCCAGTTAACCAACATACCGTAAGATACCTACTTGTACCCTGTCGACTGCTGTGAACTGTCCCCTACTTCAAAGAGAAGAGGAGGTTGTGGTCATCCGCTCACTGGAGAACTCACCTGCTCATCACCTCCCATTGCGAACTTGATACCAGCGTGGAAGGAGCCTGGTCGATCTACTTACCGTAAGATATCTACCTGTATATTTGACTGCCGTGAACTGTTCTCTATTGAAAAGAGGAGAGGAAGCTGTGGCCATCCATTCGCCGGAGAACTCACCTGTCCATCACCTTCCATTGTGTACCTGATACCTGCTTGGAGAAAGGAACTCTGTTAACCTGCATACCGTGAGATACTTACCAGTCCGGTACTCCTTACTGGGAATCGCCATCTGTGGGGAAGACTGTGTCCTCTTGCCGTCTTGGACTCCTCCCTGGACGAGGGAGAGAAGAAGACTTTTAGATTAGGATTACCAATTGTTTTATTCTTAATAAAATCTGTTACTCTTTATTCCTTGACTCTGGTCTCGTCTCTGGCACGCTCCTCAAAGTGTTCTGGGTCTAGGGGTGGGCATAGTCTGGTTCGGCCCATCCCGACCTGTGACAGAAAATTGGCGTAGTCGGCAGGGTTACACTTTGAGTTGAGCGACCAGAGTTGGTGATGGCAGAGGGGGAAGAACCTGGGGCTCGGCCACCTGTCATGCCGATCTTCATGGGTGCCCCGTGGGCCCCGAGGTATGGAGGCCCGGGGTCTGAAGTGAGTCTGTCGGAGTGGAAAAACCAGGTAGAGTACTTGGCAGGACTCCAGGGTCTGAATGCCATACAGAGGGTCCAGTTTGTGTTGAATTCCCTGGAAGGGGATGCAAGAAGGGAAGTTCAAGCAGCACCAGAGGCTAATCGAGCAACAATCCAGGCGATTTTCGACTTCCTCACAGGGCAATATGGGGATACCACCCCGGTAGCAGCACTGAGGGCGAAGTTCTTTAATTCTCGGCAAGGCCCTCGACAATCCATTCGGGCATTCACCTTACAACTGCGGGAGCAGTATTCTAGGCTGACGGGGAGACAGGATCATGGCCTGGGGGGCGAAGAGGTCCTGTTGCGAGACCAATTTGTGCTGGGGCTACGGGAGGGCCCAGTTCGGCAGAGTTTGCGGGTACAACTGAGGAGAGAGCCGAATTTGACTTTCGAAGAGCTCCGACGGGAAGCTTTGGCCCTGGAGCATGACCAGGCGGAGCATGCGGGTGTCCCCAGCTGCCTGGCTACGAACGTTGTTGAACCTCCTTCGGCCCCGGCGGCGCCCGATTGGAAGCAGGCCCTCCGGGAAGAATTAAAGAGGGATGTTCGTGAGCAAATGTCGGAGTTATCCAAGTCTGTGAGGGAAGAACTACGTCGAGAACGGCCCCAGTACCCTCCTCACTCTCGAGAGCGGGCCTACTCTGATGGGGGTCGCCCGTTTGAACATCGTCCTCCCCGGTCAGTGGGCTCTCGATTTCAGTGGGATACACATGGGCGTCCCATCTGTAACGGCTGTGGAGAGCCGGGGCACTATGCTCGCCAGTGTTCCGCTCGACGGGCATCACAAGGGGGTTTTTAGAGTCTCCGGCCACTGTGGGTCAAGTGGTCGGGACCCCCTTGTCAGACCCCCCTCCTTCGATATCTTCTCAGAGCTGCCTGGTAGGCCGTTGTCCGGTGGTTGTGGTCCAGGTAAATGGCCAGAAAATCCGGTGTCTCTTGGATACGGGTTCCCAAGTGACCCTATTTTCAGAAAGCTTGGCCCAGGAGCTGTTTGGTTCCGGAAGCCAACTCCCTGCAGAGGCCCCCTGGCTGACGCTCCGTGGAGCAAACGGGCTGGACATCCCGTATGTGGGATACTTGGTGACCGATTTACAGATCCATGGAATTCTAGTACCTCAGAAGGGGGTAGTGGTCGTCCGAGACCCGTGTCTGGGGTCCCATCGTGCACTGATTGGAATGAATGTCATCTCGGACTGTTGGGAGGAACTATTTCGAAGTGCGCCGGCACGAGCGGCCGCAACACCGGCCGGCCAAGAGTGGGACCGCGTCAGGGCCGATTGCCGCCGGATTTGTCTGGCCGAACAACAGCATGACCGAGAGAGTGTGGGAAGAATGGTTTGTCGCTATGCCCTGTCTATTCCAGCTCGAAGCGAGGCTGTGGTCCGAGTTAGGCTTCCCCCTAGACGTTACCGTCCACACGAATGGGTCCTGGTGGAACCCCATGACGAGGGTCCTAAGGTGGAAGTAGCTCGAGGGCTAACCATCGTCCGAGGGGGCAGGATCCCCGTCCGAGTTCGAAACACAAACCCCTTCCCGGTGCTTCTATACCGCCACC
Source organism: Leucaspius delineatus (assembly GCA_023718395.1). Lineage (NCBI taxonomy): Eukaryota > Metazoa > Chordata > Actinopteri > Cypriniformes > Leuciscidae > Leucaspius > Leucaspius delineatus. Next base: position 30,608,423 of record CM043363.1, read on the forward strand.
AGTGTTTGGCCCGAGTGACATCCGTGAGGCCACAGCAGGTTCACGAGCAGGGGGAAGTGAGTTTTGAGCGGGTGAGTCCAACGGTGGTTGAAGTGGCCCTAGCCCGAGTTGGTTCGGGAGTGGAGGAGAGCGGGAGAGGATTGCCGGCCCATTTGCAGGGAGAGTCTTTACGGGGCGAAGGGTTGAGGGAAGAACAAACGGGTCAACTCCACGAGTTCTTGAAGGATTGGCAGCACTTGTTTGCCACCCACGAGGAGGACTATGGCCGCACAGATGCGGTGAAACACCAAATTCCGACTGGAGACGCGGCGCCGAGCCGAGAACGTTATCGACCTGTACCCCCGACCTTGTACCCGGAGGTTCGTACCTTGTTGCGGGGAATGCTTGCTAGAGGGATTATTCGTGAGAGCAGCAGCCCTTGGGCCGCACCTATAGTATTGGTCCGCAAGAAAACGGGCTCCTGGAGGTTCTGTGTGGACTACCGGAGGTTAAATCAGGTAACTAAAAGAGATGCTTTCCCACTACCACGAGTCGAAGATTCCCTCACGAGCCTCACTCAAGCTGCCTGGTATTCTACCCTCGATCTAGCCAGGGGCTACTGGCAGGTGCAAATGGACGAGCATGACCGAGAGAAGACGGCATTCACTACCCCCTTTGGCCTCTATGAATGGGAACGGATGCCATTCGGGCTTTGCAACGCTCCAGCCACATTCCAACGGCTGATGCAGCGTTGTTTGGGCAGTCAGTTGATGGACACCACTCTCGTCTACTTGGATGATGTTATCGTGTATTCTCCTGATTTTAAGTCTCACTTGGAACATCTGGGGCAAGTCTTCCGCTCCCTTGAGCGTTACGGGTTGAAGCTACAGCCCGACAAGTGTCAGCTCTTCCGTAAGGAGGTTAAGTTCTTGGGACATGTGGTCAGTGCGGCGGGGATCTCGGTTGACCCAGAGAAGGTGGTGGCAGTGCAAGAATGGGCATCACCCCAGACGGTGCGTCAAGTGCGGTCATTCCTGGGCTTTGTGGGTTACTACCGGCGATTTATACAAGACTTCTCCAAGATTGCTAAACCGATTAACCAACTGCTTGGAGGCACCGGGCGAACCCGGGGTCGAGGGTCCCCGACGATCCAATGGGACCCAGCTTGTGAAGCTGCCTTTCAGAGGCTTAAACAAGAGCTGTTGCAGGCCCCGATCCTAGCCTATGCCGACTTCACGCAACCATTTATTCTATACACCGATGCCAGCCAGCTTGGTTTGGGTGCAGTACTGGCACAGAAACAGCAAGGAGCGGAAAGAGTCATCGCTTATGCCAGCCGAAGCTTACACCCCGCCGAAAAGAACGACTCAAATTATAGTTCCTTCAAACTCGAGCTGTTAGCCATGAAATGGGCACTAAGCGAAAAGTTCAAAGACTATCTTTGGGGGGCCAAGGTACAGGTTGTCACAGACAATAATCCGCTGGTACACTTACAAACGGCCAAGCTGGGGGCAGTAGAGCAACGCTGGGTGGCACAACTGGCCAATTTCGACTACCAGATCCAGTATCGACCAGGAAAGGAACACACCAATGCTGATGTATTATCTAGGCTACCGGGTGAAGGATCGGCAGGCCATCTACAGGCCCCCGGAGCGGGGTCCGATGAGGGATTGATGGTGGGGGTCATCGAAGCCCCGGGACAGGAGTCCGAAGACCCTCCTCCATGTTGGGGGTGGGATCCATCACGTTGGAGGTCGTGGCAGGGTGAAGATGGGGATGTGCTGAAGGTACGGACGTGGGTGGAACAGGAGGTTTGGCCCGAGGGGGCGGAACGTCGAGCTGAGACTCGAGTTGTGCGAGGCTTGCTGGGACAGAGGGCGAGGCTGTGCCTAAAAGAAGGGGTACTTTGTAGGGCACTGCAGGAGCCCGGTCGAGAAGAGGAGGTCCGTCAGATCGTGGTCCCTGAAGGGCGTTGGCAAGCTCTGTTGGAGGCCTATCATGGCCGGATGGGACATCAGGGGCAAGAGAGGACGTTGGCCTTGTTGAGACGACATTTCTACTGGCCCGGGATGGAGGGTACTACCAGGGCTTACCTCCAGAGGTGTCCACGCTGCATCTTGTTTAAATCTAGGAAGGAGGCCCGGGCACCGTTGGTCCCGATCCAGGCCAAGGCACCTCTGCACATAGTGGCCATGGACTTCCTCACTCTGGGGCGACCGGTGGATCAGGTCCAGAATATTCTTGTCTTCACTGATCTGTTTACTAAATACGCCTGGGCCGTCCCTACTGTGGACCAAACTGCTCTTACTACCGCCAATGCCCTCTGGAGATATGTAATTCAGCCGTTTGGTTGCCCGGAAATCCTCCATTCTGATCAGGGGGCTAATTTCGAGTCCAAGGTAATCCGCGAACTGTGCCTCCTGTACGGATGTAAGAAGACCCACACGACCCCTTATCACCCTCAAGGGAACGGGGGGTGTGAGAGGTTCAATCAGACCTTATTGGGCTTATTGGGTACCTTGGAGGAGGAACAGCAGGGCCACTGGGCTGACAGGCTTCCAGCGATGATACAGGCGTATAATAATAGCATACACAGTACTACTGGCTACGCCCCTACTTACCTAATGTTCGGCAGGCATGTGAGACTCCCAATGGATATGCTTCTGGGGACCACCGGGGAAGAAGAGGGAGGAAGTCTATCCGCTTGGGTGATAAACCACCATCAACGCCTGCAGTTGGCATACGAGCAAGTCGCTGGCCGGATAAACCAAACGGCGTTGAAGAATAAGAGGTTGTATGACCGTACGGCTCGAGAGGCCCCGTTATTGCCCGGTGAGAGGGTGTTGGTGCGAGATAATCGCCGGCAAGGGAAAGGGAAGTTGAGCGATCGATGGGAGGCTCAGCCGTACGTCGTTCAGCGACAACCCCATCCAGACCAACCGGTATACGCACTACGGCCAGAAGGAAGGGCAGGCCCTGAACGGGTGCTACATCGCAATCTGATTCGCCCTTGCCCGTATTTCCCAAAGCCAGTGGTAAGAGATCCGCCGGCCGACACGTCATGGACACCCCCGCTGGTAGGGTGGGCAGTAATCCCAAGAGGTTTAGGCCTGGGACCTCGGCCGGAAGTACCTGACTCCCCTCCCCGACGGTCTCAACGAGGGAATCGGGGTCAGCCACCAGCCAGGTATGGGGACTGGGTGTCAGGAGACCGTTCTCGGGACTAGAACGGTTTGGCGGGGGGGTATGTCACGGGGTGACAAATAAGCCCGGGACTATCCCCGCCAGAGAAATGCCCTTGTTGAGATCCGGGAAGTGAAACACCGTCCCAAAGCCGAGTGAGTGCCTGTCGCCATGGTAATGAGTGGCGGATTGACAGCAGGTGTGGGTAATTTGCGCTGAGCGTTTGAATGAGGCCACGCTGGCTCATGAGAGGATAAAAAGTCAGAGGAAGAGAAAGTTGGTGTGGTTCCTCTCCTGCTTGTGGTGCTTTTGTTCCCGTTTGGAAGTGGCTGGCTCCTGTTGGGAAGTGTTCTCTGAAGTGTGTCGTTGAGGGTTCGTTGCGAGGAAAAAGGAACGTCGTGTGTATGAGGAATTGAAGACGGAGGGAGAAAGGATTTAAAGAGGGAAGTGCATCGTCTGGATGGAAGAGCGAAGATAAGTAATCGAATATTGAATCTCCTACCACACGTTTGATACTGAGATAGATGTGGGCTGAAGTATTTGGAGTGTACCGTGTGAATATCACTGAGTGAATTAAACTGATTCTCTGCTATTCTTATCTTCTCTTTCTGTTCGGATGGTGAAGCAAAACCAGTTTATGTCTATGAAGAAGTGTTTAAAATCTCCTTCCTCTCACTGCCGATCCTTCACTTTTTGAACCGAGACCCAGGGTGAGTGCTGGCCTTAAGTACACTTAATGAGTGGATTTGCAGTGTTTGGATTGCCGTTCTTCCTCTTCCCTCGTGCTGTATATTGGAGTGGAATTCCTGTGAGTGTGTGAAAGTCTGTTCTTAACTGCCGTGCGCTCGCCCAAGAGGCAGGCTGGTATATTGTACATCTTCAGAGCTTGGAGAGATCGAGCACGTCCAACTGAGGAAAGGTTTGGGAAAGGACAGCTGGCGTGAAATCCTGTTTCTTCCACGACACATGTGAGAACATTATATTGCTGTGTGAAGTATTGACTCTGTCTGCCCTAGAGAAAGCCCAGCCCAGTCTGTGACTGTGAGTTCGCTGCAGCCCAAAGCCCACCTGTATGGAGTGAAGTTTCTGTCTTCTCCACGACACATGTGAGAACGTTATATTGCTGTGTGAAGTATTGACTCTGTCTGCCCTAGAGAAAGCCCAGCCCAGTCTGTGACTGTGAGTTCGCTGCAGCCCAAAGCCCACCTGTATGGAGTGAAGTTTCTGTCTTCCCCACGACACATGTGAGAACGTTATATTGCTGTGTGAAGTATTGACTCTGTCTGCCCTAGAGAAAGCCCAGCCCAGTCTGTGACTGTGAGTTCGCTGCAGCCCAAAGCCCACCTAAAGCCCAGCCAGTCTGTGACTGTGAGTTCGCTGCAGCCCAAAGCCCACCTGTATGGAGTGAAGTTTCTGTCTTCTCCACGACATAAGTGAGCACGTTATATTGCTGTGTGAAGTATTGACTCTGTCTGCCCTAGAGAAAGCCCAGCCCAGTTCGTGACTGAGTTCGCTGCAGCCCCAAAGTTCACCTGTAAGAGGAAGCTGTGGTCGTCCCTTCACTGGAGAATTCACCTGTCCATCACCTCCCACTGTGTACCTGATACCAGCGTGGAGAAGGGAACCCAGATAACCTACTTACCGTAAGACACCTACCTGAACCCTATCGACTGCTGTGAACTGTCCCCTACTTCAAAGAGAAGAGGAAGCTGTGGTTACCTACTCACTGGAGAACTCACCTGTACATCACCTCCCACGGCGTACCTGATACCAGCGTGGAGAAAGGAACCCAGTTAACCTACTTACCGTAAGACACCTACCTGTATCCTATCGACTGCTGTGAACCGTCCCCTACTTCAAAGAGAAGAGGAAGCTGTGTTCATCTATTCACTGGAGAACCCACCTGTCCATCACCTCCCACTGTGTACCTGATACCAGCGTGGAGAAAAGAACCCAGTTAACCAACATACCGTAAGATACCTACTTGTACCCTGTCGACTGCTGTGAACTGTCCCCTACTTCAAAGAGAAGAGGAGGTTGTGGTCATCCGCTCACTGGAGAACTCACCTGCTCATCACCTCCCATTGCGAACTTGATACCAGCGTGGAAGGAGCCTGGTCGATCTACTTACCGTAAGATATCTACCTGTATATTTGACTGCCGTGAACTGTTCTCTATTGAAAAGAGGAGAGGAAGCTGTGGCCATCCATTCGCCGGAGAACTCACCTGTCCATCACCTTCCATTGTGTACCTGATACCTGCTTGGAGAAAGGAACTCTGTTAACCTGCATACCGTGAGATACTTACCAGTCCGGTACTCCTTACTGGGAATCGCCATCTGTGGGGAAGACTGTGTCCTCTTGCCGTCTTGGACTCCTCCCTGGACGAGGGAGAGAAGAAGACTTTTAGATTAGGATTACCAATTGTTTTATTCTTAATAAAATCTGTTACTCTTTATTCCTTGACTCTGGTCTCGTCTCTGGCACGCTCCTCAAAGTGTTCTGGGTCTAGGGGTGGGCATAGTCTGGTTCGGCCCATCCCGACCTGTGACACGAGTCCAAGCGCTCGCGCTATTTCTGACAAGGGACAAACAGGTTTGCATTTAAAGGTCCGGTCGCTTCAATGTGTCCAATATAGACAGCCTCTGGCTATTATAGCGTTGTAGACACGCGGTGTAAGGCAAAAATTAGGAAATAAAAAGCACGGTGGAATGGTGCCAGCCAGAGAGGCAGTTAGGCCTACGTCAAATACAGTAATATACAGCAAATTTAAAAAATACAGTAAGTCTCTGTATGTGGTGTTAGACGTCACAGAAAATTCCCATGATGCAATTGGAATCACAGTTATTTACTGTAAAGAGAAATAGCAGTATAATACTGGGGGATTTAAAGTAAATAACTGTAGAAATTACAGAAAAGTCTAACAGTGCAGAGGAGAACTGGCACCCAACTGAGCTTAGTTTCTCCCAAGGTTTTTTCTCCATTCTGTCACTGATGGAGTTTTGGTTCCTTGCCACTGTCGCCTTTTCCAACTTTGTCGCCTTTGGCTTTGGGCTTGCTTAGTTGGAGACATCTAATTTAAAGGGGACATATCATGCTAAATCCAACTTTTTAGCCCTTAAATGCATTTTGTTGTATATTTGGAGTGTTTAAAAGTACAGAAAAGTTGAAATTATTCTCTTCAGGTGCTTCGTTGATATCTTTATATTCTGTTTTGGCTTTATTTTTCAACCTGTTCAGATTTTTCTGTTATCTATGACGTTTTGTGAACTAATACGTCACAGTATTTGCAGCGGAACTTCCAAATAAGGACATTGACTTCCAGCCCAACACTTCGAGCAATCCGCCATTTTTATTTCTCGCTGCAATTTTGTAGTCCAAGCTAAAGGATGCAGAAGTTACGAGAGGGTAAGTTAAAATGTTCGGTTGTTGGATGTAGTAACCCACACGCTTCATTACACCGTCTAATGTAGATGAACTGCCGCGCTTGTGACAGGGCGTATGTTTAACTGAAAGAACGAGCAGAGAGAGAGAGACCCGGTCGCGCGCACGCTCTCTCTCTCTCTTCGGAGCCAGGCGAAAGTGTAAACAAGACATCACCGTCTCCAAACTAGACGCTGTCTTGCTCTCTGTCCCTCGCACATATTAATCAAAATAAATCGACATGGTGGTAAAAGGTCGGAAGACCAAAGTTTCATGTGTAAATACAGTACACACCATTGCGATACATCCATATGAAGACGTTGTTCTGCAGGTTCGTCGTCTTAATTTTCATCACGTCTTCATGTAAGGCTGGCTGGACAAGTCTTCCGTTGTTGACATTTTGTTAATAACGTGTGAATAAAAAGTTTCTGTGCCGCTATAATCGTATCTCTGCTATCAAACTACAAAAATGGCCGAACGGGGTGGAGTTGAACCTCTGCAAACTGGAGAGGGGGCGGGGTATGACGTGTCTCAATTGTATTTAAAGAGACCGCACCAAAACGAGTTGCTGCAGACGCACATCAGAAAAGGGGTAGAAAAGGGGGCTGTGGAGCTACAATAATAAATATAGCAGCTAAATATCAAATGATTTGAATGACATCTTCAAGCGTCTGAGATTTACCAATTATAAAGTTACATGTGAGAAAAGCACCGAACACCTGTTAAAAACCTAGATTTACTCTTCTAGCTGACCCTGACAGCCGAGGTCACTGGGGTCACTCAAGCCTGTTGCCTACGTGCCAATTCTTAGCTAAAACATTTACTTTACTTTTCATCTTCAATCACTAATGATGAATATTGCCTGAACCTCTTACTGAGAGAAAGTACGTTATCAGTATTTTGGGAAAGTTTTCTGGTCAGAGCTAGAGCTCGACCACCTATGTGGTTGTGTGTGTGTGTGTGTGTGTGTCAGCACTCTTTTGTTACATGATGTTCTGAGGTGAACTATTGTCACGCAGGGGCTATAAAATGACCATCTGTCGTCCAGATAATCGATGGAGATATTCTTCTCACTCACAGCCCATGTGGACATTTTCTGTTTATCTGTGTCTTAACCAATCAGAATCATTCAACCTGATGTGATGATGTGATTTAGTGACCTATGTTAGAGTATTGCTGCTGTATTAAGTGTGTACAGCAGAGCGGCCTATGAACTCCTTGCTGAGTGTTGAAGCTGACTTCTGCTGATGAAACTGCAAACTATTCTTCAGTAAAAAAGTTCTTCAATTGATGCATCTCTTGACTCCTGGTCTTCATTCATCATATCTGGTCCTACATTTTTTTTTTTTAAGTATTTCTTGCATTATATAGTTCAGTGTTAGTCTGATGCCAGTCAGATCCCATTTAGTAAAAAAAAAGGTGGTTAAAAGAACAAATGACCAACTTCTACTGATAAGACTTAAGATAAAACTTTGCATAATCTTTCTTTTTGCCTTGGTCAGTTTCAGCAACTTGCAATCCATCCACACTGTTCACTCTGACAACATATAAAAGTCTTAGTTTTATCCAGTTTTAGCCATTGGCTTTATTGTGTATTTGCACATAGAACAATGTATGGAAATACTAATAGAACAGAAATTACACTTTACACCTATATGATCAGTCACAACTCCCCATGCAAATAAGATTACACTAAGAAGAAACACCAGTTTCAGATTATTTATGATATATCTGCTTTACAAATACCTGTGATACAGAAAAATTATAAATGAGAAGGATTCAGATTTAAGACAAGAATAGGAAGTCCAGGCAACAAACAGTAGTCCACAATAAAATGAAAAAAAAAAAAAAAAAAAAAAAAAATCATGGATTCATAAAATCACATTTTCTTTTGTATTTGATTCATTTTAAAAAGAGTTTGAAATATGAATCAGTTCAGTAAGATCATATAAAACAGCAGTATATCTTTACTCGTGTTAAGTGAACTGCAGCCAGCAAACTATTACTCATGCTCGCACTCAAGCACAAAATGGACAAGAGACTGATTGTGATTCAATGCCCTGATATACCCACCGCAAAGGTATTTTTAGTTAAAATTAAAAAGACTGTGAGACTATAGTTTACATTAATCCCTTCTCTTTGCATGACACATTGACATTACAGTACATAATAGCTCTTTCGGCATTATCCTGAACATTGTATAAGCATTCATTTAATGTGTCATAGAACGGAAGAAAGGCTCTTGGGAGCGTGTGTAAACGGCACATACTCTTGAATCTTTTGCATTAAAAAAAAATGAGTCTACAGGCTTTCATGTTTCATTACAATCATTTCAGACATTGACAATAAAAAAAACAATTAGGCTTATATAAGAAAATTGTTACATATATCTACACTGATCAGTATGTCATGCAAAGCATGTTTACATTGTTACAGATTATTACAGGTTGATTCTCCTCATTACTCATCCTGATCCTGAGTTTGATTCACTTTATCTTCACTGAAACCTGTTATAAAAACACAGAAATATTCACAGTAAAAACACCAAGTTAAAAAAATGAAAACAGTAATGAATTAATAATAGTGTTGATAACAATAATAATATTAGCTATTTGTTCTCCTGCATTACACTTGTTTTTGTTTATAAGCCTGCACCATTGTAATGTATTTCACACTGTGGAGAATATTATGATTTGTAAATTTTAATTTAAATTAATATTTGTTCTTTAGTCTTTTATTTCTGATATGATGCTAATTAATGGAGAGTGATATCAACACTGACAGTTAGATTAAATGGATATAAAAGGTCTTACTGACCACTGGCTCAGGAGTCAATCATTTTTTTTAATTAAACAATCAATGGTGCACATGACTAAATATTAAATGGCTAAAATATCCAGCAGCATTGTTCTTTGATCAAAACACCACCAGATCAGCTCTATTTGTGTTAATGATAAGGTTGGCTGTTCTGTCTAAAGTAAAACAGCACAAGTTGTGTGCTGTATTTAATATGTCTGTATTAATAGTGTTTCTTTGTCAAGTTGTTTGTATGTAATACTTACACCGTTACTTATTCTTCTTGCAGTAAAAAAACTGTTACAGCCCAAACCATCAGAACAACACTGGCACCAGATATTCCTGATACTGCACCTGAACGATCTGAACCTGTAATGATAAAGACAGACATTAGTTTGAATATGTATGATCTATAACACACACTATAAACATCAGCACTATATAACCTGAGTGTAGATCTGATACTGTAATGATAAAGACAGACATTAGTGTGAGTGTGTCTGATCTATAACACACACTATAAACATCAGCACTATATAACCTGAGTGTAGATCTGATACTGTAATGATAAAGACAGACATTAGTGTGAGTGTGTCTGATCTATAACACACACTATAAACATCAGCACTATATAACCTGAGTGTAGATCTGATACTGTAATGATAAAGACAGTCATTAGTGTGAGTGTGTCTGATCTATAACACACACTATAAACATCAGCACTATATAACCTGAGTGTAGATCTGATACTGTAATGATAAAGACTGACATTAGTGTGAATGTGTCTGATCTATAACACACACTATAAACATCAGCACTATATAACCTGAGTGAAGATCTGATACTGTAATGATAAAGACAGACATTAGTCGCTTCATTCCACTTATTTCTGCTGGCTTGCTCAATTGTGCCGCTGACAAGCCTTACGACAGCCTCTGGTCCAGACAGTGGAGACTCCGCTCCCAACTGGCCAGCTGTTTGGGACCACTTCGGGGTCGCACAGTCACACCTGTTGCCTCTCCGGACTCATTCCTCTGCCACAGCTGGCCCTGGGGCCCCGCAGAAATGCATTCCCCAGTGAGCCTTCTTGCACTATGGTGCTAAAATCAGGAAGAGTTGGAGCAGGTCTTGTTAGCTGCCCCTTATTGGCCAACCGACCTCTCCTCTCAACAGCCTTCCTGACTCCTTCCTCTGAGTACATTCTCAGGGATGGGGCATGATAGGACCCGCGTCTAGACTTGGAGAGTTCCAGGTCTGGTTCTAAGTAGAATGGGATGCAGAGGTTCTGGTTACTACCGCAATAACTTTTATGCCGTAGAAACCATCACTTCTGTGAGCACCCTCAAGTGAGGCTCCCTCCCCTTAGAAGTGGAACCTATTCGTTGAAGTGAGTCTTCTCTTCTCTTCGTGAGGAGATCCCGAAGGTGTTCGATCACTTCAGTTCTCCCTTCCTGCTAATAGTTGGAGTGAGGCTGTCTCCTACACCTCAAAATGTTGTGACCTCTATAGTGACGCACATCATGATGCAGTGGATACAAATGCAGGGGGAGTGTGACTTGATCGTCAGGTTCCTGAGGGGAGCAAGGAGAAATAACTGCCTTGCCTGCAAGAGTAAATAACTCTTTACCTTCTTGGGACTTATCTCTGGTGCTACTGCACTGCAGAGACCTCCCTTGAGCCCTACAGGCAGTGAGTTAAAAAATCTGTTTTTAAAGAAACAGTTCTCCTGCTTGTTTGGTCTCTTTCTAGAGGGTAGGGACTTGCCCGAATTTTCGGTCAACGAATCGCGCCTGGAATTCGGGCCGGCTAACTCTCATGACTCCTGAGACCCCGGGCTGGATATGTGCACAAATTTCCTACCTCTCCTACGGGACCAGGTGGTGAGCCTGCAAGCGCTGCCCCGGAGGAGGCAGACCCAGCCCTGGCTTTTCTATGTCTGACCGCTGAAATGAAGCCAGTTTCACTGTAAGCATGGTTTGAAGTGTTCAAACCGTGCCATTCCCCTCCTATGGACTGGATACGTTTGCAATTCTTGCACCAGTTGAGTACCCTCTTAAACCGAACCCTGTTGAGTTCCTCTTTACCCTTCAGCAACGGATGTGGCGGAACGTCCGAAGCCAGGCCTATCACTCGTATGCACTGGTGGAACCCGTGTTAGGCTGGGTCCATATGTTGTGATCCCTATGACGATCCCATAAGTGTATTCTTCCACGGTACGGCTCCCTGCGGCGAGCCAGTGTCTTCCCTCGGTAGAGTCCCCTCTGCCATCACTGTCGGTTGATCCTCCCCCCTGTTTTAGGCTGGAGTCATTCCAGTGACATTCCATATGTTGTACTGCCCAGTTTTCCGCCCAGTCCAAATGTGTATTCTCCACATGTTACCTCCCTTAGGGCAGGATGTGGTTTCCACAGCGTCCCTTCCTTCCTTGGCAGGGTACGCTTTCCCAGTGGTCCTGTGGAACAGTATTTGACTTCCCTGACCTAAGCTTTGCACTTCTCCGCCTCAAGAGTTGCAGGGGGTCAGGAGGCTTTCGTCCAGGCACTGGAAGGTGGCAGCTCTAGTGGCGCTTTCCATAATAAGATCCCATTCAGTCGACGTCGACTACGTCTGACGTTCTCGACTGAAAGGGAAGGTCCTGGTTGCGTATGCAACCCACCGTTCCCTGAAGGAGGGAACGGAGAACGTAGTCCCTTAGCCACTATAGCTGGACCACCGCTGACTCCGAGTTACTCTCGGCTGCTGATAGTGATCAAGGTCTATTGGCTGAGATGTTTATAGGGGTCTGCTAATTGTCACACATGTAGAATGTGTTGTATATGTTGTCAAAAGTAATTATTTCATGCATATACTTTGAAACCATTTCAAGTGTAACTTTCTAAATATCTAAATAATTTTTAGAGCACAGATGTAAATAAGATGTTGATACTGAAAGATTTTATCTACTCACTCTTGACAGTAACACTGATGGTCCTTTCTAAGGTGTGTGAGCTGCTGATCATGTTCAGATGATAATCTTCAGAGTCTGTGATTTCAGAGTCACTGATGATGAGGGATCCAGATTTTTCATTTAGCTGGAGTCTGCCATTGAATTTCTTATCACTGGTGTCATATAATGACATCTGATTGGTTAGTTTTATGATTTTTGCAATGACATGGTCTTTAAACTTCCACAATATCAGATCATATATCTGTTTATCAATAAGACCAGTGCGTAGAGTGACAGATTCTCCTTCCTTCACTGATACTATCTTCATTTCATCTGTCACGACAACAAACACATATGAAGAACATTATTATTACGCATATGAATAATGATTTTCTAATCACACAGTTAAGTGTTCTTTGGTTGATAACTGGCAATGTCCAAATTAAAGAACAAGCAGCTCATTTCAATAAAGATCAATGAAATCTACCAATACACAAACAAGCAGATTTGCTGATTGACTATTTACACTGGATCAGCAAATTAAAAAATCACTTGGCTTGGCAAACAATATGTTCATATAACATCGACCTCTGGCATTCCAAATAAACTAACATGAGTGGAGAAAATTCTCTCCTTCTGTCACATGCTCTCTGTTCTATTACAGAATGTCAAGCGCAAAATAGTTTAGAGTCTGTGATTCTTCCTCCATCACTGATATTGTCGTCATTTTACCTTTCGCAGCAACAAACACATGAAGAACATAGATCAGTGGTTCTCAACTCCAGTCCTCGGGACCCGCTGCTCTGCACATTTTGTATGTCTCCCTTATTTAACACACCTGAACCAGATCATCAGCTCGTCAGTAGAGACTCCATGAACTGAACTGAACGTGTCAGATAAGAGAGACATACAAAATGTGCAGAGCAGTGGGTCCCGAGGACTGGAGTTGAGAACCACTGACATAGATTACACATATGAATAATCCATTGAATAACTGTTTTATATCTGGGTATGATTGGTGTTAAAAGTTGTTATTACCCCAGATATTACTGTTTTGTCATAAAATAAATCATTTGTTGGTTACACAATACAATACGGGTGCACTAATATGCATTAATTCATGCTTAACTAATGCACAGATAATCATGTGTTAATGTATGACTCATGAGGAACTAAACCATTAATTAATGATTACTGCATCAGCAACTAATAAAGATTCTAAATGATTGATAGATTAATATGAATTGTTATTAATTAAATGTGTCATAATGTATTCATTCCTTAATAACTTATTTTGTTAACTAAAAGTGTCAATTAGTGTCAGTTAATGCATTAATTACCACAGTTTGTCAAAGGAATGTACTTCAGCTTCCAGTTGTCTGCTTTAATTAATCATTAACTAGAGCTGCAAATGTATCATTATGTTATGACTTGTTGAGGCACATGACTATTAACTAATTGTTAAGTAATATGCCATTTATGGGTTTTGACAGTTTGCACATGCAGTGAATGTAATGTCGGAGAATGTACTTGAAGGATATGTGAGTTGGGCTGCACACTATCAGCACACCAGAATCTGAACTCCTGAAGCTGTTACACTGTGTTTAAACTGGACGAGACCAGCTGTCATGACAGACCATCGCAAGTCCATTTGTCCTTCGTAACAGAACTAGCACAAGAGCTCTGAGTAGCCTATACGTCAGGAATATAGTGTGGCATCGGTTTACTGTCAGGGTTTTATCGTGTAGCGTCGCGTCGCATCCAGTGTAGTATAACTGACTATAATGGACGTTCTATTGTCTTTGTCCAGTCTAGACACAGTGTTATGAAATAACAGTGCTCAATCGCATATGTTCAGTGTTCCACAACCTCAAGATTAACCTGACATAGTCCTGTGCCATGAACAACAAGGTTCATCGGACTCAGTGAAATCTTGGTTGTAGATGGTTGGAAATTGAAATCCATGGCTTAGTGTGGATGTCAAAACCAAAATGGCATATTACTTAACAATTAGTTAATAGTCATGTGCCTCAACAAGTAAAGTCATAACATAATGATACATTTGCAAATCATTAGTAAATGATTAATTAAAGCAGACAACTGGAAGTTGAAGTACATTGCTTTGACAAACTGTGGTAATTAATGCATTAATTGACACTTTTAGTTAATAAAACAAGTTAAGGAATTAATACATTATGACACATTTAATTAATAACAATTCATATATTACTTAATTATTAATCATTTAGAATCTTTATTAGTTGCTGATGCAGTAATCATTAATTAATGGTTTAGTTCTTCATGAGTTATACATTAACACATGATTATCTGTGCATTCGTGAAGCATGAATTAATGCAGATTAGTGCACCCGTATTTTAAAGTGTTACCCATTTGTTTTTATTTTGTGATTTCAATGACATATTTCAATGAGTATTGTACAGTATTGTACAGATCTATACATCACTTTTGCAGCTTAGATTAGAGTAGCTGTTGTTTTTCTCATTGGCAGACAGAGCGCAGAAGTGAGAGGCAGTGATGGGGAGGAAAGTAAAGCACAAGTTCTCTGGAAAAAGTAACCTGCTATGACACCGTTTATTTTCAGTCAGGGAGAACAAAGAATTAGATGGTGCCAGTAAAAACTGAGCTTGGTCCAGCTTGTTCCAACCTCTTGCAAACGGTGACTTGCATTTAAGAGATTAATTTCCTTCATGCAGTTCTTATATTTTGTTCTTATACATGTCCATGAATGTCCCCACATGACATTTTTCATAGGTATTAGTATAATAAGGATTAAAAAAAATTCTCAAATGGACATA
Organism: Leucaspius delineatus; assembly: GCA_023718395.1. Classification (NCBI taxonomy): domain Eukaryota; kingdom Metazoa; phylum Chordata; class Actinopteri; order Cypriniformes; family Leuciscidae; genus Leucaspius; species Leucaspius delineatus. The sequence goes on from CM043363.1 coordinate 30,623,546, forward strand.
TGGTATAAAATTGTAATTGTTCAGGTCTTAAAAAAAAACCATTGAATTTGACGTAACCTACTGAATACCTGGAACTGAAAAAAAAAAACATAATGTTTGGTAATTTTGTCATATGTTTTCTATGAGGTGCAGAGTTTTTTATGCAGGGTCACAGCTCAAAAAAGACAATTTATATATATGATGTAATGTATATTCATTGGATATTTGCTACACCACCCCTGGACCCTGTATAAATGCTAATGTGCCCAAATAAAAGCTGAGAAGGATTTGTGAGTATCAATTGACATAGTTCATGACTCTGTCCCAGGCCTGTAAATTCATTCACTGGTGAAAGAAACTAAGAATGAGGCACAGGAAAAAATAATGGAGATAAAAATCTAACAGTAAATTTATGTTCATTTGAGCATGTTACTGTTTACTAGAGTTAGAGTCAATAATAGAACAGAACAGCTACTCACCAACAGCAATATATAATTTTCTGTGTAAAATCATACTGATGGTGTTGATCTCCATTTTATAACCTCCAGACTGATCGATGCGGATGTTTTTGATGTTGAGGTCTCTGGTTTGATCATTCAAATCAATGTTTCTCCATCTCGTGTCAACAGGGCTGTTTAATCCATTAACTTGCGCGAAACCATCGCTGGTTCCAAGGTTTGTAAATTGTATTTACTGAAAGATTTTGCTATCAAAATTTTAATGAATATTGACAAACCATACGTCATTTGAAAGTTTAAAGGCTCGATCATCGATATCTACGATCATAATGTCACAGTGGCAACATAATTTTAATTCGTATCAAGAATTCGCAACAATTCACACAACATCGAATCTGAGAGTTCTGAATTATTTTTTGTCCAGTGAAAATGGCAGACGAATTCAATAAATACAAATACAAGTGTAGTTTTAATGGCAATAAAGCAGAGTTTGTAATCATTTAAGAAATGTTAGTACCAAAAGTGTTGATTAAAGAGGAATATTGATTAATTCGACTTTGTTTACATAACATGTCTTCAGATTTAATAATAATTATGTAAATTTTCCAGTGAATTATGAACACCAATGTTGTTTCAGTGGTAAACGCTATATTGCCACATTTGCTTGTGTCTTAGGAACACAATAGCCCCGCCCCCATCATTCTCAGTGCAGTGCTGACATTCAAAACATTCTAATAGCATCACCAGCTGTTGGGACATCCAAATATGCCTGACCTATAACTGCACACAGGAAGCCAGAGAAAACCAGTAAAGTTTTGATGGATGGAAAATGTAGCCAACAAATACCATTACAGAGAATTGTTTGTATTCCACAATCAGCCTTGTGTACATATTCAATTTTGTATAGCCTATAGGTGTTTTAGTACTGTGTTCTTACTGTAGGTGTGTTAAATAATTGATGCATCACTGGTGTAACAAAACTGAATTCCAAAAATAAAAAGTGTAATCAAACATTTTTTTCTGAACACAGACTGTCTGTCAATGACGCCCCTGCTTTTTCCAAACAGATAGTCCTGCTCCAAACACACTTCATTGGTTGAGCCTATACAGTAGTGTTGCTACTGTATTTCAGACTGCTCTGGATGTTCCCATGTTTGATAGCGCCACACAGTCACAGTGTTAAACTTTTCTGGGAATCAACCAATACAAATGGCTAATTTTTTAGTGGTCTGCATATTAAAACTGGCCGCTGGGACATATCATTTGGTTTAGCACATATAGAAGGCCTGTGTCCTCTGCTGAACTAGTTTTAAACACAGGCAAAGACGTAAATGTTTGCAGACTGGAGGGAAAAGTATATTGGTGGATGCACAATGCTGTATGAACAATAGGGAACATGTGTAAATGTGTACCAACTATAGGTAACAGAATGCTGATGGCAGTATATTGCAAAATATGAAAGCAAAGTAAAGAGACGTGAACAGTGGAGGCAGACATAAATATTTTAACCCAAAAATATAGAGAGAATGACATGGCAGTGGGGCAGTTTGCTGTAAATCAGTCATAATGCAAAAGAGAATATGAATATGAGAAGAGAAGAGAAGATGACAAAAATTAAAGGCTGGAAATAGATTTGAACATTTGGGAAAAACCTTTGAGGATGAACTGAGAACGGAAAAGTAGAAATAAAGGACAGACAGAAACCTCCAGTCATGTGACTTTTGTGAGTGTTTCACTGTGATTGTGCTTTTTTGGTGCCAGCGAGACTGTTTCAGAAAAAAAGAAAAGAAAAAAAGAAAAAGCATTTATATGTTGTGATAATAAATTTCTGCTTCAATAATTGTGTTCAGTTGTGAATAGTGTTGTATTGCGTGACATTTCATATTGATGGAATCTCCAAGTGTCTTTCTTTTTCCAATGTACTTTCACTAAGAAAAACAAAACTTACTTATGTTTAGTGGTGCCCCTTTAAATTTAAATGATATCTTGTTCAGACATGTGGCTTTAATCTCATTGCTTTTATAAGTTGCTCTGGCACCGTTTCATATATTTATTTCTAAATGTATTTTATTTTATATTAATGGATCAACACTTTCCAAAATATTTAAGCTTCTCTCTCTGATTTTCTATAGTAGGGTATTTAATTTTGATATTTGAACATCAAACTGACAACTCTCTTCTTTATAAAGAGCCGTCAGTTATGTCTGTAGTCCAGAGTGTTCATGAACTGTGACTGTTTTAGTCTGTATAAGTCATGTTTGGGTTTGAGCTCAACTAGAGGGGGCGACTGTTAAAAGGTTAAGCGATCAGTGTTGATGACTTGATCTCCAAACTTCCACAGTATCTGATCATCTCTCTGTATATCAGTAACACCAGTGTGTAGAGTGACAGTATCTCCCTCAGTCACTGATACTGACTCCACAACATCTGTCTCAACAAGAAACACACGAGCAGAAGAAACAGAAATAGTTTAAAACAGAAAACAAGTTTATAATTTCCACACAGTCACAGTTACTTGAAATAGCAATGTGAAGAGGAGTCAAAAATCTGAGACTTAAAATTTGAATAGACTTTGCTCCTATAAAGTCATCTTTTCTGTTTCAACAATACATTCAAACTGCAAAATGTCATCTGCTCCACACCATAAACGCACAAACGTCATCTTTGTCTGGTGTACAACCAAGGCTCACCCAAGCTTTGGATGTTATTCTTACCTGAGATACCTACTTTCGTGTTGTTCCCTTGCCTGTTTTCGTCTCGAGTTCTCAGTGTGTTCTTCTAGACCCTGTAAGAAGAAACACATTCTTATTTCAGTTAATCAGCGATCCATTGATGTGAATGTGTCCGTGCGGAGTGTCCGTACCTCAGTCAGACTGTTCAAGCCTCATCCTCATCTTCATGATTGTTGTCTCCCTGCAATATACTTTGCTTGCCATTTATTTAAAAGGATGTGGAGTTTACCGGGATATGTTAAATAGGGAAACCAGGGACCAGTATGTGGACAAATTTTCCTGTAAAATATCCCGTATTTTAATACCTTACTCTCATAACATTAATGTTAGCCCTTCCATCGGACCTGTCAGTCTCTGTACTGTTGTCCTGTTGCTACCCCCTTGCCCTTCCAGCGAAACAGATGTTTTCAAAGCATCGTTTTGCTTACTTGAAGGCAACCTTAGCGTGATATTGGCCTTTTTAAGATAACAGCATGGTTGTTTTGAGAGCACGATTTCATGCCAATCTGTAAGTAAAGTCACGTTAGACCTAGCTTCACAACTCGCTTAGTTAATGCTGCAGTTTTGTAGTACGAATTTTTGCTGTCAGCAGAGGGATAGCAACAGAAAGATGAAAGTTAAAATTTTTATGTTTCGGGATATTTTATAGGAAAATACTAAAACGGGAAGACAGCGGGAAAAGAGCTCAAATGCGTGAGAAACCCGGAAAAAACGGGAGGGTTGACAGCTACTAACTCCACTTTTTTGCCGATTTTGTCCACATAACCTTACTGGTCCCTGGCTTCCCTATTTAACGTATCCCTGTAAATTCCGCATCATTTTAGGGACTTTAATATCTCTTTTCTTTCTCCCAACTCTGCTTCTCCTCGTTCGACTTGCTGTATGTTTACATTCGCGAGGCCATCAACATGGCCGCCACGCCAAGTATGACGTCACGACGCCCAAGCCCTATACGCAAGCGTCACGGGCGATGCGTAAAATACAATACACAGTGACTGCTCAAACGGGGTAGTAGAGTCATACCTCTGAATGCCCGTCTATTTCGCTTCAAACGCTCGCTTTATAACGCTCGAATAGGACGCGCGAATGGATTCAAAATGTTCAAGCATCGAACTAGACGCGAATTTGACGCTCTATTCGCGTTTGGTGTGAACGCTGCATAACAGGCTGCGATGTCAAGATTGCAATGCTGGAATGTGTGTGTGTGTGTGTGTGTGTGTCAGAGAGAGAGAAAGGCACGGGCGCGATCGATACAGTGGAAACATAAAAAAATACTCCGTCATTTATACTCCTCCAACAAACACATATTTTAGGCTGGGGTAAACTGCACTGAGCGGTTGAATGCGCTTACTCGATCCGCCATGTTTTTTGTTTTGAAAAGTGTCTTATTTTACCCAGAATGCATTGCAGTGTAGTCCTACTTAAGATAGTCAGAGTCTTAAGTGCTTTGTGCAACGGTCTGATGTAGATGTCTATCTGAAGATGTCTGAACCAGCCCCAGACCTACACTGATATGCCACAACCATGAGCATTCAACTCTGCCTGATTGACCTGTTTTTCTCCCTCTCCAAAAGGAGGAATACTTCAAAAGATTTCTTAGAGCTGTCTTCCATCGTGTATTTGGATAATGCTTTGCTAATGAAAATATTTTATATAGGTTTAGACGAGCCCTATATGCCATGGGATGTTAACACTTGCGAGATGGAGCAATATATAAATTATGCTCTCCTGCTTAGTCGATCTATCCCCAATAAACCCCTTATCCTTTCTCTAATTCTCGAGCCGGTTCCTGAGATGGAAATTCCAGACTCTGTTTCAGATACTTAAATACTGAAATTAGAGACTGAAATTTCCGAGTCCACGCCAGTGAGAGAAGTTTCCGAGTCCGTTCTCGTGAGTGGAGTTCGAGTCAGTTCCAGTGAGTGGAATTCCCGAGTCTGTTCCAGTGAGAGAAGTTTCTAAGTCCGTTCCAGAGACAGAAATCCCAGTGTCCGTTCCAGAGAATGAAATTCTAAAGTTTGTTCGAGAGACTGAAATCTGTTCCAATAGTTATACGCAGCTGCTGCTGTGTGTGTCTGGGCCACACACACACCTGTAGTGACCACCTTTCCATCGAGGAAATACAGTTGACGTGTGTTCCATAAACTTAAATTCAGAAGACAAGTAAAGGAAATCAGAGCATGATCTAGTTTAACTACAGTCAGATTAGTTAAACTAATTTAATCTAATCACTACATTTCTAAGCACTACATTTCCCATCATCCTCCCTGGCTCCCACCTGCACACACTCCACAATCACCCGCACCTGTTAGTAATCACCCTCATCTGCACCACACCATAAAAGCACACACCACATACATCATCTTTGTCTGGTCTACAACTGTACAAATAGGCAGAGGTGTAAAGTCCAGGCGTCAGAAAGTAGAAGTCCTGCCATATGTTTATTCCACCCATGAACTCAGCCAGCTGATCTCCTGGCTGAAAAACTGTGCTAATTAGCAAACCCAGGTGATTGGAACAAAATACTGAGGAGGATTTTTACTTTCTGAACCTGGACTTTACACCTCTGCCAATAGGGCACTATTAGAGGGGACAGCCATTTGTAGTGGTGTCTGAAACCATAGTGGACGTTACTGAGTGCATTCTTTCAATCCCACAATGAACTGTAATAACGAATGTACAACCGATATACGCTCAACGGCTAGAGAATACCCATAATGCACTGTGAGAGTCGCACGCTGAATGAATTCCCGCGTCTCGCCAGGAGCTGGCGCCGCAGCTGGATCAATCATCCATTTTCCAAACCGCGCTGGTCCAATGTAATATCATACAGGAATAAATTCATTTTTAATTGATTATTAAATTGTTTAATTATAATTTATATGCTAGTCTCCATGTCAGAGTTCATGATAAATCTTTTCATTACTACTGGAGATGCCAGTTTGCTAAGTTTTAAAGTATTATTATCAAACAGTAAGCACAAACTATGCAAAATCGGCAGAGCTTCCGGCGCACTCAGTGTCCGAATGCGCTCACTCGTTTTCATCAACTCCTTCAAGTGGACTATATTAGTTGAGTAATGTAGGGAACAGTAAATGAGGGTATAGGGGGCGATTTCGGACACAGCATAGGACTCATCTAAGCTTTGGGTGTTATTCTTACCTGAGATACCTACCGTTGTGTTGTTCTCCTCATCTCCACCCCTGCCTGTTTCCATCTCCAGTTCTCAGTGTCTTGTTCTAGAGTCTAGACCCTGTAAGAAGAAACATATTCTTATTTCAGTTAATCAGCGATATACTTACCTTGCCATTTATCTGATTGAATAAAAGTTTGTTATTGTTTCTCACTACTTACAACATCTCGAGTCTGTGTTCCCTGAAAAAAACTTAAGCAAACCATAACCCTTTTTATTTTATTTTATTTTATTTTATTTTATTTTATTTTATTTTATTTTATTTTATTTTATTTTATTTTATTTTATTTTATTTATTTTTTTGGTGGGGCAGTGTATTTCTTACTCCTCTACTCTAGCATTTGGTTTGCTTTGGATATTGTTAAATGTTTTAAAATGCTATACAAATAAATTGTATTCAGTAGAAACTGGATTAGGTTATAAAATAAATCTAGAATTTCTTATTTTAAATGTACATCTCACACTTTAATCCAACACTACCTTTCAAAAGGATTTCAATATATAGCCTCACATATGATTTGAAACAAATTAAAGGCTTTTTGTTTCTTAGAGTTAGAATAAATCTTCCTAACTGTATCCTAGTCTCGTGTGGTTAAAGAAAGAGATGGAAAAAATATGTCAGGAAAGAGAAATTAATAGACAAATTGTAATTCAATACAAAATTAATTTTGTAACACTTGGAGACATTTGATTTGGTCATTTATAAACGTCTATGTTTTTTTTTCTTAAAGTTGACATAAAAATAGCATAAACCTCTTGGGATAATGTGAAGTATTTTTAAATAATTTACTGACATTTACGCTGAATTGGTATTTTTTTACTGTTGCTGCTGTTTTCTAACTATTCAATTTACAATAAATAAATAAATAAATAAATGCTTAACCCATAATAATAAAACATGTAATCATTCCACTGCAACTAACCTGTTCAGAGACAATTGATTGACATAAGTTACTCACCATGTACAGTAACTTGAAATGTCTTCAGTTTAGCATCTGTACTCTTCCTGATGTCTACACTATAATGTCCAACATGTTCAGTTCTGATGTCTGTGATGGTCAGAGATCCAGTCTGTTTGTCCATATCAAGTCTGTCTCTGAATATCACATCTTTTGTATAGATGATTCCATAAAATGTTTCCTTCATTTTAGCAATGATTTCATTACCAAACTTCCATATTATCTCTTCATCTCCCTGTAAGTCTGTAGGATCAGGGTTTAGAGTGACAGAATCTCCCTCCATCACTGACACTGTATTCACTCCATCGGTATCACCAACCACACCTGAGGAACAAAGAGGAACAGTTTTGTTATATAATAGTGTAGTATTTGTTCTGTAAATACATTATATTAATGAAAACAGTTTCTTAGGCAATGTATTGTTTGTTTACAGCTCTATTCCTCTACTGGTACGGGTAAATGACAATGTTACACTATATTTGATATTATAGTTCCACGTGTTTAGGCAGTTCTCTAAAGTGATCCTTGTCATTCACATTCATGTACAGTACAGAAGGGATATTATGAGCTCATCTATGGTCAGTCCCTGAACTTACTTTACTTTATTCTCTCATACTGCTCCATATTCTTGTGCCATGATAAAGGGGCAATGACACGACTTGCTTGGTTTTTTTTTGTACCCAAATGTATTAGTACCTTTTAAAATAATTTGATTAATCTGTGACATGAATCACTGTATTCTATAAAACCTATTTAGTTTGAATTAATTTTCGGTACAAATAATAAATATTATTTTATGTTTGGTATCTTAAACCCCTAAAATGTCAGGTGGAGCAACTGTCCGTACAAATGAACAGACTAAGATAACTATTTAAATTGGTGGTTTAATATTAAGAAATTCTGAATAACATGCTATGGCATGATATTATGTTTTGAAACCATTCATATAAACATATTTTATAACTATCAGTAGTTTTAAAGCTGTTGAGATAAAAACTTTTGTCTGGCAATTTGTATATTCTCAAATTTCAGGGTGGCACAGTGGCAAACATGGGTCTTTTATTATGAATTGACAAGATAATAACAGTAAACATGATAATGCATCAACCAGAGAAGCCCAACTGATCATTGTGGCAAAGAGAGAAGGTTTCATCTCTCTTCAATTCTGATAAAAACAGTTACTTTCAAGTTTAAAATGGTACACTTTCCAGGTGACAACCATTGTAGAACTAGGAAAAGGCTGTTTTATCATAAACTTCTTCATTGTATTTACAAATCCTACACTGTAAAAAATGTTACTGCTATTTACTTAAAAAAAATATGGTAACAATATTACACATACTATTTTTGAGTAGTTAAGCTTGATTTCATTCATGGAATCTACCTGAATAAATCATGTAAAATGCCCTAATTTAATTAGACATAATGAATTAAAAAATTGTAGTGAAATGTGCTTTTTTATTTTAAGTATTTTTTATTCTCAAAATTGTGTGAAGTCAAGTGAATGAATATGACCTGTTTATATTTAACTATGAGATATATTGTTTTATAATAAGACTGTATGCTGCTAGGACAGCACAGAATCAAACTTGTTACTGAACTATCATTAGCAGAGCTATTGCTACATGTATAAAATAACATGCTTCAGGATATTTAAAAATGCAGTTACTCACAACCTAACCATAAGCCCTACTCTTCTGCACAATGGTAACTATCAAAACTTTAACATAATAGATCTCTTTCAAATGTCAAACATACCTGAACATTAAACATTAACAGACGTTTCCCTTTACTCAAAAACACATGAAATAACACTTTATATCAAGATTTACTCTCCATTTCCAGCCATGTGCAAAGCATGCTGGGAACAAACAATGGTGTCGCATAAATGAGCTAATTCTCTTAAAATAAATAGGTAGCTCCTTTTCCTTAATTTTTTTAGGTTTATCAGTTCCTCAATTCAAGCCTTAAAATTGTGTATGTTTCCTTAAAAAAAATAGGAAAATGTATCTCTTGGTGTTATTAGTGAAATGTTCTCAATATTTTCAACAAAAACTGAACCACAATTTTCTTAATAAAATATACATAATATTTTTAATGATCACCTCAATTTTTTTAATGAAAATTACAAGACTCATGATTCATTTTTTACAGTGTATGTATGAACTTGCTAGTACAAGCAAAAGCTAATCCAGGCATCCAAGTAGAAGCCAGTTCAATGTAAAATTATTTGCAAAAGTCAAATGATGCAACTGCAATGAATGTCCCTATATGAAATAAAGCATTATTTAAGCTAAATAAATAATAAATGTATCATTCTATTTTTTAATTATAATTTTTTAAGATGTTTACACTTTCAATTACTATTTTTTTTTTATAATTTTAGATACCTATTGTATCAAGTAAAGAAAAATCAGTTAGGTGTCTTTAACTACTACTTGTCAGCGGCATGTGCAAAAAAACTTTATTTAACAATTGAAACTTGTTTAAACATGTTGTTCCTGACTCAAAAATATGCAGTGCATCATCTTAAAATTTGCTGTTATTTAGATTTAAAAAGACTTGGCTTGAAACGTTACAGGCTTTAACCAATTTTTTTTTTTTTTTTTTTTTGGTCAAATTTCCGATTTCTCTTTGCAAATAACTATTTACCATTAAACAAGTCACTTTACTGAGCTTGATCTCAGTCTCCTAATACATAATTTTTGGCCGAAATCTGGTGCATTTACATAATACAGCAATTTCTTACAGTCTATAGTTAACAGTTGCTTTGCAAGTTTGTAAATTTAACTTGACACAAGTTTTCAGTGTCAGTAATGCAAGTTAACAGATTTTTTGCATTGTGTCACTTGAAAACTAAGCCTAATGTGACTTGTAATTTCTACAATACATGCAAATTGTAAAAGGTATGTGGCAATATTAGTAATAGTAGTAGCCTAATATTCATTTAAACAGCCTGAAATATACTGTTACAAAAAACAACAACAAATAAAAAACAATGTTACTCTTAATGTAAGGATGTGAAAACCCAAGTGCAGTTTATTTACAAATCAAAACGTGATCAAACATGAAACAAAAGCATGGCTTGGCATGAAACTCAAAACTTAACCATGAACATAAGCAGGGGCTAGAACATAGACATAGACGTACTAACAGTGGATACAGAAACAAAACTTGACAAGGAACAAGTCAAACATGAGGGCTTAAATACACAATGACAAGACAAGGGACACTGTGAACATTATCAAGACAATCAACCAATCCGAACATTACACATAATGCCTGGTGCACACTAGACAACTTTAAACAACGGCAGATCGCTGTGCTGTTTAGACCACATGACTTGCTCTGGAGTCTTGAAGTCGTTGTGGTGTTCACACTACGTAAATAATCTGCAACAGGGGTGTGGTGTTCTCTCAAGTGGGGTTTAATAATGCATTGATTTAGTGTTCAGTAATGCACATGATTGTGCTGAATCATTCTGTTATGTTTAATGAATGTTTAATGGATCTGAATGGATCTACATTTCAGGCACCTATATGTCCCACAATGCATATACATTTGGATGCTGCATTAAACAAATTCTTAATGAAATAACATTTTTTAATAATATATCAACTCCATAGCTGATTCCAAGTGATCAAGGGCTTAGGACGTTCCAATTCATCCCATTACAGTTTCCGCCAGTAGTGGGCGTCGTTTAGTATTTCACACATAAAGATTGGTGAGCGCGGTCACCCGCAGATTTGCAAGCGATTACCGATATGCAATATGAAACCGAAATCGCGACACTCAGATCCACAAACCTGTGTCGCGGTGTGGGAAAGCAGAATCGCGTTATCCTTCCCGTCCAGATCCAATGCTACCACATCTGTAAATTACTATTAGTATTATTTGAAGTTCACATTATAAAATACGCAGACCTACACCACAAAGCTAGTTGAGGATAAATTCTTTAAAATTGGGCAATTCCAGCATAATGTGACATTTGCAGTCAAAACTTGAACAATAAATTCTCAGAAAATGCATTATAATACCAATATATTTAAACGTCTGTTTATATATCCATACTCCCTTAATAAAGGAGTCCAGACATTAGACAAATATCAGTCTACACATGCGTTTTATAGCCTATTTAATATGAGGGAAATATGTAACTTTTAGGTGGCAAATATTTTTTGTAATTCTATGAATTACACTGCGCAAACCAAAAGTAATACTACCCACCGGATGAATACTACCCACTGGACTGCTCTCCACAGAACATAAAATATTCATTTTATTTAATTTTTCGTCTTCGAATTAGGGGAGACCGGGGACAGTTGTAACAGGGCATGGGTGCAACATGTCATTTTTCTCCAATCAGAAACAAGCTAGAGTGATGTCACTCATAGACCCTCCCCCCTCCATGAAGACAGAAGACATATTCAACTTCTGCTGCTGCATTCATTGAACAAAACTTGTTTTGGAGGCATGAAAGTAAATGTATTTTTGTCATACTGTCCTGACATTTTGTATGAATTAATCAAAACTTACTTTGAATTATTGCTTTGTTGACTTCTAAGTGACATGGTTACCACGCGTCAAAGTCAGTGTGTCTAGCAGGAATATGATGTTCTGTCATGGCTGATAGGGTTGGAGACGGTTGCAACAAGTTATAAATTGCATGTTTAATAAAAGTTTGTTGCATTGCAAATTGTTCAATTCTTTCTGTCTGACACTGAAATATGGAGAGATTGAATATCATCTGTAATTCCTGCACACTGAATCTATGTAGGCCTATGTTCTACACAAACAAAACTCAATAACTGTTATTTGATAAATATCACTAAATAAATAAATAATAGGCTACAATAATATTATTTTAATAATACTATAATATTATAGTAGGTCTAAAACAGTTAATATTTTCAGAATTCTATACTCATTGAGACAAAAAGCTAAAGTTAATTAGTGAGATTTAAGGTATTTTTAACATGTTGCAACCCCTCCCCCCTCCCTCCCTATTTTTATTCTGAGGTATAGGCTAAATAACGTAATTTCATATTTGTATTTATGTTAAATGACAGAACATGACTCAGACAAGGATGCATGCTTTGCAAAGACACGCAAAAGACTGAACAAAATAGCACGATGCATACATTTTATTTGCTGTTTTAATGTAAAGCAATTCCTATTTACCTTTTTTGGAATAAGCATATAAAAAAAAAAAAAAAAAAAAAAAAAAAAAGGTGGGGTTGGTCTATATAATGTTATAATAACAGGTTGTAACAACAGTCATCCAATAGCGAAAATCACGAGCTGGTGGTAGTTTATGGCAAGTAAGCCTAACTGCACCCTGTATGCCTTAATGACAGCGACAGAGCAATAGAGAAATTGAGTGATAGATTGAGAGAGTGATTTATTGTTCCGTTCAACCACTAGGCCTACATGCGTTGTCATGCGTTTGCACTTTGCAGTCATGTAAAATAGTAATGCTCATAATAGCCTATTGTAGGTCGTCAGCACACTAGTTTGCACTACTTACACACAGTCACACACGTGTTCAAACTTACCCCAAAATACGCTTGTAATGTTATTTTCATCTGTCACTATTCGCAATGTGAGTTATCACAACGTCCATTTATAGAAAAGTGATGCATGCTTGTGTTTAAAAAAACTGTAGATATATGTGTAAAAAAAAAAAATAGATGTGATATTCCTACGAGGATAACAGTCTGTTCCGGTTTATAGTGAAACCGAAAGTGTTGAATTAATACAAATAAAATTGACTTACCTTGCACGAGTAATAAAACCCCAAAAAGCAAAGTAGTATCCCTCATATTGGTGTCGCTTCAAATGCGTCCAAATTACAACGGCAGTGATTCGGGATACTGATGATGGGCTCGTAACATACCTTACAAGTCACGTGATTTCTAGAGAAAGCGGGTGTGTCACGTCATACCATTTCAAAGTGTACTTTGACTAGATAAAAAAAGAAAAAAAAGAAAAGTAAAAAAAAAAAAAAAAAAAAGGTGAACCTTGACTAGGCCAAAAGTATTTTCACAGACAATTGACTATAATATAAAATGTTTGTTTATTATGTGTTTGTGATCTTTAAAAAAAAATACGAATAATTAAGCTAGTATTGTAATAAAGCTGTTTTGTTAAAAAATACTATTGATTAATTGGGAGGTGGTCTCTTTTTAAAGAAGCCTGATGCTAAAAGCCTAACAAATGGAAATTTAAAATAAAGACTAAAACAACTTACATCCACTGAGCAGTATTTTTTATTTTTATACATTTTACTTGGTTAATATAGAATGTTCCTTTATAGATTTCATTACCCACCCATGCAAAGAGAAGAGATATGTTAATTTGAAAAATCTGATGGTAATAGGCTACATTTGTATTGCAAAAAAAAAAAAAAAAAAAAAGTATTAGGCTATTCCTTGCAATAAAAAAATGCTTTTTCACACTGTCATCATCGTTAAGCCCTACTTTTAACCCTGGTTAAAGGAATGTGTCCCGCTTGTAAATTAGAAGCAGGGTTAGCACCACTTTTCACCCAGGGTTATGAAGCCCTGCTTAGGATGAAGGATTAGCACTGCTTTTGTGCTGTTAACCCTGCATTGCGGTGCTGCTGCTAAACTTGTACAGTGTGAAACAATACAGCTAGATGCGCAACCAACAACCAGTCGCGTGTCTCATATTCACAATTAGGAAAAGCTGCAGACTAGCCTGGGGAAACCCAGACGAACTTCCGGCAAATTTAGATTTGCTCTGCAAGTCAGTCTGGCCAAGAGCCCATTCAAGCCATTTCCAATCTTTCCAAAATCTTGCCACCAATCACAAACGTTGAGGCGGGCTTTACACGATGACGATCACTCTGATTGGTTTTAGGTCTATCCAATTGCGCCCAGAGGCATTTGAGCGACGTCCATTGGTGACGCCCCTTTGGAATTGGGCTGTGAATAAAGCTTCCCCAGACCCACTCTCAGTTACGACTGAGCAGGGTCTGGTGTCAACCAGGGTAGCTGCAGACTGGAGATTTCAAAAATGGGGCGTGAACTCCAAAAGTGGGCAGAACCTCCAAAAGAGGGCGGTGTCTCCACAAACAAAGACTTGCGCCATTGGCTATGGTTTCATCCAATTGTCATGACTTCAAAATAAAAATTCGTAAATTAAAAATAGTTTCTAGTTGATCTAAAATAAAACATTATTTTTACTTGTGGAAACGTTTTACTGAACTTTACTCAGTCTACAGGCTGCAGCTATACCCATATTCACATGCTTTGGACAGTTACGGAAACTCTGTGCGTTGTATACGTCGATCGAGGGGAAAAAAATCTAATGGTAACAGAAAAGGTGACAATTGGAGTGAAGAAGAGACCGCTTCATTCTTATCTATATAGTTCGAAAAGTCCATTACAAGGATAAACTTGATAGTACAATGTGCAATATTAGAGCTGTTATGTAAACATGTCACATGCCGCTTCGTCCAGTCAGTGACACTGACGGCAAGTATGCAAATAAGTACATTACATTCAACCACAGAAAGAGTGCAGAATGTCATGATTAAGTGATGAATTCAATATTAGTAAATACATCATACACATTTTTAAATCACACTTAATACATGTTAACAACATTAAGGGTCAGTTTGTGTCTGCTGAGAAACTGTCAGACATCTACAGCATGTGGTCTATTGGAACTCAAAGTGACAACATTTTTTGGTCATTATGAAATGAGAAGTGGGAATAATTTTGCAAAACACAGCATAGCCTAATAGCAGGAGAGCTGTGAGTCAGGGAGTAATCCCTGTTAAATGGATTAATAACGATTTTTATTGTGGAAACAAGCTATAAGCACAGGTTCCTATAGCATGGTGATATAAAAGGTGATAAAAAGCGAGATGCGAAAGTCAGCCACGACACCAGTATCTTTTGTTCTTACTGACGCGTTCATGTAGATAGGCTACACAATCACGCGCACTTCACGGAAGCGCGCAGACTGAAAGAGTTTTGTTCCCTGGTTGGCTGAAGAGTTCTTTTTTTTTTTCTCTCTCTCTGTTTTACTCACCGCAAATTATCAACACAACATTTAAGATAATGAAAAAAATGTGAAAGACGCGATTCTGTCGTGTTTCATGAACTCGACCGCAGGTTTTTTTTTTTTTTTTTTAGACATTTTGTACGGAACTATCTCAAACGGTGGAAGAAAATGATCCACGCTATTGTTTTGTTCTGTTTATGTTTTTTTCCTCATATTGGTGAGTTATAAATTTATTTATGGCTTCAGTGTTAGTAAAGATTAGATGACATGCTAGCCTATTGTTTAAATCGTGCAAGGATTAAGTGTTTGCATTATTTAAATATTTACTTTTACGTTGCATAATTATTTACATTTAATTTTGATCTCTAGGCGCTGTGACAGAGATGGCAGTGATGGAGGGAGATTTCTTCACTCTCCGCACCGGTCTAACTGGCCTACAGAGCGTTGATAAGGTCGAGTGGAGGTTTGGATCGAGCAGAACATTAATAGCCTCAATAGCGAATGGGAGCATTGAATATGGTGTTGATAAGAGATTTAGAGACAGACTACAGCTCGTGAGGCTGAATGGAGATCTCACCATCACAAACGTCAGTAATGAACACAGTGGAGCTTATAAACGAACTATCACTATCGGACTTAATGAGTCGATCGAAGAAATCCGAGTCACTGTTTATCGTGAGTATAAAATATGTTCGCTAAATCGATTTATTTTTGAAAAATGTGTATAGGCCTAGTAAAAGTTTTTTGTTTGTGACTGACATCGCAATAAACTCTTACAGCTCTTATACCTTCATTCTTATTCTTGGATTTTTTTTTCTTCTCTCCAGCTCATTTGCCTGTTCCTGTCATCACCAAATACTCTCCTCAATGTTCATCGTCATCATCAGTGTCCAAAAGTGTGCTGTTGTGTTCAGTGTTGAATGTGAGTCACGTGACTCTCTCGTGGTACAAAGCAACCAGTTTAGTGTCCAGCATCAGTGTGTTTGATCTCAGCATCAGTCTCTCTCTACCTCTGGAGGTGGAAAATCAGGATAACAACACATACAGCTGTGTGCTGAACAATCCCGTCAACAACCAGAACACACATCTGGACATCAACAAACTCTGTCACACACCAGGTAGGACAGTGGTGATAGTGTTTCTTCACAGTGTCTCGCTTACTGATACCTTTTCAATAGCTTGCCAACCATTTATAATGTTTATTCAGACGTTTATTTGTCAGAATTTCTGTTGTTTTTCTGAGGGTTTTTGAAAATAAGAGAGTAGAGTCTGTTTGATGCAGTTTTTAAGAAGTGCCCACTTCTTTCTAGACCACTGGAGTCAAAGAGCAGAAGCCGTGATCCGATTGGTCGTCACTGCTGTGATGGGCGTGGCTGCTGTTGCTGCTGTTGTTGTACTGGTTTACGACATCAGATCCAGAAGAGTTGAACTGGAGAGGAAAACTAAGTTCATCGAACAGTAATGTACCTGGTATTGTAAAACAGGAATAAGCAGTGTCTGTCTTTTTTTGTTTCTATCTCTTTCATTTGTTTTAAAACAATATCTTTTTTTACATTTAGGCCCCGAGGACCAATGGTCTGAGGACCCTCTTGGAATTGTTGTTTTTTTATTCATGTGTTTTAAAGAGAGTATCAATATTCATAATGATAATGATGCATTACTGTTTTAATTTTATTTTCTGATATAAATCCATTACAATTGACTCCATTTAGATTTATTAAAAAAAAGTCATGAAATAAATGCCTAATAACTACACTGTTAAAAATTACCTGTAAATTTTACAGTAAAATACTGGCAGCAGGGTTGCCAGCCAATTACTGTATTTTTTACAGTAGCGTTTCTGTAATTTAATTTACAGAATTTTACTGTATTCTCTGATTACAGTAAAATTCTGTAAATTAAATTACAGAAACGCTACTGTAAAAAATACAGTAATTGGCTGGCAACCCTGCTGCCAGTATTTTACTGTAAAATTTACAGGTAATTTTTAACAGTCTGTAAAATGGAGTATACAATATATTTTCCTGATTTTTGAGTATTAATGACTGGCAGCTGAATTTTAAATGTGAATTATTTATCAACTACATAAGCTTTAAACAATTGTTTTTAAATACATAAAGTGTTGTATAATGCACAACTTAATTCCCCTATTACTTCACAAAACAAAAAAATAATTCAACATACTTATCTTGAAAAACAGGTAAAAATTTATAACTTTAAAATCTGCATGAAAAAAAGTCATAAACAGTGTATTTTGTATTATTTTGATTTTATTTTTATTTACAAAATTGTATTTTTTTTTTAAATGGACATGAAATTAAATATTTTTAAATTACTTGAAACAAATTAGCCATCATGGCCCTTCACACAAAGAAGAAATACGCAAACAACATACATTTAAAACCACAAGTTGACCGACATGATCATAATAATAAAACAAAAAGAGACGGGTGAATTCTCACCACTTCATTACCAGACAAACATGTCCAAACAACAAGGCCCCAAGTCAGTCCAACAAACTTCTGATCAAAAATGGAGAACAATTCAGCTCCAGAATGCTGTTCCATCACAGGATGCAAAGAGTGGCTAGAAACATTGAAAAGAAAAAAGAGGACAATAATATTAGATATATTAAAAAACATAATGATACAGTCAAAGACAGATACAGGGATGACAGATACAGTTAAGCCCCTTTCACACAGAGATTCTGGAAATTTGATCCAGGTTCATTTGATTTGGTTCATTTACACTGCCAGTGATTTTCCGGAATCAGAGAGTGCATTCACACACAACACGTAAAGACACGTGACATCGATGTGACTTGTAATGTCTCAGCAGCGTCTTAAGTTTGCTTATGAGCTGCGATCTCTCTCTCTCTCAAGAAACCACGCTTGTGCATTTTTTTCTCTGATTCAATCATAAACTTGCGCATTACGTACCGTTTCACAGCTGGCGAACAATCCCGGCTTCAGCGTCATCACTACAACACGGCATTATTACGGCTTTTGTTCACATAGCGCACGTTCCGGGACTGAACACGGCAATGTTACTAGGTCCCCAACCCGGCATCGATCCCGGCATCAGTCCCAGGTCGTGTTTGCGTTCACACAGAAGGCATTCTGGCAATTTCCCGGGAACATCGCGCTGTGTGAAAAGGGCTTTAGAGACAGATAGAGAATATTAAAAGGTTACAATTAAAGGGAAAATAGATCTGTGTGTGTGTGTACTACTTACATTTCAGAAATTCCACTGTTAATCCATCACTTTGCTGGGCAGAGAGGCAACATGTGGGTTCACTGCAACCCGTTTCTTCTGTACCATTTGCCCTGTTGTTTTAGATGGCAAATTTTCTCTTGATTTCTTTGTTCCTCTTTCCGGATTAATACATACAAAGCGCCTAAAGGGTCAGGAAACAGACAATATGTAATTAAGATTGGTTTTAAGTTTTTGAGGCTTGTAATCATGTTTTTAAAATTGGACCATATATTAGAGCAGTGTTTCTCAACTCCAGTCATGAGGACCTCCCAGGAAGGAAGTTTTATATGTCCACTAATTAAAACACCTGATTTAACTCATTAGCTTGCTAGTGTTAAAGATGGAGACATCTAAATCATTCACCCTAAAAATTCTCTCTTCTCAAGTTGAGAAACATTGTGTTAAAGGGATAGTTCGGCCAAAATTGATATTAAACCCATAATTTACTCACCCTCAAGCCGTTCGAGATGCATATGTCAATCATTTTTCAGACTAACACATTTTCAGTTATTTTAGAAAATGTCTTAGATCTTTCAGTGGTTATAATGTCAAGTTATGGGATCCACCTCCTTCAAGTCCCAAAAATGTGCATGCATCCTTCACAAAAGTAACCCATCCGGCTCCAGGGGGATAAACGAAGGCCTTCTGAGGGTAATCCATGCGGTTTTGTCGTAAAAATATACATATTTAAAACTTTATAAATGAAAATAACTGGCTTGAAGGAGTGGACCCCATAACTTCACATTATAACCACTGAAAGATCTAAGACATTTTCTAAAATAACTGAAAATGTGTTTGTCTGAAAAATGATTGACATATGCATCTCGAACGGCTTGAGGGTGAGTAAATCATGGGTTTAGTATAATTTTAGGCCGAACTATCCCTTTATAGGCCTCAACAGAAAAGGCAAGTTCTGATATAGAATAAATGTGTAAAATGCATGTACTGAGGTTGTTAAAAATTCAATCACTACCTTTGAATGAACTCCAAGGTACTGCCTCCTCCTGATTGAATATGTAATATGCTGTGAACAGTATAAGGCCAGACAGGAAGCTGTGCTGAAAGCCCTCCTCACACACACAACTTGGCCTTCCAGTGCCCACTCGTCTGTGTCTCCTAAAACAATACAACATGTGACAATAGTTATTTTTAACTATACCATTTTTATTTTTCGTTTTTTTTACATTTAAACTATAATTTAGAATTCAGAGTGCAGGAACTCTTTCTTTTAAATAAAGTTAAAAACGGCATTACAAACAAACAATAAGCAAATTTCACACACAGAGTAGGTTACAGCTAAAAAAACACATTTCGTACTGAAATGTAAGCCAAACTATGGATTTTTACACCGGCATATTAAACGTGCAACAAACCTGGTAACTTATTACAGCATCATTTATAATTTAACGTATATGACACGCATCCTCCGTGAGTCTGACGCAAGGCTTTAGCAACGGCGTTTTCATTTCGGCGCCCATTTAAACAGATGACTTGATTTTGATTTGATTTACACCATAAAATAATCACGACGAAGTGTGCTAATCAACACGAAGCTCGTGTGAATACCGACAGTTGTCATTAAAGCATGTAATTCTTAACACAGGAGCCCATAGATTTTCTGCCCATAGCCGCTGTAGCGCCGGGGTGAGATGTGTAAAATACTACCGCGTCCGCGCTGCTGAAGCCCGGCGCAAGTCTCCTTCGCGCCCCGCGGTCGGAGGATGTGTGATCCGGGGTTACCAATATGAACCGCGAATATAACGTTACCTTCATAGTCTACGAGTTACCAAACATTGAAAATAAGAAACTGAAATAATAAGTCACTTACCACAGAGTTGTGAAGCACTCCTCTTGCGCTACCCGAAAGTCGACGACACGACCGTTGAAGATCACAAATGCCTCAGAAGATTTGAAATTTACAGCAATATTCTGTATTTTGAATTAAACCGCCTAGCGACCCCAGAATGCATTGCAGTTTACAGCAATATGCTGTATTATTAGAAAACAGCCAGCTGCTGTAAAATAATGCTGTAATTTTTACAGCAATTCATTACAGTGTATACTATGTGTAGTTGATTTTGTCATCTCATACTCATAACAGTTCATGTCAAATGTCAAATGCAGGCTAGTGCAACGCTTCAGTTGTAACGGTCAAAAAGTGTGAGATAAAATGTTATATTTGACAAGCATTTACGTTAGAAATGTTAAATGACCAATATCCAGGGATGCAAACGACGTTTGTCAAATTACAGAGTTTTGAGCTGAAAAAAATTGATAATGTGATTCATTTGGTAGCCTGTTTTTTTATGGGACTTGTTCTGAATAATTATAAATTTCCTTGCAGCTGTAATAACACATACGCATCTTACTGAGTAGTCAGTGCAATTCAGTTCACTACCTAAAAATTCCCCCAGTAGCTCCCAAAAAAGACTGGGCAGACGCTCTCTTACTGGAAATCTGTTCTTCCCACATAGCACACGTCTCCAATGTGTCTTATAAAGAGCACTTTGTCTGGGAAGCATCTGCTGTGTGCAAACATCTAATAAACGTCTTTAAAAAGTCAGTTTTACATACATTCTAAACCATAAACATCTTGAAAACATTTTGTAAATGTCTATTTAACATCTGACAGGAAACGTCTCTGCGTTGCAGATGAGCAATCACTCGCACATCAAATAGACGTCTCTACGATGTATGTGTTATCTGGGATTCATTTCAGTCTAAAGCCATCAGACATGGGCTGCGTCTGAAATCGCATACTCTCTTGAGCATACTTGTTTTAAATAAGTCACTACGCGACCACTTAATAAGTATGTTCTATATAGTATGAGTGTGTGTAGTATGAATGTAATACTGATGTACTACATTCACCATTTTGTCATTATCATGTAACCTGTTAGAGTCAGTTGCGCTCCACGTCCAGTCACAAATCCTCTCCCGTGGCCTCATGGGATAGTAAAGTGTCCATCATATCCACACTTCAGAATCCAGTCATTCAGGTACTTTTTGCCTACTCTTTCATGAGTAGGTTTTTGTGAATTCGGACATACTTCTCTTGTCACATACTGTTTTTCGCCTATATAATAGGGAAGTATGCGATTTCGGACGCAGCCACTGAGACGATTGAAACAAAGCAAAAAACTGTTGTTGCCATTTCCTGAGTAATTATGTAACCTGCAGAAATTGACACGTAACAAAATACATTTTAAAAAGTTTACTTTTTGCTCTATTATTGTTATTGCTCAATATATGTACAGCTTTGTGGCAGCATTTGTGAATTTGAATTGAGTGAATTTAAAGTACTTAATGTTACTTGTTCGACTTCTATATTAAGAAAGCCAGCATTCATCACTGTTTAGAAAAAAATTAGGTTTAAAATAAAATACAAATTAAAATGAAAGTGAATAGGACACACAATCCCCTAAACTGGGACCACCCCAATTTTACAGAAATTATAAGCAACATGGCAAATGGCATTGAAACGTCTCTAGTAACTAGGTCACACAAGTCACTAGAGGGAGCTAGTCACTAGGTCACATAAGTCACTCGGCGTTTCAGGAGCAAGACAAGCATCCCATCTGAGGTCTAAAAAAAGTACTGTCAAACATCTACAAGATGTGGTCTGCTGGAACTCAAAGCGACAAGAAAAAAATTGGTCAGTATGAAATGAGAAGTGGGGAAAATGCACAAACAATTACTGTGAAGATTTGAGGCATGTCAGTTATTTAGTGTCTCCTTTCAGGTTTGGAAATGATGGAGAGGTTTTTGTTAATGCTGTTGTTCCCTAGCCAGGGCCTATAACTGCAGTGAACAGAAGATGCTGAAAATAAACCACAAGAACCAAGACAGTCTGCATTCATTACATTTAGATCAGAGAACAGATATCCGTTTAAGATGACTTACGTTTAGGATCTTTATCTTAAAACAATTCGAAACATGGAGGAAAGACAACACACGATCACAAACAAGCGTAATTTTGGTTGTCTGATGTTTGGTGAAGGGCTTCTTTTACTGATTTCATTAATCTCGAAGTATGACTTCCCCTCAAAACAGCACAAAATAAAAACAGTCAAATAAGCCTAGATAGTGAATTCTACTCGTGCAAGAAACATCTGGTTTCCACTGAATGTTTTTGACACTCTTGTAGCTCAATTTCTGAGTCAAAGTGAAACTGCTGTGGTCTGAGTCAGACTGACCCAAATGAATGTGGTTTCTGTTGAGTGGACAAACGTCTCACTCTTGTTTACTATTGCATGTGTGTGGATGACTGATGGGTAAATCTGCAAAGACATTATTTTCCTACACTGATTCGAAAAAAATTATATAAAGAAGTGAATCCATCAACACTTTCATCGCTGCATACCCTTTGTGCATTCTTTAACAGCTCATATTTCTCATATGTTGCCTAAAACAGCAGTACATCAAACCAAACAAGTGCTGCAACATTCTGGAAAGGATGAATAACACAACAGCACCTCAGAAAGAGAGCTGTCAGTGGTCAAAAGTAAAATCGTGGTAAAGTCTAAAAATTTGTCATTAGCTATTGAAATAAAGTATCTATGGAAACAAGTGATAAACACAGGATTCTGTTTTGCGGTGTTCTTAAAAGCTAAGGAATAAAAAAGGATGCGAAACTGAGCCACAACATCAGTATTTGAGCTTCGTTTCTCTTATCAGTGGGAAGCGCGTTCACGTACACAACCACGCGGCACGCGCACCACACGGAGGCGAGCAGACGTAAGGAGTCTTTTGATTGGCTGAAGAGTTTTTCTCCGCCGTTTGGCTCCAACCCGCAAGTTATCTTGTACATTGTGTTTAAGATAATGGAGCACGCTTCAAGACGCGACCATGTCGTGTTTCATGAAATGAAGCCGAGTTCTTTTCTGGCGTAAAGCCATTTGATGGATTTACCTCGGAACAGTTGAAGAAAATGATTCACGCTGTTTTGTTTAGTTCATGTTGTTTTCTTCTGGCTGGTGAGTTCTAAATACTTTTTGGAGCATTCAAATGATTTAGGTTTTTACATAGTTCTGTTATCTAATCTTGTTCTTCAGGAGTGTTTGGTGTTGAGACTGATGAGATAAACGTGTCAGTGATGGAGGGAGATTCTTTCACTCTCCGCACTGGTCTTACTGGCATACAGAGCGATGATGAGATCGAGTGGAGGTTTGGATCGAGCAAAACTCGAATAACCAGAATAGCGGCGGGAAACGTTACAGAATATGACGACGAGAGATTTAGAGATAGACTGCTGCTCGAGAGACTGACTGGAGATCTCACCATCACAAACGTCAATAATGAACACAGTGGAGTTTATCAGCTGAGCATCATTATCAACAATAAGAAGTCAATCAAACGATTTGGTGTCACTGTTTATGGTGAGCTTTAGTTTGTGTTTCAATTAAATAATATAAATCTTTCTATTTTTGTTTATTTTTAGTTCCTTTTTTTTCTAGCTCCTCTACCCGTTCCTGTGATCTTCAGTGACGCTTCACAATGTTCTTTATTGGCTGAAAGATCATCAAAGATTGTCCTGTGTTCAGTGTTGAATGTGAGTGATGTGACTCTCTCCTGGTACAAAGGAATCAGTGTATTGTCCAGCATCAGTGTGTCTGATCTCAGCATCAGTCTCTCTCTACCTCTGGAGGTGGAATATCAGGATAAAAACACTTACAGCTGTTCGTTGAACAATCCCGTCAGCAACAAGACCACACATCTGGACATCACTCAGCTCTGTCAGATACGTTCAGGTATAGGCCTACTCTGAAACCAGTTTGGTGGATTTTTGTGAAAGAGGATTTTTTATAATATATATATATATTTTTTTTTTGCTCAATTTATTGTCTTTCCTCAGATTGCAACCTTTGTTTTGACACACCTGAAGCTGTGATCCGATTGGTCGTCACTGCTCTGATGGGAGTGGCTGCTGTGGTCGCTGTTGTTCTTCTGGTTAATGACATCAGAGGAATCGGAAGAGCACAGACAATCAAACAGTGATATACCTGATATTGCATTTCAATAATACACTCTATATTTTTGTTTATTTCTCCTTCTGCCTCATCATTTTTTTTCTAAATATTTCTTTCATTATTGATTTATTTAAATGTTTAGTCTGATGCCAATCCGGTGCCATTTAGGTTACAGGTAATGAAGGCAAAAAAGCAAATGAGACATTCTAAGACAAGTAAACATCTTGCCTATCTTGTCTATAGTTTAAGTGTTTAGTCTAGATAATAAAATCTTGTTCATGTCACACGTAAAGTTGTCCGTGTCTCAAGCTCATATCTGGAGTGTCTAATCATAGGTTTTGACTACTTGCTCTTAGTAGTACTGTAAAGTAAGAAAGTAAGACATTTCTTAGAATTAATAAACAATTAATCCTGAGTGTTCAAGCCAAGGGACAAACAGGTTAATTGATTGTGATATTAATTTACAACATTAAGTTAATTATATTAACTGATCCAAATATTCATAATCAATTATAACAAGTCATTAATGATTATTAATATTTAATAGAGCTAATTTGCTACAACTGCATGAACAAACTTTTGTACTGGACTGAATTTGGATGCAAACAATTGAGTTTTTGGGAAATAGTTTGATGTATAATTAAGAAATGTAATAATTAAAAAATAACACTTTGCACCTATAAGACCAATCGCAAATCCCCATGTTAGCGGCCTAAATATTACAACCATTTAAATGAACTTTACAATGATAGAAACTGAAAATATTTGAAAGGGTAACTCTCGCCAAAATGCAAGCTAGGGTCTTTTTGTTAATCTACCCGAGGCAAACTTTCGTTTAAAAGCATAATTAGAATGGAAACGCCACTTTTAAGTTTGACCGTATTTTCGTTTTCAGTCAAAATTGCCTTTTGAATGGGAGTGCTTGGGGCACTTCTATGATAGCATCAAAATTACTATTTTTAAAACACTAAGAAGGCTTGACAGAACATCAAAGTATCACCAGGGGCTCTTCACATGAACTTGAGCATTGAGAACATTGTTTGTATACACAGAGTTTACTAAAAAGAAAGATTTTGAACAACTCACTGTAGCTGTGTCTGCTGGCATTTTGACAGTCAAAAATAGTCGATTAACAAAAAGACCCTAGGTTGCATTTTGGCGAGAGTTACCCTTTAAAATGACTCTAGATATATATCATTTTTCTTGACTTTTTCATGTTTTGTTGGAAAAAAATTACATTAAAGTTTAACTAGATGACTAACCTTACCACAAGTGGGATCCGAGCTGTAAAAAGCTGTATCCAGATCAGATGGTGGACCTTCTCCTAGACACGACAACAACTCATCCCTTAAGTGTCAGCAGAGATTGTGTCAACTAGACTCTCCCCTGTGAAAGCCTCATCGACACAAGAGCCATGGGCACTGATCCTCAACAAACCCGTCTCCATACCCGTGATGACTCCGATCTTCAACCAGATGGAACTGGATAATATTCTGAATGTTCTGATACAATCTGACTTCTGACCTGTAATGCTGCCTGAAATTCATAATCACTGTTTGCAGTGTACATAGAGAGGAGAACTGTCCCTCGACTGAGCTTGGTTTATCCTAAGGTTTTTTCTCCATTTTGTCACTGATGTAGTTTTGATTCCTTACCACTGTCGCCTTTTCCACCTTGTCACTTTTGTCTTTTGTCTTGCTTAGTTGGGGACATCTAATTTAATATGAGATGCATATATGACACCATTATATGAGAACTGAACTGAGCTGGACAATGACATCACTGTTTTCTCCAGAGCGGCTTTATATATAAATTAAATTAAAATAACTTTTTTACAACGAAAATGAACCATCACTGAACTTACTTAAGATGGACTATGACACTGTTTTCTTCTGCTGTATAGTAGAAACAAACTTTGTTGCATTATTTTCCTGTTATCCCTGTAAAGCTGCTTTGAAACAATCTGTATTGTTAAAAGCGCTATATAAATAAAGGTGACTTGACTTGACAAGAATATAGTACATTTTTACATGTCCATAGGAAATTAAAGTATATGATTCATGCTTTTTTTATTATGCTCATTCACATACAGTGCACATTCAAAGCAGGGGTGAATATTTGCAACATTTTCTTGATTTTGATTCATGTTTTACAGTCTTTGTTCACTAGAGTGCAGAAATGATGAGACCGTATAAACAAAAGTATATCTGAACAACAGATTTCAGATTAACAACTGACCAGGAAACAGAAGTCAGATTTAGTTTAAAAAAAGAAAGAATACAAAACAGTAAAACAAAACTATACAAATTATGAAAACACTACAAAATGGGTATAAGAAGTATAAAAGATAAAAAATAGAAATATAATTTTGCAATAAAAAGTATTAAAAAGCAAAGTTCTTACACAAAAAGTGTAATGCTCAAAGTTCTGTAAACTGTCAATATAAATTAAAAATACACTGCTCAGTGTGTAATGCAAACGTATGCATCATCAACCAAACTTTGCTTCTCTGTTTATACTACATAGGCTCTTGTTAATTTATACAACTTATGTCACGTTTATTTTGTTACAGTGGTATATATGTAATGCATAAAAAATGCATCAAAACAGAAAAAAATCTGAGAGTGATTTTTTTTTTTTTTTTTACAGTATATGCAGGTCATGCATGCATTCACACAGACAAATAAAACAGAGATTCTGCCAACAGTGAAATCACTCACAGCACATGTACAGCAAAACAGAGAACTAAACTGATCCGTATATCTACCACGCTGGACCTCCAGATTAGAGGATTGTGTTTCCTGGAAGCAAACACAGATTTAAATCTATAGTACACCCTTAACTTCAATAAAACAGGCAAAAAAAATGTAATCATCGGATACACAACAATAGCATGTTTACTTTCAGTGTTGCTTTTTATGGGGCCATACACTATCTTCAAGCTTTCTTTAAGCTTAACTGTAAAACTTTCTCCCAATCTTAGGACATGTAAATTGTAAATTTGCAAACTGCAATATTACAGTCAAATTTCTGTTTGCTTATGAAGTAAAAAAAAAATCACAAGGCCAGCGCCATATTTAATATTTTTGTATTAATGTTGTTTCTTTTTGATGCTGTTTAATATCTGAAATAACAACCTTCATACAGGTAAATCATATGCACACAAACACCAACAGACATAAAGAAATGTTTAAAATAATGCTAAAATAATCAGATCATTATTTGCAGTACTATAAATGTTTCTCAGATCACAGTAGGCTATGCCAGTGTACGGCCATCTATAATCGTCTTAATAATCGGATTTCGCTCATGTATTTTGAACTGGGTGATACTTGCCTCTGCATCTGAAGTAAATCACAAGAGCTAATACAGCCACCACCAGCAAAGCACAAACACATATCAGTGCCACATAACCTGGGTGAAGACCTGAATCTTGAGGTTTCCCAACAGCTAAAGAGAGACAGTAATCAGAGTAAGCTTCAGTCTGATCGTGTTAATAGTTTAATTTATAATATTATATTATTTTAATTTATAATGTTATATATTTTTAATATTTTTCAAATTCCCCATTTTTGCATAATATAGCCTATATATGAAGAGTTCAGATGCAAAAGCCTCTAAGTGCCATCTGAAATTTTCTTCTAGAATGATAATTTTTATCAAGCTCATATATTTAAGTTCAATAATGTCACTTAAATGGCAATGAAAATTACCTATTAATTGTTATTTAAGTGAAATTACTGAACTTAAACATACAAGCTTTATAAAAAATATCATTCTAGAAGAAAATTTCAGATGGCACTTAGAGGCTTTTGCATCTGAACTCTTCACACATATATATATATATATATATATATATATATATATATATATATATATATATATATATATATATTTTTTTTTTTTTTTTTTTTGAGAATGTCTATTCCGTTATTGTTTGTATGTATCTATCTATCAAATGTTAAATCTAAATTGTTCACAGAGCACAGATGTAAATAAGATAATGATAATTAAAGTTTTGGATCTACTCACCACTGACAGTAACACTGATGTTCCTCTGAACGGTGTATGTGCTGCTGATCATGTGTAGAGAATAATCTTCAGTGTCTGTGATTCTGGAGTCGCTGATGATGAGAGATACCGTTGTTTGACCTAGCTTCAGTCTGCCTTTGAATCTCTCGTCACTGGTGTCATCTCTTGAGAACTTATCGGTCCCTTTATTGAGTTCAGCAATGAGCTGGTCTTTAAACTTCCACATTATCAGATCATATCCCTTTGCTCCAATAAGACCAGTGTCTAGAGTAATAGGTTCTCCCTCCTTCACTGATACTGGCGTCATTTCACCTGTCACAGCAACAAACACATATGAAGAACATATGATTACACATATGAATGATACTTTTTTAATCACGCAGTTAAGTGTTTTGCGGTTAATCTACTACTGAAAATGTGCAAATTAAAGAACACGGCTCATTTCCATAATGACAACGCAATCTACCAAAAGCAGCATCAAGGTTAACTATAACCCAGTATAGTTCGGCTATGAGTAATCCACTTCCAGACAAAATAACCTTGAATTTGGTTACATAACTTGAGAGATGTAGGCTATTATATTCCATCATGTAAGCAAAGTAAACAGTGATTACAATGTGTCTGCTTTTATTTCTTCACTCATTTTATTTCTTTGTTATCTTGTTAGTCATCTAATTGATGACTAGTCTATTATTGGGCTATGGTTTAGATGTCAATTAAATTTTCGGATGAAAGGGAATGAAGCCCCTGGGCCCAAACAAGGTGGCCGATCGCCAAAACCCCACCACGACCCTGCAAATTAAGCACTAATAGTTAGTGGAGCACCTGGGAAACAAAGACCAAATGATAAGCGATGATATGGCTTAAACTGTGTATCCAGTAGTCGGCAGCTCCTAGCTGTAACATCATCCGCACAGCACTGACGATTTCGCTTGACACTTTCGCTGCTCTATCGAAGTGATAACCAGCACAAGTTGCTTGACTCATTTGAATTCAACACAAGCGAATGGCAAGCCGGTTTGCCTTCTATTAATGAATTCTTATCAACAATTCAATTTGCTAATTGATAAATAATGCTAATTCTTGATATGAGGGCTAACAATGCCCCTTTTTGATATCAGGAATTACATTTCCACTAGTAAAAATGTTAATTATTGATAACAACAATGACGTCAGGGGCGTAGCAGCCATTATAAAAGTGGGGGGGACAAAAGCTGTATGTGACCATAGGACGTGACCCAAAGGTGATGTTCATTTTCCTGGCTCAAAACGAGGCGGAGGTGGTAAAATCCTAATAATGTTTAATAATAAGATAATTAAATGTGTATTTTTTTGTAGATCATCATATACCCTAATGTGTTTCCCACATTATTTTTGTTGGTGGAGCTTGGTACCTCTAGGGGGGTCCGGGGGCATGCCCCCCCGTAAGAAAATTTTGTACATTTTAAAGATAAATTCATTAATCTGGTGCACTTTGAGTCACCCGAATCCACTGTTAAAAATAAATAATCCACCCGCAAACCGCCCGATGATATTCTCTGATTTAGATATCTGCATCTGATCATCACATTACAATTATTCAAATTCTGGTATCAAATTATTCAAATTAACATATCACACTGAAGTAGGCTGATTTAAAATGAACATTTATTTAAAATAAAAGTTCTTCTTTTGGCAAAATTACATTTCCTTATAGCCTAAACAGAGGCTTTACTCCCTTCAAACTTAAATTGTCAATGTTTCATTACATCACTGTTTGAAAACACAATTTTTTTTGTACCTTTTATAAAGGCATTTCCCCCCTAATTTTATGCTCCATCTTTCATTTTAAATTCTTAAATTTGATCAATATATTCAATTAAAATAATAAGACACTAGGCTGTTACCAATCAAATTAAATAATTTACATTGAAAAAATATAACTGTATTAAATTAGATTATTTTAAATATTTTTGAATATACAAATAAGGAATGTTGAAAAGAATGATACTTTATGAAACTAAACCGCCAGTAGGAGGCGGCAGGCGACCGTCTTAATGAGCGAGTCATTGAGTCATTCATTCAAACGATTCGTTCAAACGGCTGATTTATTCAGAATGAGGCAGTTTATGAATGGGTAATTGAATCTTTGACTCAACCGATTTGTTCAAAACGCTGAATCATTCAGTAATGCAACGAGTGTTGCTGTGAGATGCGCGTTCTGCTGTGATCTTTGTTTGGGACTATTTTCGCTGATGAAACAGAGCAAAAACAGTCATTGCGACTAAAATGTAAGTGAGTACATTTTTGAGTACATCAAGTAAAATTATTGTAAGTTAATTTTAACTGTTTGTTTATTGAACTGTTATGAAACCAGTCACGGTTTCAATCTTGATGGCATTCAGGAAAACAGCTGGTCGACTCGTGTGTAGCCTAGCTATATATTGTTTCTTAACTAGGCTATATTGTTTCTAAAATGTTATAACTTCACGAGCCTCGACAGCGCACATTAGGCCTGTATTATTATCAACTATAGGCTATCAATCGCCACTTACATCAAATGAAATAAAACAGAATCATCCATTCCTCCACACGCATCCATCCATCCATCCACACACGTTTTCGGTGATTGCCTGGTTATTTTTTATTTTTATATTAAAAATTGTTTTAATCAGGGCATTTGTCCGAAAAAAAAAAATGCGGGGGACAGAATCACCGGTTTCTAAAAGTGAGGGGGACGTGTCCCCCCCGTCCCCCCCGGTTGCTACGCCCCTGAATGACGTAATCACTCGCAGAAATAACAAATTCATGATATCAATAGGCCTAATTAAATTTCAACAAGTAAAATCTTTAGGCTAATGTATTTTCACTATGTCACCATAGGCTGCCATTCAAATTAAATTGTTCATATCCAAGAATTGATTTTTAACTAGTCGAAATTCTTGTTGATTTAATCAACTTAGATTAGCCTATCTGTCAAATGATAACAGAAATATTTTTAATATAAAATATACAGAAAATTTGAGCTACTCACCAACAGTAATATTACATTTTCTATGTAAGATCATTCTGCTGGTGTTGATCTCCACTTTATAAACTCCAGTCTGATCACGTCGGATGTTTCTGGTGTTAAGGTCTCCGGTTTGATCATTGAGTTGAACGTTACTCCAGCTCACGTCAACAGCGCCGTTTAAGCGACCAGTGTTGATGACTTGATCTCCAAACTTCCACAGTATCAGATCATCTCCCTGTTTTTTAATAACACCAGTGTGTAGAGTGACAGTATCTCCCTGCATCACTGATAGTGATTCCACAACATCTGTCTCAACAACAAACACATGAGGAGAACAAACACAAACAGTTTAAATCAGAGATTAATCTTATAATAATGTAGGCCTAAGCAATTTCAATATATATATATTTTTTTAATATTTATGTACAGTGGTGTGTAACAGTCTGAGACCACACTGAAAGTCGACCCAAAAGCTTAGCATTTAAAACATGAAACATTTTTATGTAACATGTTTAAAATGTGCACTATTACAGGTCACAAAACAAATAAGTAAATGAGTCTCATTGACCTTGGCTCAGTCTTTGGACCATCTTAAATGATGCTCAATTTGTTTTTGCTGATAAACTTACTTTAAAAAATCACACCTTATTTAACTTGTTTAACATGAGATGGTGTAACCACTGTTCTTTGTATCAACAAATAAATGATTGCTTTGCAGACGTCAGGTTTAACTGCACTTAATCTGATCCTTATATTAATTGAATATTAAATCATACACAAAATCTGAGAAATAAAGGCACCTTAGCTCAGAATCAGTCATCTGCATTTCAGCCAGTCAGGAAATGATAACACAACATAGGACTTTTGTTACAATTAGAATTTTTTATTGCAAAAAAAAAAAAAAAAAAAAAAAAAAATTAATTAATTATATATAAATAAAACCTGCAAAAATAATGGTCATAAAGCTGCTTTGGAATATTATGTTAAAAATATATATATTTTAGAAGTGGATTGAAAAATGGATGAAATTACAAAAGAAGAATCTGTGATCTTATTTTTAATGTTTTAGTATAATAGTCACACTTCCATGAAAATAACTCTATACTCTAAAGCATTAGTGTTACAGTTTTTATGTCTGTCAGATAATATTGATATTTCTTTCAAATCTATTCTTTGTCAATTCCTGCTTTGATGTTTAACTGTGCAGTTTACAAATGAATAAAACAAACAAACAAACAAACACACAAACAAACAAACACAGTTAACCTATATATATATATATATATATATATATATAAAACTTACGATCTTTTCACAACAATTACATTATACTCAGACAAATATGAATCCACAGAATTATCCCACTGTAAGACTTGAGTTACTCACCACGGACAGTAACATTGAATCTCTTGGATGTCTCATAACGGCCCCTGATGTCTACTTTATAAGGTCCTTCTTGTTCATTTGTGATGTCCTTGATGGTGAGAGAGCCATTCTGACTGTCCAGCTCCAGCCTGTCTTTGAAAACATTTATTGAGATTTTGTTTTTTGATATCTTTGCTATGATAAGTTTATCTCCAAAGATCCATTCTATCGTATCATCGCTCTGTAGTTCAGAAACACCAGTGTTTAGAGTGACAGAATCTCCCTTCATCACGGACACTGGCTTCACTTCATCTGTCACAGCCACAAAAACACCTGCAGAGCAAGCATTCAAAGATTAAACGTTGCAAATGTTACATTTCGCAGTGTTAAAATATGTCATTAAGTATGATACAACAGAGAAAAGGCACATTTTACATTATTTTCTTTTAAAACACTATATAGCACAAAAATTCAGCTCAGCACTTTTCTTAACCGCTTTTGATGATGCACGTGGAAATTTGGCTGATCCTTGACAGATATGCAAAGTTGATTCTGTGCTAATTTGTTCTAATATTTAATGTATTTTTAAAATGTTAGCACATGAGAATTAATAAAATGAATATATTTTTAGAAAAAAGTATTTTCAGTTTTGTTCAAGGTAATTAAAGCAACAGTTTTTCTATAAAGGAAGAATATGTAAAAGTATGGTATTTGGAGTAAAAGTTGTAAAAGTCATCCCTGTTGTCGGGATGAAAGGCACAATGATAATAAACAGCTGCTGACTTTTCCATTTGTTGACATGGTTTTTCATGGGAAATATCATATATCAAATTGGAAATCAAAAATCAAAAGTTTTGAAATCAATTTTTTTTTTTTTTAGTATGAATATGTTAGTCTAACTGTTATCTATAACCTTATCCATTGTGCTCCAAAACAATTACAAAATTAGCATTGAGAAGATATATGCGTTCAAAACTTAGTTTCTCACTTCCGCCAATATGGATCAATGATTTTGATGATAACACGCAACACTTCAGCTTCTCAACAAATGTTCTGTCCAATCAAATCCTCTCTAGAATCTCTATACATTATAAATACACGCTGAATATGAGGCTGAAATCACTTGTTCACGTATTTACTGTTTTCTACATGGTGAATGGCACATATGGGGGAAGAGAACGATTCTGTGACCCTGGATGACAAAACCAGTCATAAGTAGCACTGGTATATTTGTGGCAATAGCCAACATTGTATGGGTCAACATTATCGATTTTTCTTTTATGCCAAAAATCATTAGGATATTAAGTAAAGATCATGTTCCATGAAGATATTTTGTACATTTCCTACCGTAAACATATAAAACATTTATTTTTGTGAGTGAATGCAGCACAATCGCAAACATAAATGGACAACTTTAAAGGCGTTTTTCTCAACGTTTCGATTTTTTTGCACCCTCAGATTCCAGATTTTCAAATCTCGGCCAAATATTGTCATATCCTAACAAACCATACATCAATGGAAAGCTTATTTATTCAGCTTTCAGATGATGTATAAATCTCAATTTAAAAAAAATATACCCATGTGACTGGTTTTGTGGTCCAGGGTCACAAATATGCTTTCCATTGGGGTGAATGAAGTCTGGATACACGTTAGTGTCACGCGGACCGCCGCTTCTCCGGTCCACAACACCACAGAGTGGATATGAGTCGGCGCATTCAAGAAAACGTATCGGACCCATTTTAATTCTGCACAGAATGCTGTATTTTAAAGTGATATGGTGGAAATTATGAGGAAAAATAGTTAGAGATTAGGAGGAAACGGCTGTTTTACCGAGAAATTACCGGTAAGTGAAAGTGCTGCTATATGTCCCGCCCTGTCTTCCTGTTTCTGTGGAAATCTGTCAAGTGTCAACACATGCATAATCCCATGGCATGCTGCATGTCCCAAGGCACTTCAGTGGGCTCTTAAAGACAGTATATTTAGCTATTGAACTAAAATGAATTCTATTATTTGTCAAAATAAGCCAAAAATATAGTACAAACTTTGCTTAAATTATTGTTTTGAACAAGTATTGACTCAGACATTATTTAAAAACATATTATTTTAGCTAAAGTTTTTGTGTCAATACTGTGTGCCTTTTGT
Organism: Leucaspius delineatus; assembly: GCA_023718395.1. Taxonomy (NCBI): domain Eukaryota; kingdom Metazoa; phylum Chordata; class Actinopteri; order Cypriniformes; family Leuciscidae; genus Leucaspius; species Leucaspius delineatus. The sequence continues at coordinate 30,658,656 of CM043363.1, forward strand.
TAGGGTAAAAGGCCCTATTGCCACCTCATACATTTAAGATTTTTAAACAAACAACACACTTTTATGATTTATTTTCACACATAATCTGTTGCTCCATCAGTGTTCAATAAAAAACATTAAAACAATTATTCAACAATAGACTATTAGAGTAGTGATTTTTTTTTTCTTTAATAGGGTGTGCCTTTAGCCCCAAGGGTAAACTGATGCCCCATTATATTCTGATGTGCTTCAAGCGCTAACGCTAAGAACAAATGGACGGTTTCCTGTTCCACAACCATGCAAAGGCACTTACAAAAACTCCTATTACAAATTGAGCTTGTGTGCAGCTGAGACGTGGCTCTGCTGACATAGTTGGTTTAAAATGGTCCATGCATCCATTGGTTTTAGAGAGCATGCTTTCACAAGTTTTCATAATATGCTTAAAAAAAAAAAAAAAAAAAAAAAAAAAAAACTTTACAATGAGCTTGATAAGTAAAATTTCACAACTGGCTTAGAATTGGATTTGCAGTTACTTTAGATTGCAAATGGCATATTAAAGACCTATATAAAGGCCTACTTTGTCTGATTAGACTTCCACAAGCACTTACTGGAAACAAAAATTCAACAAAATTGTGTATTTGTTCTGTTGGTTTCAGAATGTTTTCAATTAAAAGGCTCACTATTTGCTTACCTTTTAAACTAAATTCTTGTAAATGAAATGGTTGGGTTTGAGGGGGCTGAATTATTCTTAAAGGGATAGTTCACCCAAAAATGAAAATTAGACCATGATTTACTCACCCTCAACTCTTCTGTCAATTAAAGTAAAATCGATTACCACAGTAATCAACCCCACCCTACTTGCTGTTACATGGGCACTTAACAACAAACAGCAATCTACTTTTAAAACTAATAATGATAATTACAATGGTTGTTTGGACTATGGACTATGTTTCTTTCTTTGCTTGCTTGCAGTGCTTCTCGAACCTCTCCCCATCTCCACACCACTCAAATTTTGTATAGGGCTATCTCCCGATCCAACACATTTGTTCCAACTCATAAGCTCATTAGATAGTGCAAGACCCAAAATTGGCGCGTGACGTCATCCAGAGATCAATAACATCTTAATGCTCTATATATCTGTTGTGAGTCGCATCATGATTGACAGGACTACTGTGTTTTTAGAGGCAATCTGCGCTCTCTAGTGTTCACTAGGCTACCAAACACACGCACACACACCTTACCCTAAAATACACTTAAATGTCCACCTGTCATTGATTTATCACAACAATCTATTTTAAGAAAATTAATAAAACGTGTATGTCATGAAATACCGGAGGTAGGCTATACAATAAATGTATAGTCTGTTTCCGTTTTATATTGAAACTGAAAGTGTCGAATAAATACGAATGAATGTGACTCACCATGCACGAGTATGCCTAATACAACCCAAAATAGGAAAGTATGGTTCCTCATCCTGATGCCGCTTCTGACCGCATACAAAATAAATGACAGAAGTAATGCAGGGTAGCCTACTGATGATGGGTTCGTGTTAAGCCAACCAGGTCACGTGACTTCTGAGGAAGAGGTGTGTTACGTCATACTATTTCATAGCGTCCCAAAGTGCACCTAGACTTAATCAAAAGGACAATTCATACAGAAACTTATTCATGTTTTTATTCAGGGTTTTTGATCTTCAGATTATTCTAAGACTTTTAGAGTGTGAGTTCTGGTGTCCAGGTCATAATAAATGGGGCTGGTAAGAATAAACCTTAATAAACTAGGCTAAACGTCCTATAAGAATGTGTTTTTATTTTATTTTACAACATGTAGTCACCAAAAAACAACCATAATGTGCTATCCTTCAGCCTCATATTTTGATTCCACTGTTCATCAAAACTTAAATTTTTCAGAACAATTAATTAAATTAGGCCCAGAATAAAAAATAAACACAAATAATTTAAACATTTAATTAAAAAAATAAATACTCGTTTGATGGTTGAAAACTGGGTGGCTGATGTTTAAAGGCTAATCGAACACACAAAAAGTTCTTTATCAGGTAGCCTACTTAAAGGAGAAGTTCACTTTTAAAATGAAAATTCTGTCATCATATATACTCACCCTCATGTTGTTTCAAAGCTGTATGAATTTCTTTCTTATGCTGAACAGAAATGAAGATATTTAGAAGAATATCAGTAACCAGACAGTTTTTGGGTCCCAATGACTTCCATAGTAGGAAAAAAAATTACTATGGAAGTCATTGGGACCCAAAAACTGTCTGGTTACTGATATTCTTCTAAATATCTTCCTTTCTGTTCAGCATAAGAAAGAAATTCATACAGCTTTGAAACAACATGAGGGTGAGTAAATGATGACAGAATTTTCATTTTAAAAGTGAACTTCTCCTTTAACAGAAAAGCTTTATTTTACTTTTCCGCATTTTCTCTGCGCGTGCGGACAGACGCATGCGCACAAAATATACACATACGCGCGCGGACAGAAAAAAGTTGCACGTGAACTCCATCCGGAGGCATTTATTGCTACACTAGAACGTGATTATGTAGGCCTAATAAATCCATGCTCCAGCAAAGCAATCTCTATAAAATGATGATAAAAATCATAATGCAGCCAAACGACTGATATTGTTCAACAAACCAACAAAAAAAGATACAAAACTATTTCCATGACAGTTTGCTTCTTTTTTTATTGTTATAATTCTCATTTACACTGAATTTTTTTTTATTTAAAGCGAAAACAAACCTAGACCCATTATTCCCAATAAAAGCAAATAGCAGTGAACCAGTAGTTTTCACATTCATACTCAGATCTGGTCCATTACTAACTGACAAAACACACAACAGTGTCAGTTTTTACACAAGACTTAATAATATTTGAATGTAAAACAACAAAACAACAACAACAGGAAAGGCCTGGTTTCACAGACAGGGCTTAGATTAAATCAGGATTAGACTTTAGTTAATCAGGACATTTTAGTAGCTTTTATAAATGTGCCTTAGAAAGAAAAATAAAACACTACTGGTGTGCATCTTGAGACAAAACAATGACACTAACATATTTTAAGATATATCAGTGCAAGTTATTTTCAGTTAAAACAGCTCAAACATGCATTTTAGTCTAAGCCTAGACTGAAGCCTTGTCTGTGAAAATGGGGAATAATTGATATCCACATTTATTCATTGAGCAGCACATGTTTTTATCCAACACAACTTAAAAAATAAAGTTACAGTGCTGAATTTCAAGTGTTTCATAACAGTACTGACCAAAAGCAGGGTTTAAAGTACAGAACAGTGGGAAATAAATAATTTAAACACCCATGGAAAGTGCCTTAATAGATACGATTAAGTCAGTTACGTTTTTGCAGAAGAGATATGTCTGTGTGAAAATTACAATGGTTGAGGTCAATCAGTAAAACACACTTTTTCTGTAATTAATGCATTACAATAATCCCGTACAGACGATCAGCATGATACAGCATATAGGATATGTACAAAAACACAAAGCATCCACATTCATTAATTGCACTTTTGATTATATAGGCTAATGAATATCCACTGAAATATACGAACATCAGTCAGAGAATCATTAAGTGTAGTGCATTACCTCTTATATTATCTATACAGTATGAGACATTTCTCATTAGGTCAGTTCTTGACCAATAATGAGTGTGAAGTGTTTTATAGATACTGAAATATCTCTATCTCTGAGACTAGTATTTTGTTTTGATCAATTAAAGCAATAAGCCCCAAGAAGCCGTGGTTAGGTGTGTTGGTGTCCATAAACAAATTTATTTAGCTATTTCACAGGTGTATATTTAGAGTAATGTACAACAGCTTTGAACGTGGCTCAACCAATCAGAATCAAGGACCAGAACTATCCATTGTTGGCAATCTGTAGTTGATAATCTTCAGAGTCTGTAGTTCTGGTGCTCTTGATTGGTCAGAGCTCCAGTCTTACCGTCCAGCTCCTGTCTCTGAATCTCCCATCAGCACCATCATGTCTTCTTACAGGTCTTATTGGCTGCTCTACTGATTCTTGCAATGATGTTTATACATCCACTTTACACATCGTTCATTATGTGAGTTGAGAGGGACAGATTCTCACTTGCTCAATGACTTTGTTTCTCCTGATTCATCTACAAAGGAGGTAGGCCGGAGTGGGACTCATCTTCAGTCTTAGACTTTAGTTCATGACTACCTATATTAAAATAATGTTATTAAAACCTCAGTATATAAGTCTGCAATTGTGCACTATTTTCTACAGCCTTGTAATTCATTGTAACTAATGTGATCACGTTTGCTTATTCACACAGTGTGGTACAACAGCTTACCTGTGACTTCCAAAGTGAGAGCCTCAGTCTCTTGCTTCCTATAACTGGATCTTAGCTTTGCTACTGAGACAAAATAAAATTTTAGAAATCATGGTTATATTTCTCACCACAAATCTCCCCTTTTTACAAAGCTTTCTGATCAAATCAAGTCAGTTTCATTGATGCAATGCTGAATCGTCAGGTAGCATTAATTATCTCAGGGCATTCTTCATTGAGAAGGTGTACACAATGCTCTTCATTAATAGTGATACTTATAATTCTTATATTCACTCAATGACAATCCTACTTGCCCATTCTGGTGTGTTGGGCTCATTGGTGATGTTACTGGGCCTGACTCTTTACTGCTAGGGAACTGGACTAGAGGCTTCTGCTGCTGAAGAGCTTCAAGAAAAAGTTTGATACCTAAACATGAACGGTGGTTTGCTGGCAACGTTGTTTTGCTCGGCCACTAGCATCTTCCACTGCTCCTAACTAGCTTAAAAATGTTCGCTAACCAGCCGTCTCATCGTCTTTATTTTTTGTAACTCTTGTTGGTTTTGAGGAAAAGGGTACGCGTCAGTTTCTAGAGTTTTCTTTTCTTTTATTCTGGCTTTTTCAGTGCCGTCTTTGCGCTTTCTACTATACATTTTTTATCTCTTATTTTTTGCTCGCATATCTCCAACAACTGACTTTTTTTTTTTTTTAGCAAGGTCACATGGTGCTGCTGTCGGGGGCGTCAAAAGATAATTACGTCATCGTTAACCTGCAGGCTGCACTGTGCGAGTGGGGCTGCGGTAAAGTACTAAATAAAAAGAGTGGGGCTGAAAGCTGCAGCCTAGGGGCCTGAAAGGAGGCCAGAATTCAATTAAACACTTTGTCCATGAAAAATGAGGGAAAAGTCCATATTTTACTCTATACACATAAACCAACTTCTTTGGTATGTATTCCTAAGTACATAAGTGGGTAATGAAGAGAGACCACAGTGTGTTGCATGAGTCCTCATTGGTTCTTGCTGAAGCTCAAGCGTAAGAAAACATAACTATTTTAAGTTCATATGAATTCGTACTTGAATTAAATGAAAACAAATGATTTTTAGAATGAAGTCATTAAGAAGGAACACACGTAACCCCGTCCTTAAACTTACCCATCACTGGGGTTTAAACAGATCTTGCGAAAATGTACAAATGAGATATGAATTAGCCACCGATTCACCAAAACGTAAAATAATTACAAATTGCTGTGAGATTGTGTTGCCATGACACACAATAATGAATCAAGCATGACTGAGCTTGTTTACTATACCTGATGTGTGCATTGAATGTAAATCTGTTCATCATATAAAGTGATTGAGTCTCTACAGAAAAATTTGGACTAAACCACTCAATTCATATGGATTACTTTTATCTCTTTAAGCACTTTTTGAAGCGTTAAGTGCATGGATATTCTTTCATACTAAAGCATTATTACAATAATCACAACTAATAAAAACAGTTCAAAAGATTTGCATTTCTGTTACTCACCTTTCCTGTATAGAATGCCCGCAGCCAAACACACAACCGTCATAATCACCATAAGTACTAGAGCGACTGACATCCAAACTACACACAAGTGGAATTCTGTAGCATCTAAAAGAAATGAACTGAAATTAACTCAGTGTTGGGCAACTACTTTTCATACTAGCACAAATGAAATGAGGATCTCATTTACCTGCATGCATCTTATTCAAATAAAATATACTAAATAGAATAGTAAAACGAATACAATCCTACCATTGACAGTAACGCTGAATCTCCTGCATTTGGTCCCAGTGTTATTGCTGATCTGTAGTATATAAATCCCAGAGTGTTCAGGTCTGATGCTTGTGATGGTCAGAGATCCACTCAGTTTGTCCACCTTCACTATATATATTAAATATATCACTGTCACCAGGATCTAACTGAGATCTCCAGAGTTTCTCCGTAAATTTTAGCGATGGCAGGCGCATCGCTTTGACACGGGTTGTGATGAACTGGATTGCCTTTTGTGCCTTTGCAAACCTCCACAGCAATCAGATCATCTTTCTGTAGTGTAATATCACTGATCAGAGTGACAGACTCTCCCTCTAACGCCGACACTGGCTTTAATTGATCTGCGTCCTGGATCAAACCACACCTGGGAAAAGTTTCACAGTTGATTATTTGCACCTGCAATACATCATAATAATTTACATAGGGAGAACGGGGGCATGTTGTCACCTCTTTTAGCTCTCGTAGAATGTATTGAACCCATTTCCACTCTTATTAATCGGGGAAAAAATATGCAGTTCATTTAAATCAATCTGACCTTATAGCAGGGTTTAAAAAACTAGACATATCTGTATTTAAATGCATTATAGGATACCAGGTCTTGTAATTAATAAATGTATAAAGGTAAACACATGTGACAACTTTCCCCTGGACAACATTTGCATAATAATTTCAAACCACATTTTTGTAATCTGTCCACCTAACTGTTACAATGTGGTCCAAAAACTCCCAAACTGTGGGCTTCCTAATATGGACAGAGCTGGTCTAGGTCCACATGAGAGAGAGAGAGGAGAGAGAGAGAGAGAGAGAGAGAGAAGAGAGAGAGAGAGGAGAGAGAGAGAGAGAGAGAGAGAGAGAGAGTGAGAGAGAGAGAGAGAGAGAGAGAGAGAGCGAGAGAGAGAGGAGAGAGAGAGAGAGGAGAGAGAGAGAGAGAGAGAGAGAGAGAGAGAGAAGAGAGAGAGAGAGAGGAGAGAGAGAGAGAGAGAGAGAGAGAGGAGAGAGAGAGAGAGAGAGAGAGTGAGAGAGAGAGAGAGAGAGAGAGAGAGAGAGAGAGAGAGAGAGAGAGAGAGGAGAGAGAGAGAGGAGAGAGAGAGAAGAGAGAGAGAGAGAGAGAGAGAGAGAGAAGAGAGAGAGAGAGAGAGAGAGGAGAGAGAGGAGGAGAGAGAGAGAGAGAGAGAGAGAGAAGAGAGAGAGAGAGAGAGAGAGAGAGAGAGAGAGAGAGAGAGAGAGAGAGAGAGAGAGAAGAGAGAGAGAGAGAGAGAAGAGAGAGAGAGGAGAGAGAGAGAGAGAGAGAGAGAGAGAGGAGAGAGAGAGAGAGAGAGAGGAGAGAGAAGAGAGAGAGAGAGAGAGAAACGGCCAGATAGGGGAAGGAAATACACGACCCTAGAGGAGATATTTCACAACAGGGACAACATAAGGAATCAGGGCCTGATCCTGACGGGACCTACATCACATACGGAATTAAATCTTCACTATTATAAAGTTAGAATGGACATGACCAAGCGGGTGAGATCATTCTGTTTATATTAGAACTATTTTCTTTCATCATTTATGCTGTTGTTGTTTTTGTAATCACTGAGAGTTTCTGGTCATGTATGTCAGTTGACTTTAACTGTAAGTGAACTTTATAATTATCTTACATCTTTAATGCAACAACCTACTTAAATGCTTACTTTTAAAAACTACAATAAACTGCATATTAACAGAAAAATAATCAATGTGTTTAAGCTGCTGGTAAATATAACCCTTATTGCACAACTCACCAGTTACAGTCACACTGAAATTCTTCGAGGTTATATTTGTGCTGATCATGTTCACTTGATAAAATCCCGAGTGGTTGGTTCTGATGTTCCTGATGGTCAGAGATCCAGATTCAAAGTCCAGCTCCAGTCTGTCCCTGAATGTCCCATCAGGACCGTCTTCTGTTGACAGTTTTTGGCCTTTGATGTTAGCTATGACATGGTTTTTAAAAATCCACTGTATCGAATTGTATTCTTGTATTTGATTTAGACAAGGGTTTAGAGTGACAGAATCTCCCTCCTTCACTGAAACGAATTTCACACCATCCACCTTAAGCACACCTAAAAAAAAAAAAAAAAGATATACAGAGTTAATCACATTAAACCCACTGTAAGCACACAAGCTCACTGAATTTGATCTAATAAACTAAAATGATGGAAATATGTGATGCTAAATGAACAATTTTACTAAAGGGTAAATTTTACTTTTTAGGGTTTTAATTTGACTAAAAAAAGCATTTGTTAATAAAGGTAACGAAGATACACAAACTGCTTATTTTAAGATTTGGTTACACTTTATTTTAAGGTGTATTTGTTACACTGTTATTATACATTTAGGTACTGAGTAATATTCTGTAGCCTAACTATATGCTATTATATAGGGTTAGGTTTAGCTGCATTTAATATAAAGTTAGAAGCTAATATAGTAACTACATGTAACAATAATATTGTAAAATAGGTAAATAAAAGTGTATGCATTTACACAAAATGCAAACTCGGCTAATCCAAGAAAACTACAACAATGGCGTTACGACGTTTAAACGTATAGGCTATACAGAAACGCTTACGGACAATGACCACATGCAAATCGCACAAGGTAGCCTACATCGGACGGAAACTATGGATTGTGTCGATTAATTTATGAAATCCCGTCACCAAAACAAAGGCATTATTACATGTTATTCAAACACCTTGAAACATATAATCGTGCGTTCGTCCCACATGGTTTCTAAAGCGTGAAAACGAAAGTGCTGAAAAAATAAACAGTTCAACGACTTACCTTCAGCAAAAATTAAGAGAGTGGGGAAAATTAGACTATTCATATTTTTGGACAAGATAGTAAAATCTGACTTCTATAAGCCGATTTTTATATAAATATGTGCCGTTTCTGATTGTTGAATACAGTCTCCGAGCCGCTCCCTCACTGATGAACAGAGGAATGAAAAACCCTCTGAAGAACGAAATAGAGAACGCTTAAGGGATGATTTTCATAATGCAGAAAGAGAAATCAGTTCGTTTGTGTTTGAGGGAAAGGCGCTGAAAAACGTCTGCTGGAAACAGCTGCATGTTATTGGGATATCGATTAGTTGGACAGCGCCGCCTAGAGAACGGAAATAAAGAAATCTTGTTAAGGTGGTTTGAGATTTATCTTACCAGTCTTTCAAAGGTGCACAATACCAGGAACTGAACCATTGAACATCTAGGTACCACTTCCTCTTGTACCGCAGATGTTTCCAGTGTTTGTGCTAAAAATGACAGTTATGGTTTCAAATTTACATTCTGAGAATGTTAAACTTTTAGAACCAGAACAGAAGAATCTTGGCCTAGACAGAACAAAGCAAAAGACGGAACTTGATACATTTTAAATGATTCAAAAACTACATTCTCAAATATCTGAAACCATTCATTTTACCTGCCCTCTGAAATATTAACATCATACATTAATAAACATATTAACCGGCACAAGATTACAACAAAACTGCTCACTGATCATTTATGTAAACAGATGCTGTAAAAACTGAGCTTCAAGATAAAAAGTCATGTTTTTGTGATTAAATAGTTATAGTGCTGCTGTATATATTTTCCCTTTTTATTATTCCAAATATACAGCAAAAAGGCATCAAAGCATCGTAATTTTCAATTACAACCAAGCAGAGATTTGTATAACAAAAAATTTGGCTACAAATCAAATCAATTCAAGCCATTCAGTGGCTTTACAATAAGTGCAATAACTTTGACATTCATATTACTTACGAATCCTCATTAATTTCAATAAAACTTCAAATTTCACATTAAAAGAAAAAATAATTATGTGGGCTTACATAACTGGACACATTCAACATCCATGTCAGCATCAAGTTAACAGCAGTTAATCATAAACTATCCTAATGTAAACAGAGTACAGTGACAGTAAAATATACTTCTAGAGCAAAAATGAGGCACAAAGTTTCCATAACTATGAAAAATAAAAAAGACTAAGAAAATAAGCATTCATATTATTACCCCAAAACCGGCTCATCCTGCACATGAAAAAAAAGCATCCATCACATAATTCCCTCTTTAGCCCTGTAAAGCATGAATTAAATCACTAAGAAAAACTATCTTTTTAATAAAAATGAAACCTGCGGTTGATGCCATTTGACCTAATAAAACATCCACCTCAAACCTTTAAAGCAGCAGTGAACAGTCCCACCAGCCAACATGATTATATATGTACTGAAAACAGGTAATGATATGCATTTGTACCCTAAAATAACAGGATCATTGATCAACATGTAGTGCAAACCGTTCCAGCAAATGTACAACGCATATGAGCATGTTCCTCGGTTTATGCCAAAGAAGTCGTTGACAGAAGTTCGCTACTCATTATCCGCAGCTCGTGCATATTGTATATAGAGGCCCTGCACTACTGCTGTCCTTTCAATGGATCCTGTACCCCATTCCCTTTATCTTCATCTGAAAGAAGACACAAACAATAAAGTTTGCATCACTCCTTACAACTAAAAAATGCAAGTATTTACACAATCAACGAATCCATTAAGTGAAATACTGTTAATATTGTTTCAACAATCACAAATGTCTATGTATATATAGTACAAACGCTTACTCTTGTACAATAAAGTTTAGATTATCCTCATTGTAGTATCAGATGAAGTTAATAGGAAGCTTGATGTCTTCGACTGCGACACCAAATCCCGACCCCCAACAGGATTAAAGCAGTGACACCCACACATATGGCCACTATAACACCTGTGGACAGACCCGGTTCTGCAATGGACAAAGGGAGACGGTCAGTTCAATAATAAATCATGCGACAAGAATCTCACGCAAACAATTGCTAGCACAAACAATTATTACATTGAGACACTTGATCTACTCACCACTGACAGTAACGCGGAACTTCCTGTATTTAACCGCTTTGTTTTGACCGGTCACCTTTAGTTTATAGAGTCCAGCGTCTGTGGATTTAGTGTTTGTGATGGTCAGAGATCCGGTTTGATCCAGCTGCAGTCTGTCTCTGAATCTCTCATCGTCTTCATCATATGAGGGGTTTTTACTGGTCTTTTTGTTGATTTGAGCTATGGAAGTCTCTCCATCTTCAAACATCCACACGATCATATCATAAATCTCTATATCAGCAATATCATGCTTTAAAACGGCAGAATCGCCCTCCGTTACTGACACTTTCTTAGGGATCGCATCTGAAATACATATAGACAAAATGCACAGAAATAACAGATGTTAATGATTGCGTTCAGACAATAATTCTATAATTTTTCTTTTTAAATACATGAAATCTCACTAGTTCAATATATTGATATTATAATTATTCTAATAAATTGTACATACATATTTCCAGTTCCCCACTGGGTCACTATATACTAAATATATGCATAAACATAGACAATGATTTCCATATTTAAATTCAAACTATTCATATTCTTTATCTGATTCGTTACATTTGTGCAACGTTCTGTATTGGTATTTACCCAATATGAAGGAACATTATCCAGAAATGTTTAAAGTATTAAAAGAACACTCTGTTGCTCAATTTAGATAACATTCCTTAACACATATTTTAAACTTATTTTTGCATACTTTAAAGGGATAGTTCACCCAAAATGAAAATTGTCATAATTTTTCTCACCTTCAAGTTGTTCTAAACCTGTACGAATGTCTCTCTTCTTTTAAACACAAAAAAGAAGATATTGTAAAGAATGTCGGTAACCAAACAATTAATGGAATTGTTTCATACAAAAGTCAATGGTTCAGCAGAGGAAATTATTCCAGAATTTGCATTTTTGGGTGAACTATCCCTTTAATCACAATCAGCCATTGATTTCTTACCAAGGACAGTGACACTGAATCTCTTGTGTATTGTATGGGTGATATTGACGATCTTCACTTCATAAAGCCCGGAGTGTTTGGTTCTGGTGTTTCTGATGGTTAGATCTCCAGTCTGATCATCTAGATCTAGTTTGTCTTTGAACAGTGCATCATCAGTGTCATATAATAAGACATTATTGGCCTTGATTGTAGCTATGACGTGAGGTCCAAACTTCCACTCCATCTCATCATCTTTCTGTATTTTGGTAACACAAGTTTCTAGTTTAACAGAATCTCCCTCCGCCAATTCTATTGTCTTCAATGGATCTGGCTCAGCACCAAACACACCTGGAGAACAATCAGAAACATATTAAACACCTATAACAGATTTGGCTGAGATCATTTAAAAAATATATATATATTATTTCAACAGTGTAGTTTCTACTATTCAGGACTAAAAATGGGCTTTATATAAAGCCCACTGACAGGCTTTCTAAAAAAAAATATTTATAAATAGACAAACGTGTGCACAAATACACAATATGGTGGTTAAACAAAGCATTTTAATTGAATGCAGACTACATACAGTGTACTACTATTTGTTAAATTCCTAGGTTTGTTTGAGAAATACATATTTAGATTTTAAACAGCCTATATGTTGCACAAATATACATTCTATTTTAATGAAACATAAAATGTATGATATAATGGGAACAAACTATGGTCAGACTTTTAAACTGAGCATCTACAGACCATTTGAGGAAATCTTAGTAGAATATGTATGGCTGGATGCGAATAAAACAAAAACTGTCACTCGATATAAACAGTTTTAAATGAAATCTCGCGAGATAGGGGACGAGCTGAATGCGGAAACTGGTGTGCGATTGTGTGGCTACGATATTAAAATTGAAACTGGATCATACAGTAGCGCTTTGTATAGTATATAGAGACGATGATAGTTTTCTTCTGATAAATCAACTAATAAGGGATTTACGTTATTTGTTTTTGTTTAATCATTTAGACGGCTTAGCACAGCTGTAACGTATTATTTTTGAAAAATAAAATGCTGATAGAAACCTATACGCGTTTAGAATATTAACCGACGCGGTGGATAATGCATTGTAGGACCTACGTTGTGACGGCTAGTCACCAAAATACGGGTAAGGAACATATTTTTATGTACACCGAAGCCGTTTTGTATCTGTGTTCAACACCACGGAGGAAATTCATTGTATAATGCCATTCGTTTAGGTTTAAACAGAGATCTGTCATAGCACAAAAATGGTGGATGATACGAATTCACTGAAAAGTTTTGGTAAATAATCAACGGCCGGGTGAATTAGTGACATACGCCGTATTAACTTGACCAAAATAACAATTTACACTGATGTGTTAAACAATTTGACAGGCAGGGACATTGTTTTTCTCCTTACGTTGATTTTCTTACTACCAGAGCGGACTTGACGCCCTTTGGGCGGTTAATGTTTTCCCACACAAGTCAGTTTCTTCCACGAGAGGGCGCTTTACGGTTCAGAACAACGATTTCTCCATTGAGTAGCATACACATCTATGGAGGGTTTTGGCTGTGTTAAATACATGTGTTCAATGAAAGTATAATCGTTTAAATGCATTAGTAACACGAATAGGTACTTCAAAATAAAACAAAATTCACGCCCCTGCTATTTCCATACAATTATTCATTTTAAATCCGATTCATGTAAATCACAAATTGCTGTGATTAGTTGACTCCAATCACCGCTGAGAAAAGTAACACACACCACGTGACACCGCCATCAATGAACTGCGGTCTACTCTAGATAATGATTTACACGATTTATCAGACTAAGAAACACTTAAATAGCCACTGAAAGGCCAACAGAATTCTGGAATAAACGTACAGCTAACAGAGAACACCAAAGAACAAACAATAATACAAAATAAATTAAAAAAAAAGAACTGTTCGCAGGACATTTCAAGGTTGTACACTGTGCAAATCATTTCAAAGCATTTACAAGCTTGCACACGTTTTTCATTTGCTCTCATATATAATTGAGAAGAATTTCAAGTGACCTGCTGTGACATGCTGTAGTGTAAAATCATTTTACACAACATTTTTCTTATTCTTGTATTACATTTAATGAATTTAAATGAAAAGTTCAATTATTTTATGTAGACCCACGACTCATATGAGGCCATGAAACGGCATTCACAACAATCATATTATTATAAGTAATAATTAAAGTAGAAAAAAATGTTGTTTAAATGACTTTAAATGGAGTTTAGCATGTCACACTTGCCCTTTTGAAACAGTTACTAACAGTTGGACTACCATATGCTGCATCCAGACAAAGCATGCTTGTAATTTAATGCCATGTCAGTTTTTTTCATGATGAAAAAAACAGGTTTATACAGATAACTTTAAACTCTTTTAGAGTGTAATAATATAGTGGTGAAAAACATTTTTGGGTGACCTATCCCTTTAAGTGATTAGCCGTTTCCACACAAAAGCAACATGTTGAGGCCTCTCCTCCACTGACTTCCATTCAAAACAGAAGGGCCTCTTTTCTCCCAGTTATCAGTTACTACTTTTTATGTAAACGCCGAAGGCTCTTACTGGGGGATGGGCTCTTTCTTGCGAAACTCTTTCATAACTGCTAAGCCTCAACATATCATTCTTCCTGTTAGGATTGGGAACAACTTGTTTTATAGTTCCACAAAAGATTGGCCAATTGGAAATTAAACATAATTTTATATAATGTATAACAGATGTTGTTGAAAACAGACCACAATTAAAAAAAAAACATTGACATATTAACTAATGTCAAAAATCGATTAAATGATCATATTGATGGTCAAAATCTGCCTTCTTTGATGTCCAGCTATAAGATCAATTTTATACAGTGCAGAGTAAAGGCCCGTTCACATCAAGAATGATTACTATAACGATGACTGTATTAGCTTCCACACCAGCGGACGATATCGTTCTGTTTATTGTAAGTGCATGCAGTTGTTTTGTCGTCTGTCGCTTTAAATGTTCAAGCTCTTTTAAGCCGGATAGATTTGATTGACTGTCAATGTCTTTATTGTTCATCATCTAAAAAAAAAGTTCTGAAGTGATTCAGACGATATATTTTCCTTGTGAAATTGTAACATTAAAACTATATTTCTATTGTTATTAGCAGGGTTGGGGAGTAACGGAATACATGTAACGGCGTTATGTAATCAGGATACAAAAATCCAGTAACTGTAATCCGTTACAGTTACGTCACAAAACGTAGTAAACAGATTATAGTTACATTTTGAAAAAAAGGGGGAATACTTTTCAGGATTACAATGGTTTAATTTAAAACTAAATCAATAAGTATTTTGGCATAATAACACTAAATTAAGCGCTGCTTGACTAACAGTAGTTCCTGGTTCTGTTGCCAGTAATGACTCACATGTGCCACGCGCTGGTGCATGCGCAAATAACAGCTTTCTACAATCTCCTCAGACGCAGATTGAATCACTGCTGCTAGTAGAAACGATGCTGTCTGCGGGTAAAATCGCTTTTAATTCATGGAAATTCCGCTGCTATTTTGTAGAAATTAGAAGAGTAGCTTTTTTAGTACCCAAAATGTCCTTTCGTAATCTTTTCTCGCGTAACGGGATGTTCGCTGTCTAGGTAACGTAGGGGAACTCCCACTGCCAACGCTGCAAGTTCAGTCAGGCAAATTAAGAAAGATCACGGCTTTAGTCAACATGTAGGCCTATTTAAAAATAAACTAATATGTAGATTGTGTAAAAAATTTAAATGTTTTGTTTTTATTTTTTTGTTCAAAATTAGTTAAAAATAAAACAAAATAATCTGTAATACCATACATAAGCCACTAGATGTCTGTATAGCTCTTAAATATATATTCAGGCCTGTGTGTAGTCTCGCGTAGCCAGACCTTCAGACTGATGGCTGAAGGTCTGGAATTCATAGCAGCTTTCTTTGCACAAGGCCCGCCCATAAGGCCGTTTGACCGACATGTCAAACAACCAATTACAGTTTGTTTCGTTCAGCGTCACGTTTCGGGGCGTGGAAATGTCCCCACAACAACAGACCGGCGTGCAACAAGTCAGTCAGCATAGAAAATCAAAGAAGGAGAAGAAAACAAGCAGTAAGTCATTGATCTGTTCGTGCACGTATACTTTTGAGAATCCTATGTTTAGCTGATCTTGATAAATGCTCAGTGTCACTCATGTAAACACAACAGTTTTTCTTCCGCAATCACACGTCTGCGCTTTGTTTCCCGGCTGACCGAAAATAAACGCGACACTCGCGCCCCCGGAAATCCGATAAAATTCAACCAATTAGATGACGACTTCGACATTCCTGAAGTGTTTCCAGTTAAGTGTACCATATGCATCAGACGTTTAGCCAACGTTCCGTGGGCGTGACGTCTGAGGCTGAGACTAGCCTGTGTGTATATTTAGCAAATATTGTACACTGGACCAAATTCTTAATAAATACATTTCATATTATTATTTTTTATAATATTTCTTCTTGCTTGACTTTTTATTTATATACGTGACCTTGAAGTAATCCAAAAGTAATCAGTTACATTACTTTCATATTATAGTACTTGGATTACGTTACTGAATACTTTTTTTATGAAGTAATTTGTAACTGTAACGGAATACATTTTTAAAGTAACCCTCCCAAGCCTGGTTATTAGTTATCTTCATTGGTGTGAACGGGCCTTAAAGGTATAGTTCCCCCAAAAATGAAAATTCTGACATCATTTACTCATCCTCATGTTGTTCCAAACCTGTATGACTTTCTTTCATCTGTTGAACTAAAAGGAAGATATTTTGAAGAATGTTGGTAACCAGACTGTTGACGGGAGCCATTGACTTCCATTGTATTTTTGTTTCCCTACTATTGAAGTCAATGCTACCATCAAGTGTCGGGCTAACAATATTCATCAATATATATATATTTTTTTGGTCAACAGGTGAAAGAATCTCATAAAGGTTTGAAACAACATGAGAGTGAGTAAATTATGACAGAATTTCCATTTTTGGGTCACATGTCTTAACTCCTTATATCTGAATTTTTTTATATTCCTGGTTAAATTTTTATTTAACAGATAGCTCACCCAAAAATTAAGATTCTTTCATTTATTCACCCTTACATCATTCTAAATGTTTCTTTTTGAAAAACGTCTCTGTGAAAAATTTGCTCAAAGATTTCAAAATAATTTTGAAAAAAAAAAAAAAAAAAAAAAAAAAAACCCTGTGTGAATATTGTATCTTGATAGTAGAGTTAGTTGGTCAATTTGTATTTTCCTGATTATTAAAACCCAAAACATACTAAATATACTACACAACAATTGCAATAGCACAGTTAATGGCAGTGTTTCTATTTAAAAATAATTTTAATCTTAAAAAAGGATAATTGCTAAGTTAAAAATGATCTTGTGACATTTATTTGAAAAAACATGCATAGATTACATTTATATTAATGAATTTGGGTGACATGTTTATCCAAATCTACATAGAATGCATTCAAGGAATATAATTTATCAGCTCATGCTTTCTCTGGGAATCAAACCTATGAACTTGGCCTAGTTTTAATAAACTGTAATAAAGGGAATTTTAGAAACACACATTTGTTTGCATCCCATGCATGAATAAAAGGAAAGCTGATTGCATGCCGGGAAAAAAAAACATTGCAACCCTATATCTGTATCCACTACTGAGGAAAAACCATAACAGAAAATCACAAACTTAAAATCCACCACTTATTATAATGCAAACTAACGAAGTGCACTGCTGTTTGTCAATTCCTTTGCATTAGAAACAATTCCTGGAGTAAGCTATACTTCCCTTTTCAGCAAAAACAAGTCTTTTATAAAGTGGTTTGGACAAAATTATCAGCCATAGCAAATGACACAAATAATATAAATATGTCCCCACCATAAAATACACATCAAGGGTTAAACACGCGCCGTTGCATTCAGAAACGCTACGCAAATTCATAACGCAACGTAACGTAAAGTCACTGTAACGAAATACTGTTAACTTATTAACGCTAACTAATGCCATGGCGCAGCAAGAGTTTGAAAATACTATGACAAAACTAGTAAAATCAAGTTATATTCTATATGACTTATAGTCGATATGTTTATACAAACTCACCTGAGCAACAACACATCCGGTTTGATGTCAGAAATGTACTCTATCGCCCCCTTGAGTACTGAAGTCTGTCAGAACAACGCAACTATTCTCGCGAAAATTATATCACACGTCACACCAGTTGTCATGTCATCATGATGTAAATGCCTGCTAGATCTTCATTGCAAGCACATTAATGTAAAGGCATTTCATGTTGGTGTTTACAAAAACGCGTTCTGTTATAATCAGCTGCATGGCATAGATGCTAATGATAACCCAAATTACATATATGTACAAAATTAATATTTTTTTTAGTAACAGAGAACGTCTAATAAATGATTAAGTTAATTAGGCTACTAATTCCACTATTTGCCTTTGTATCATGAATTAGAATTAACGCAATAACGCATGGCTTATAGATATAGGCCTAATATTATTTTCATATAATGCGGTTGATTCAGTTTTAAAGCTGGTAGCCTACGACATTTCTAAACACGCATGAAAAACTGGATCGTGCAGCTGAACACCACCACAACGTCATGAACTGGCGTAACATGGGCCTACATGAAATACCCTGACGCATTTCACCATCATATGTAGTCTGCGATTAAAAGCTGTTAACAAATTATGATTACGAAACCTTTGAGAAAAATAAGGACATTTAGGCTGAAGAACAACAGACATAACGCAAAAAAAGACATAGGCCTAGTCTTCTGCAACAGCCTCGACTATCTACAAAAATGTATCAACAATTAAACCCCCGACATCTTCAAATCTTAAACCTAAATATTCAAATATTAACAACAGATACACAGGAATTGTAAGGCCTATTGGCATCTCTGGCATCTCTTAAAATAGCTATGTATAAAAAAATATATTATCCTACGCAAAAAGCTTGAATAGAGACTCGAGAAACATATGTTCATTTAATTTAGCCTACCTGAATAGCACAACCGCATAAACTGTAATTCTCAAAGACCCGACGTGATTTGGACATCGATCTCCAAAAGGCTGATAATAATAATCGCAAGGCCTGAACTTGAAACCCAATATGGTGTCTGAGGCTTCTTAATGGCAAATAGCGTAAAATAAAGAACACACACCATTTTCCACTCTCTGTCATGCATCCTAATAAACGCGAACACTATTGGCACGTTAAGAACCACAAGGAATAAGAAAATACGGGTATATAGGCAAATACGCGTTAAGCAAATACGCGTTATTTATTTCCGGTTATTAATTAAAATCGAAAGTGTTATAGCTACAAAAAAATAACATTACTACTTACCCTTCACGGATAATAAGACAAGAAACATATAACACGCTTTTCCCATTTTGATTGAAGAGTCGAGTTATTTCTGGAGCTTAAAAACGGTGAAGATCGTAGCTATAAATATCCAAATAAATCCGTCGTGCTGTCGTTTCTCAACCGCACCCAACCAGATTTATAACGACAATTACTAAAAAAAACGGCTAAAGAATGGCCGAGACTATTTAAATTGACTGCGATTTACAGGCGATATTCCTTAAGATATGTACGATGTGGGAAATGGTTTACGTTCCATAAAGGCTACAAATACAAGAGAGCGCACAACTCGAAATGGCTGAATCTTCCGTCTGGCAGGTAACGTGACGCGGGACGACACAGACTCATAACGCCACCTACCGTACATGCGCAAACAACTGTCCCCCCCCCCCCCCCCCCATGTACAAAAATACATGTGCACCTGTGCTGTCGTGAGTTGACATCAGTCTCAGTTTTAGAGAAATATTGTGACGAAATCTTGAGTTTAATTGTAAGGATTCAAAAGAAATGCATATGCAATTAAGAAAAAAATTAGTTTAAATAGAGCTATTCAAGATGGACCTATACTTGTCAAAATACGTTTTTTAGCACTTGACTTGGACAGTCTATTTTAGCATTACTTAGCACTGTATTTGACCCTATAAATCATGACTTTCTTTTGAGCATATAGAATCATATTGGCATTTGTGGACAGGTAGTCTGCTTAAGATATTATCTGTCCGACAACTACCATGTTATTTTTTTCCGTAAATTAACAGATGTCCTACGTAACATGGATAAAGTGTGGTGTGCCTCAAGGCTCAGTCTTAGGTCCATTGCTATTCTCCATTTACATGTTCCCTTCAATTGATATTATTCGGATATTATTACATAGGTGAAATTCAGCTTTATATTTCCTCATTCAAAGCTGGTGTATTGCACTAAGTACATTATAGACTAGATATTGATTTATTTACATTTGATTAATAAAAATAAATGCTGTTAACTAAGTAGTGTTTGGTCTGATAGGACCTAATGTCCCTATAATGGCTTTCATATATGGCAATATATTTATGGCAGATATATTGCCATGCTATGGATTCTCTCTCTGATACTGAATATATAAGTTAGTTTATATATTCATAATTAAAAATATTATTGTAATTCACTATTGTCTGATATTTCTTAATAAAAATTCTAAATTCTGCAATCAAAGGTTTGATCATGTCAGTCAATCAGTCATCTACTGTGGCTATCAAATTAAATTTAGCCTATCCTATATTACAAGTAATAATTTAAACTATTAGGCTAAATCTTAATGAAATCTGAAATCTTGACTACTTTTTCTGTCTTTTCTACAGTCATGATCATCATGGTTCCAGCAGCATCTGACATCTGAAGAGTGGAGATTGGAAATGAGTTTTGAAATATCTGTCAGCTTGACCTATAACAAACACTGAAACAACAGATATGCTTGTATTTCTCTAATACAAATAGAACATGTAAGGGTATCACTCATTTAAAATGTGTCATGCATGTTCATAAAATATTTTAAAGTAATTACATTGATGTTAATTGAGATTGTACACAGATGCTTTGTTTTTGTTTAGAAAGAAAATGCAGAGTCCAAAGACTTTAAAATATGTTATTGAGGAATCTCAGAACATTTGTAAATCCATAACAAATGTTAATTAATACATTTTGTCTGTGTTAATATTATCTGTGGCCATGTATAGATGGCTTCTTTTAATTCTCCCACCATCTCTAAATTAACTCTCTAAACTTTATTTTGAGTTTGCTGTTTGTCAGTGATGTTGTATGTGTTTTCTCTCGAGGTGCTAATGGAAAATAAAATATATATTTTTGAAATCCTGTATTATCATTTATTCTATAGAATTCTGATGTTTTTTAATAATAACATAAATGGAGTATTTCCTACAATATGTGCATAAAAAAGTATGATCCAAATGAAATGGTTGAATGATTGAATCTGAACTCTTACAAAATAATCCTATAAGTGGAAAATTCATTTTTCTATAGTTATTTTGGGGTGCAAAAAGGTGCAAGTAGAAGAATTGTAATAACACTTGTCTATATCTAAAAAGAAGAGGAGAATCTAAAAAGAAACACACAAAACTAATCCAGCATAACTAAAAGCACAAGATTGCAATCTATGCTGATCAAGACAGCCAGATAACAGGTTAATATATTCATGAAACATTCTCATGACATTTTTAGATTTTAATGAATTTGCTGGATGTTACAATAATTCATACATACAACTGAAAATACAGAAAAAAACATGAACAAGGGGTATTCAAATAAGAATTTTTTTAATGTAATGTAATAAAGAATTTCACATGTAAATAAAAAACTATGAAACAATAACAAATATTTTTTCTTGGTATAAAAATATAAAATTTGGTAACACTTTATTTTAATGTGACCTTGTTACATGTATTTAGTAAAGTTAGGCATTATTACATGCAACTAACCCTAAACCAAACCCTAATTCAACCCTAACCCTATGTAAGTACATGTAGTTTTATACTATTACTCAGTTTTTTAATGTATAATTACACTGTAACAGGGACACATTAAAATAAAGCGGAACCTAAAACTTACATTAAAAGTAAAAGAAAATGTTTGAAATAACAGATACAGCTGTTCTTCAAAAGCAAAACAGTAGGTACCAAAAGCAACCACCAGAGAGCAGTATCAGTTATAAAACACACTGTCTGTTGATAAAAGCATTGGTTTTCAAGGTTTATTTTCATTATGATTGACAACATGCATAGAGATTGAGATGCCTGGTAATATCCCTTATTTATATTCCCGAGAGACATAAAATACAGCTTAACATCATCGCCCCCTAGTGGCCCGATGTGACATCATCATATTCACCATCATGTGATTGGGGTGGTGTCTGCTCTCTCCTCTTCTGGTAAGATCTTCTAGTTCTGATATCATAAACCAGCACAGCAACAATAGCCACGCCCACCAGAACAGAGCCAGCCAATCGGATGATAGTTTCAGTAAAACCACAACAGTGGATGCGGCCTGAGGAAAGACACATAAAAAAAAAACCACTGAAAAAGTTCAAGATCAACATGCTTGATACAGCTCTAATATCCCAGCTTATGTACCTGCACATGTGTGACAGAGTTTGTTGATGTCCAGATGTGTGGTCTGGTTGCTGATGGTATTGTTGATCACACAGCTGTAGGTGTTTTTATCCTGATATTCCACCTCCAGAGGTAGAGAGAGACTGATGCTGAGATCAGACGCACTGATGCTGGACAATACACTGATTCCTTTGTACCAGGAGAGAGTCACATCACTCACATTCAACACTGATGAACACACCAGTGAACAATTTGATGACGATGAAGAACATTGTGGAGAGTCTCTGCTGATGACAGGAATCGGCAGAGGAGCTGGAAAACATGAGAGAATGGAGAGAAACCTTACAAAGGACTGAGTTTACAATGTATGTGGTTTTGTTAAATGAACCATTTAGATGTTCACAGACTCTCTTTTCCACATGAGGTCTAACATTTTAATGCACAGACTCAAACTGATCACAACAACGCGCCATTTGCAAGAAGCATTGGTTAGTAAATAACCTAGTTCATTGGATTCACACATTTTTAACAGAGCTGCATACTAAATATGAGCTAATATCACCACGGTTGTACCTGGACATGGCTGACAGAGTCCACTGATGTCCAGATGTGTGGTCTGGTTGCTGATGGGATTGTTCACCACACATCTGTAAGTGTTGTTATCCTGATATTCCACCTCCAGAAGTAGAGAGAGACTGATGCTGAGATCAGACGCACTGATGCTGGACAATACACTGGTTCCTTTGTACCAGGAGAGAGTCACATGACTCACATCCAACACTGATGAACACACCAATGAACATGATGATGATCCTGATGATGGTGAAGAAGAAGAACATTGTGAAGAGTCTCTGGTGATGACAGGAATGGGCAGACGGGCTGAAAAATTTAAGTTAGAATAAGTAAAATAACATTAAATAAGTGTTTTAATGTTTCTGATCAAATTAAATTCATTTTAAAAGGAATTGTGCAGAATTATGGTCTAACAAATAAAACATAACATGAAGAACAATTAACACTGTATGCCTCTCCTCACCATAGACAGAAACTGTGAATGTCTTGTATGAGACCGTTTTACTGATGATCTGTAGTTGATAACGTCCAGCATGATCAGTTCTGATGTTCCTGATGGTCAGAGATCCAGTTTCCAAGTCTAGATCCAGTCTGCCTCTGAATCTCCCATGATCAGCATCTTCATTTGTGTCGAAGACCCCATCCTCCTTATTGATTTGAGCAATGACAGTATTTTGAGGTCCAAACAGCCAAAGCAGTTCCTCACCTCTTTGCACCGTAAAGTTCAGAGTAACAGAATCTCCCTCTGTCACCTTTGTTATTTCAACCGTCTCAACACCAAACACACCTGGAAAACAATGACCAGTTTGGACCTGGATGAAAACAGCTACATCTGTTTTCATCCCCCCCCCCATAAATATTGATTTATGGCCTATCTTATATCATCCTCACTGGTTTATAGGCTAGCTTGTAACTCTCGAGCCTAGGCACAAAACACAATTTACTTACCAAACAGGCGTTCATAATACAAACAGAACCAAACAAATGCATAAAGCATTTTCTCTGACTGTATCACTTCTGCAAAATAAACGCAATAAAAACGAATTTCCTAAAACTTTGCTGACGATGGCTCTCGTGGGTTTATTACGATATTTAGTATATTATATTTAAAATACTATCTGCATTTAAAAGGTAAACTTGAAGCGTCGTAGATCTAATAGCGAAATAACGAACGTCGAAACTCTGAAGTTCTCTGCGCGCCACCGTGAGTGTGTGTGTGTGTTCCATGGTGTGTTCACTGAAAATCGAGCGCGATCACAAGCGCGCGCACGGCTACGCGCGCGCTTGTGATCGCGCTCGATTTTCAGTGAACGCTTTTGTGTTGACGTTTTAGTTCTGATCAGGACAGGGTTTTTTTCATTTATAAATATTAATTTCATTTATGCTGTTGTATATTTATTTATTTACCTTTTATTGAATTTCATATTTTAAATATCTCTCTAAAGTAAACTATAGGCTGTATATATATATATATATATATATATATATATATGCAAATGCCTCTAAGTGCCATCTGAAATTTTCTTCTAGAATGATCATTTTTATCAAGCTTGTATATTTAAGTTCAGTAATTTCACTTAAATGACAATTAATAGGTCATTTTCATTGCCCTTTAAGTGAAATTACTGAACTTAAATATACGAGCTTGATAAAAATGATCATTCTAGAAGAAAATTTCAGATGGCTTTTGCATGAACTCTTCATATATATATATATATATATAGGCTATAATACACATTTAAGTACTATCATCATAAGACATCAAGGCTGACCAACAGAAGACATGCAGTGTTTTTTTTGTGAATAATGATTCCATCAAAGTAATAATAAAAAAAAAAAATTACACTCTACAAGTTCAGTTTCGAGTCAAACCGAAACCTGACGTGGTCTGATTCCTTTAGATCTGGAAAGTATGTGGTTTTGGTCTGGTAGATGGACAAACATCTTGTAGAGGCGCTTCTGTGAACCCCTTCCTGTCCTATTAGCATGAACCTCACAGGCTGATTTCCTTTTACATAACAAAGGTGAAAAAGACGTATACTATTAAATGTATTAAAATGTACTTAAGTATGTTTTTAGTACAATACAAATATAGGCCAACTATTATACATTTTTAATACATTTAACATTAGCCTACGTCTTTTTCACCTGGGAAATACTATAGTGTTAAATGGATCTAAAGCAAATGAGGAGAAAGGTGTTGAAAATAACGTATAATGAATTATTTAGTGAAGAACAGAAAGTTGTGTAAGATGAATGTGTATGGAGAGGAACAGGGCAACATCTGACTGACACGCATGTGATTCAAGATTAGCATATTCGATGAAAACTGCAGAAATCTGTGAAAACAATGTTGTTAAAATGTTGTAAATTTGAATTTGTCCCAAACATGGAAAGACAAAAACACGATATGTTCTTCTACAAGAAGATGTTACAGGACGTGGGTGTAGGTGTGATTTCAAAAACAGTTTTCTGGTTCTGCTAACCTTTGCCAGAAATAACCTGAAACTATAGCAGTGCTAAAGATGAAAGGTTACGGTTTTCTATGTGCAGTTTAGAGAGATACATTTTTGAAAAATATATTTTACGTGCACAAACTATATCATATTTCACATTTCAGATTTTAACAAAACTGTATTTTCATGGAATACACACGAGTTGGCTACATTAACACTTGTTTTTAAAAGTATATAGCGTTTTTTTTTTTTTTTTGTACAAAAATCATGAGATGAAGTTTCTAATCATTCGGCAGAATCTAAACTAATCTTGCCATATGATAGATATCTTGCATCATTTTAAAGATATTTACTGACCTTTACACGCAGTCATGTGGGTCTACAGGGGTCCTATCTGTGATGTCATTTCCTGTTTTTTTGGTTGTCACGTTACAAAAAAAAATAGCTTCCTACATATCGTTTATACCACAGTGTCTCTCTGGGGCAACAGACCGAAAAATATTGCATGCTTGAAAAGCGCCAGACAGAACAGTGTAATATGATGTTCAGAGTTGCATGTTGCGGGTCAAAGGTCACAGGTTTACAGCCTGTCCGCCCAGATGGTTTCCATCAACATATCAATGTTTGGTTGGTAACTACACCATCAGGATCCACAATGCATCCTTCTTAATTCAAAATAGCAGTTTATACCAGGGGTGTCCAAGTCCTGAGGGCCACTGTCCTGCAGAGTTGAGCTCGTATCTAGTAAGAGCTGGATTATCCGGTTCAGGTGTGTTTAAATGGGGTTGAAGCTGAACTCTGAGTCTGCAGGACAGTGGCCTGTCAGGAGCAGGACTGGACACCCCTGGTATAAAGTTTTTTTTATTTTTTTATTTTTTTTTATACGGGAGCTCCATCTAGTGTTTGTAAGTTGTAATAAAATCTAATCAACACATTTGCTGAGTCACAATTCAGAGGCTGAATCCAGTGGTCTCGAAATGCGTCCTTCGTCCTTCATTTTCAGTGAAATGTAGGATACATCAGACGGATCCTTGGAGGCTTGCCTGTCCCAGGGTTCACTGAGTGCCAGTGAACACAAGATTTTTACTTTTAAATATTACTCAAATATCTAATGATATGTAAAAATAAAACAAAACCTTTAAAGAGGTTCAAATGTTGACTTACTAAGATGTGATTATACATAATTTATACTCTTTATACAGAAATGGACCATGGTGAACATAATTAGACAGTTCGTGAATCCTTGTTTTGTTTTCTGACAGTTTAATATAACTTTTAAAAAGCCTAGTACAAATGTTACTGTCATTCATTAACGGCAGCTGTCAGTGTCACGGTTTTTTTTTTTTTTTTTTTTTTTTTTTTTTTTTTTTTTTTTTTTTGTCAGTGTCACAGTTGCTAGGCGACAAGAACAATCCTCCATAGGCTAGAGACGTCCCATTTAACAACTCTCCGAACTTCGCAGACTTCGAAGGATGCAAACTTTGAATTGGGACACAGCCATTGAGTGACCATGTACATTTTACTACACACGATTAACATAATATGAGGGATTTTTGGACACATCAATGTTTTTAGATTTGTGGGATAAAAAGTTATATTTTTTATCTTTTTGAAGTAAAAAAAGATACTTCTTTTACCATTTTTCTATGTTTATTGAAAAATGTAAAATTCACGGGAACATAATCTCCAAGAACAGTAATTCGATGATCTTGTCTGCCTATGCTGTGTTCGTGACAGGTGTCTCCTGAATTAGATGACGCTGCTGGAGCTCCACCTAGAGGCTGTACGTAGTAATTTCATAGAAATAGAAAAGAGTAGTAGCCCACTGACTAGTCTACAAGTCCGAACTCTGCATACAAGTTTGCATAATTCCTATTAATCAGGTCTGTTGCCTATAAACACATTTAACTGTTTTTCATTTCCTAATATCCTTAATTTCTCTATTAGCTGAACTATTTTACAGTCTGTCCATCCATCAGACCAAACCACAGCTGTACAGATGTGAATAACCGAGACCACAAAAGGTTTCAACTCACAATAGTGAGCTGCTAGTGTGTCACATGAATTTTGTCAATCACATACAGCCTATATTTGAACTATATTGTTTAAGGAAGGAAAATAAAAGTGGACAATAGTTGTTGTAATACTAAATCTTTATTAAAAGTCACCAAAAACATTCACCAAGAGTAATTTCAACAAAGCTTATGAGATCATTCTAATGCATAAAATGTGGTGCTAATTATTATTTTGTTTAGAAGCCATCAATTTAATTTAATAGATCAATAATATATATATATATATATATATATATATATATATATATATATATATATATATATATATATATATATATATATATATATATATATATATATATACTGTGCAAATACAATCAATAAATGTACAATTGATGAAAAACAATCTATTAATAAACAGCTGTGCAAGTATAGGAAGTCATGTTTATACCAGTAAACTTCAGCAAACGTATCTGGAACTAAATCTTCTGCTCAGTTCACACTGTTGGTCTGATCTGTCTCCAGAGGTCTGACAGTGATGTCTGGTCTCTTCTTCTCTGATCAACTCACTTCTTGTAGATCTGATGTCATAAACCAGCACAGCAACAGTAGACACGCCCACCAGAGCAGAGAGAGCCAACCGGATCACAGCTTCAGTAAAACCACAACAGTGGATATGGCCTGAAAAAAAGAAAAAGAAAAAAGAAAAACACTGAATCAGAATTGTGCATTTAGTTACTTTTTTTTTACTTTTTTTTTTTTTTTAAATAATGAAAATAATACAATTCTGGAGCCTACTAAAGCTTCAGTCCCTTGTTTAACCTGTGATTATGTGACTCTTTTGTTGCACTAATGTTTTCTAAAGCAACACCCCACTCACACTCACACACACACACACACACACACACACACACACCTGCTTCACATCTATGACGCTCTTCTGCGGTCTGTTCTCTGTTCCAGTTTAATCACAACAAAAAACAAACAGCAAATGCGCTTGACTGCACAAATAGTTCAATCTCTCTATGAATGCATGTCGTGATAAAATGCAAACCTTGAATGCAATGTAAGTCGCTTTGGATAAAAGCATCTGTCAAATGCATAAATGCATTGTAAATAAAAATCTTGCAATTTTAATTGGTTTATGTGGTTGATGGTTCAGCACCCATCAGCAGTAACAACACAACACTTATGAATGTTTGGTCACAACAGCACGAGTGTTTCCATTCTGACATAATCTGTTACAGCTTTACAGAAACTAACATCGCACTGACTGAAAACATTAACAGAGTAAGAGTGAGTGATGTACCTGAACTTGGCTGATAGAGTTCAGTAATGTTGCTGTCCTCAGTCTGATTGACGGTTGAATTGTTCACAGCACAGCTGGACGAGAAAAAGTTGGAGCTTGATGATCTTTCTGGTGATAAAGTACTTTGAGCAGACTCTGATAATGACAGATGTTACTGTGAAGTTAGTCTCATCACACACTTCTGATCTTATTTTATAGTAGATCCATATTTTAAATTGAACTAAAGCCATTGAGACATCATACAATTATGGAATAGTGAAAAGAACGGAAAATAAACATTTAAAAATATTACTATTATTCTCTACTCACCATAGACTTTAAGATTGAAACTCATGTAACTGGTCTTTTTGCTGATAATTGTTAGTTGATAAAGTCCAGAGTCTGTGGTTCTAGTGTTTGTGATGGTCAGAGATCCGGTTTGATCCAGTTTCAGTCTGTTTCTGAATCTCTCATCAGGACCATCATATGTCGAGTTTGTTTCTGTGAGTCTGCTGACTTCAGCGATTCTTGTGCTTCTAAACGTCCACTGTATCAACACATAATTCTGTGTTTCAGTAACATCAGTGTTTAGAGTGACAGAATCTCCCTCCATTACTGACACTGACTTCACTGCATCTGTCATGTCTAAAAAAGGGAACATATTTTGTAACAGACATGATGTTTGTTATTAATGACCAGACGTACAGTTATCATCAGTGATTTGTATTTATAGACATTTTCTTTAGTAAATGTTTAATGTATTGCAGTAAACTTTTAAAGAATAACAATAAAAGTTCAGGAGTTCAATGTCAGGTGATTTTTCTCCAGCACTCACTTTCATGTGCAAACAGAAGTGAAACTACAACAATTTTTTTCGCATAAGACTGATTTTAAACTAAATATCAAATTTTGTTTTGGAATTCCTTCCACTAAAATTCGCAGCATGTCCCAGAACTAATAAATTATGTTTGTAAAGATATTAAAGAGATACGAAATTGATAAACTTTGAAAACCAACGTAATGCATCAAATTTATTTATAAAAAATAAGGGACGTCATAATTAAAAACACACTTACCAACTAGATGCCACAAGCATACAAAGAACAAAATAAAAGCATTAACCATATTCCTTGGCCGAATGTCAACCACTTAAAAACGCAGTAAACCACTTTAAAACCTCCCGTTCACATCACAAGCGACCACTGTTGCTGGTATCCATAGACTGGCTGGTATCTCTAGTAGGCGTTTTTGCAGGTTTTGTACAGTACTTGACTGCGTTCATTGGCACACCGTGCTACGTCATCAAACACCCACGAACTTACTTTGTTTGAGGAAGGCCATTGAAATATAATTGCTAGTGAAATCACTTAACTTTGATAGTTTGATACGCACTTCGAAACAACTGAGTCGCAAAGGCAACTTCGTAAAATACTTTACGGCTTTCGTTAGAGTAGACTACATGAAAAAGTGTATAAATCAAGTTAGGTACAAGGCTTTTTAAGCTTAGAAATCTGGCTGCAATTCGTGCCACGCCCTGCTCGCCTGACATTGGCTGTATATTTCTTTCAGGGATAACATACTGGGTCTTATTTAAACGTTGAGAAAAGTCTGAACTTGGAGTCTAGGTTTTTACTGACTGTTTTGAGTTTAGTTTTCAGGCTTGTCTGTCTTGATACGGTCAACTCAGTTATAGGGACGACAAACACCGGAGATTCAGCGGAACACAAACAAAGCTCACTGATCATATTTGTTCAAGTCGTCACAGCTCTACAAAAACACGTGGAACATGTTGCTCTTTCTGTTCTTATTTATTTACGGTAAGTTAGGAATATCTTTCCTTTCGGTTTCGATTTAGACATATTTACAATTTTTTATAATGATTTTGTGATGACAGAAGAACTAACAAACCCAATAGAGATAACATACTGAAAAAAAATCATATTCTTGATGAGTATTTTTATCCTGAGACGGGATGCATTGTGGCCTATTTGAGAAGCAACATGAAGCATTATCTAGGCTAGGACTTGGTTTCAGAGAATGCATTTTTTTTTCACACAGTCTATGAAAATAAGTACAGTGTTGCTTTTCAAGTACATTTATCTTGTTAATGCTTAGCTTAGGTGTGTATGGTCATACATTTTTTATTCGTTTTTTTTTTCCGTCACAATCTGTATTGCCTAATCCAAGAACTGTTTGTCTTTTCAGCAGCTCACACAAATATTTCAATCGAATCTGTTTACTGAAAAAACTTTGGTGTTTGAGTATGTTAATCAGTAAAGACTCAAAACGCGATGCTTCACAATCACAGCTTTAGAATGAAGCGAATCGCGAGAGCTCCCTGATAACGAGAACACGCATGTGCACACGAAACCAATCAGATGCACCCATTTTAACAGCGTTAACATTTATATTTTTAACATATTAATTTACTAAACATATTAATTAATGCAATACATAACATTTTAAAGTATTTGAGAACATATGAATATTTATTGATTATTTAAATTGATTTGAACTGAAATGGTTCCATGAATTAAACCTCAGAAAACACTTGGGCAATTCCGCGCAAAACTGTCACATCCATAGTTGGCATATTTAGTTGGCTTCAACTAAATACCATGGAATTGTGTTGGCGTTATGGATGTGACAGTTTTGCGTGGAATTGCCCACTTACAGTAACTCTTCAGCATATTACAGTTTCAGTAAAACTTGTTCTGTTTGTTTTCCAGGTGTGTCTGGTACAGAGACAGATGAAACTGAGCCTGTGTCAGTGATGGAGGGAGATTCTGTCACTCTACACACTAATCTGACTGAACTACTGAACGATGATACTATTCTGTGGCTGTTTGGACCAACAGATTCTCTCATATCTCAAATAAGGAGAAAGGGTGACTTGACTTCATTTTCTGTCACCAGCGAGGATGTGAGATTCAGAGGCAGATTACAAGTGGACGAAAACACTGGATCTCTCACCATCAGAAACACCAGAATCAGACATTCAGGACAATATAAACTCACCATCTCTAGAAAAAAGACCACGAAAAAGATATTTAATGTTACTGTCAGTGGTGAGTATCTCAAGTCTTTTATTGTAACTTTAGTTGCTCTTCCACCGTTGGGCCAAACCGCTCCATTCCGTGCTGATCCGGCCCAGTCGGTATGGATATGATTTAATTTCCCATTGTGGAGCTGATAACGGAGCTCTTTGGAGTGTAATATGAATTATATGAGATGATATGATATGAGATGTAAATAGCAACCACGTTATGGAGGATGCATTTTTTTTATTATTATTGTATTAGTAACTTGTGTTAACTTCGGTCAAATTGTTTCTGCCATAGAATTAATAAAAATGAAATCAAATTTGTTCTCAATTGTGAGTTTATATCTCACAATTCTGAATTTTATTCTTTAGATATGTGAGATATAAACTCGCAATTGTGAGTTATAAAGTTCCATTCTGAAGAAAAGAATTGGCTCACAATTCTGACATTCTTACAATTGTGACTTTTATATTGCAATTTTTACTTTATAATTCGCAACTGCAAGTTTATATCACGCAATTCTGAGAAAAAAAGTCAGAATTGTGAATGTAAACATGAAACACATTTTTGTAAATGTTCTTGTTTTGCAGACATGGTTGGTGAGACGGAGGCAGTGAAGTCAGTGTCAGTGACAGAGGGAGAGTCTGTCACTCTAAACACTGATGCTGAAATGCACAAAGATGCTCTGATGCTGTGGAGATTTGGAGATAAAGGCATCATCATAGCTAAAATCGATATTGAAACTAATAAAATCTCATTAAACAATACTGATGAGAAATTCAGAGATCGACTGCAGCTGAATCTGAATGGATCTCTGACTATCAGAAACACCAGAACCACAGACTCTGGATTTTATGAACTACAGATTAGAGGCAGTGAGAGTTCACGGCGATTCCTTCTTTCTGTCACTGGTGAGTCACTCTGAGTAACTGAAAGAGTGTGAGTGAGTGAAAGAGTGAGTAACTTTCAGTGTAATGGCATATACGGCAGGGTTCCTCAAATCCGGTCCTGGAGTTTAGCTCAAACCCTGATCATAATCACCTATACCTGTGATTTTCTAATGATCCTGAAGACTTTGATAAGTTTGATCAGGGTTGGAGCTAAACTCTGCATTGACACTGGCCCTCCAGGTCAAGATTTGAGAAACCCTGGCATACAGTATTATTAGCATATATTTGAAGTCATTTCAGATGATCACATTGACTGACACTTTCACTGTCTCTCTTTATAGCTGTCCCAGATCCAGGTCTGTCTTCGGGTACTATAGCAGGAATATTTTTTGGTGTTTTAGTTCCTGTTGTGCTGCTTGTGGCTGCAGCTTTTGGTCTGATTTACTATCGCCGCAGAATCTCTAAATTAAAAAGTCAAATGGGTAAGTATGACAAAATTTAAAGAAAATTTCTGTTTCCTATAAATTTGCTAAAACTTTTGTTATACTGTCTACACATACATTATAGTCCTTATTTTGAGCCACTCGTTTATCAATTTCTCCCTAATTGTAATTTAATACATATTTAATTCATTAAAATGTTTTTATACCATCATTCATGACAAAGCATTATATCATCATCATTAAGCACAGCAGTTGACAACACTTAAAGGGGGGGGTGAAACACTCATTTTCAGTCAATCTCATATTAATCTTGAGTACCTATAGAGTAGTATTGCATCCTTCATATCTCCAAAAAGTCTTTAGTTTTATTATATTTAGAAAAGAAAGATAGGCTGTACCGAGTCTTTCCGGAAAAAAATGAGCGGCTGGAGGCGTGCCGTTTGGGCGGTGCTTACGCGGCGATAGCTAACAACACACAGACATTTGAAGCAGTTTGTCTATGAGTTTTACTCACCGCCTGCGGTTCCAACGCACGACCGTGAACCTTTATCATTGGGACTGCTAAATCCAGCGTCGAACTGGGCCTTGTTTATAAAACAATCATCGTCGAAATGCAGGGAACAAACAAAGTCCTGTGACTGCAGCGAGCACAGCGCTTAGATGAGGTACTGCTTTCGCTCTCTCGCTCTGGCAAAGAGTATAGAAGCCCAAGAGGCGAAACTCTGTTGTGTTATGGGTAACAGTCTGTAGATGGCGCTGCGGAGGCGCGTCCGCCATTATGGACTGAAAGCTGCTGAAATCGTTAGCGCCAGTCAATGGCAAAATCCATTTTAGTAGCCTACTGTTAATGTGTGCACTTGCTAGATTGCACTTTTTTTTTACCTTTTGCCTGTAATAGGACATTCACAGATTGTTTTTGTACTTGCCATTGAAACGTTCACTGTGTGCACTTTCACTGAAGATGTTGAAAAAACAAGTTGTTAATATTTTTGTGATATTCTATGTAAAATATTAACTGTCTTTAGAAATGTTCATTTATAATTTTATTTATTTTTCCAAATCATATATATGATGTTCACTAATTTCAAAATCAACATTTGAATAAATATCTTATAACTTATATCTTATTACTGTGTGTCTGCCTATAGCCTATATTATTTCATGAATTTCTGCTAGTCATATAACAAGGAAAATAACAGAAGATAAATATTGATAGATTAAAGTTTTGCAGTAATTTTATAATTGTATCTTTGCAAGGTAGGCTAAGGCCGGTGACACACTGGATGCGTGGCGTAAGCGTCTCAGCTGCGTGGCGTGTCCGTTTTTATTTCGGCTCCCATGTTAACAGGTTAGAGCTTGCATACTGCGTGCGTGACACACAAAAAAAAAGCGGAAAACGCGTGCTTGCTAGAAATAGAACCGACGCCTATTTTTCACGCGACACGCAAGCGTCTTGGAAGCGTTTCCAAGCAAAATTGAATAGGAAAAGATGTTTATATGAAATTTACACGAATACATATTAATAAATGTCAATTTGATGTTTGAAAGTGTCTAGGGTTTGACATAAATGCAAATATAAATGCAATTTAAAAAAATATTAGCGATTTTCAAATACTGCACCTCTCAATACAGAACGAAATATTCTATAGTCTATATTGCCGTCAACACTGCCGACGTTGTCTTTGCTGCTATATATTTATGTTTAACATGAAGTATAGGCCTTCCACAACTCTCTCCCCATATGTCAAATATATCACCAATATGTCACCTAGCAGCAGCAGCGCCGCGTCAGACACGCTTCTGGTGTGCAAAGACATGGAAAACGCGATGCAGCCGCCACGCAGCTGACACGCAACAGAAACGCCACGCTCACGCCACGCATCCAGAGTGTCACCGGCCTAATGAAGCCGATTCGGTGGGGGACATACCCTTACGAAAAAGTACTATAGGAGTCTTATATTATTTTGGGACAAAATATTATAGTAATCTTATAGGAATACTATAGTAATTTGGGACATACTACAGAAGTACGATAAAGGCCCGTTCACACCAAGCACGATAACTATAAAAATAATGATAAAAATAACTATATATGTGTCCACACCAACGACCGATAACAGTCTTTTTATTCTAAGCACGCGCGCGCCCGGATGATCTAGATCCATTTTAAATGCGCGAGACCTTTAAATTAGAATGGATTCTGATTGGCTGTCAGTGTTTTATCGTTCGACTGCTGGAAAAAAATCGTTCTGAAACTGATCCCAACGATATCGTTCCTCATATCTTTATAGTTATAGTTGTGGTGTGAACTCTGTTATTCTTTAATATGGAGAATGATTTTTAGAATTATATCTTTATCGTTATCTTTATCGTCCTTGGTGTGAACGGGCCTTTAGACTACTATATAAATACTACAGCAGCTTTAAAATATTATAGAGGTATTACAGAACATCACAGAAGTATGTTATGCTCTTATGTTCTGTAATACCTCTATAATATCCTAGAGCCACTATAGTATTTCTATAGTAGTCTTATAGTACTTCTATAGTAATAGTTTGTCCCAAAATACTATTTTCCAAAGGGTAATTAGGCCATGCATAACCAACACATAGACGTATATTTTCTGTCATTTAACGTCGGTCATCCTCAATGTATTTTAAATTGTTTTCATATTGAGATATGACGGCCAGAAAAAATTAAGTTATGTTAAGTTTTTGTTATGTTAAGTTTTCAGTGCCATTGACTCCCATTATTTTTCGGTGTTTTCCTTCAGTTTTGAGTCCATAATGGCGGCCGCGCCGTCATGTCATGGGGGCATCTGTTGCTATGGAGCGTTCTATTGAGTTTCGCCTCTTGGGCTTCTATACTCTTTGGTTCTGGTCTACGGGTGCGCGCGCGCGCCCTTTCGGGAGAAGTGTCCCTCGGACCCATATAAGGAAATTCCGCCCCATCTGACGTCGCACATGCCCGTACTCGAAAAAAACTTTACGAAACTTGTGACAAACCGGAAGGAGTATTTTTGTTACAGAAATACTCCATCAAACGTACAACTTAATTTTTGAAACTTTGTCCATGTTTAGCATGGGAATCCAACTCTTTAACAGTGTAAAAAACTCAGTATGCATGAAATAGCATTTCACCCCCCCTTTAATGTTTTATTTGAATTAAACAGCATACAAATATTTATAATTAAATTCATGTTGTCTTTATTTATTAAAATGCATAATATCAATGTCATATGCATACATGCAGTTACAATTCAAGTCTTATCATAACTGGCAAAACTTGAAAGTCAAAGAAAGAAAACATCTGTAGGCCTATTTTATATTTTCTTTAGACTATATAGCCTACAATATCACTCTATTACTATTAAATACTATGGTAATGATGCAAATGGATCCTACCTGTCATGACATTCCCTTCTTTGCATTCTCTCATAAAATAACCTTTTTATCATAGTAAAATCTACATATCCTATCATTCCCAACAAAAGTATTGTTTAGAGCAGAGGTCTTCAACCCTGCTCCTGGAGGCCCACTGTCCTGCAGAGTTTTACTCCAACCCTAATCAAACACACCTGAACCAGCTAGTCAAACTCTTCAGGATCACTTGAAATCACAGACTGAATGTGGTTCAGGTGTGTTTGATTAGGGTTGGAGTAAAACTCTGCAGGACAGTGGGCCTCCAGGAGCAGGGTTGAAGACCTATGGTTTAGAGCAGTGGTTTCCAAACCTGTCCTGCCGGCACCCCAACACTGCACGTTTTCTTTGTCTCCCTAATCAAACACACCTGATTCAACTCATCAGCTCATTATCACATGGGTTAATGAGCTGATGAGTTGAATCAGGTGTGTTTGATTAGGGAGACAAAGAAAATGTGCAGTGTTGGGGTGCCGGCAGGACAGGTTTGGGAACCACTGGTTTAGAGCAAAACATGTTGAAGATTAGTGGACAGGCAGTCGATTAATTAAATAAGCTATTTCCTCACAAAAAGGAAATTTCCTTCTCCATCTCCATTTTTTTTTTAAACAGACTGGTATCCTTTCCTTTTTTTGGTTGAAGGTTGCAGGCTTGTCTTCTAGTGGCTTTTGTACATCCAACTGTATCCATACACTCTCATCTCATCCTATTCTCACATTTGTAGTAATGATACTATAACGCACACCGGATATTGCAATGCGTGAGCACGCCATAGTTTTCTCGTGAGCACGCGAAAGTATGTATATATAATTTTTTTGTTGCAAAGGTCCCTTCAGGGGCTCCTTAAAAATCAAACCACTCATGGGGGGAAAAAAAATTCCAGCACAGCGCTACAACAAACTATAATGAATTGAATCTTCA
The DNA here is from genome assembly GCA_023718395.1 of Leucaspius delineatus. NCBI lineage: Eukaryota > Metazoa > Chordata > Actinopteri > Cypriniformes > Leuciscidae > Leucaspius > Leucaspius delineatus. Next base: position 30,696,192 of record CM043363.1, read on the forward strand.
CAATAGATAATGCTACAATGAACTCTGTTAGAGAGCTATAAATGGCAATGTATCTCTTCAATAAAACACTGTAATGTAAATGACTCTGGGTCAATGCGAATTAGCTCAAGAATATAGGGAATTTGGGAAATATTACTAATCATAACTCATGGTCATAATTCATAAATCGCATGTACATTATCAATTTTCGGAAATACCTCGTTCTGTAACTGGTCTCGTCATCAGTCATTCGTCCAGCGAATAAATGTAAGACTATCACAGTTAAGAAGGAGTATCCCTGTTTACAAACTCCAAGAAAGTTTATCTTCTGGCCACAAACATCAAACTTTCTGAGTTTATGAATTAAAAAACTACTCAAGGTAGGCTAGTCTATAATATCGAGCTTGTAGCTTAATTAGATCTTTGATTTCATTGACTTTATAAGGTGGGGTTTCAAACACAGAGACAGTTAAAAATATAAATGGATTTTAATAAATGCAAAACTAGAGAGATTATATGAGCTACAAATATAAACGTACGTAAAAATGCAAACAATAAAACAAACAAACATTTAAACAAACAAGAACATAAGAAATAAGGTGATAAGGTGAGAGAAAAGAAAATAGGGTAACTTAATTCACAGACCTAAGAGCTAGACACCTGTAATCAGCTTTAGAGAGAGATCAAAATACTTCCACGATGTTGTACTCTTTCAGTGTGATGCTGGAAAAGGCGGCTGGTTTGCGTCTAGATTCGTCTGCTGGGGCGTTTCGCAAGACGATGTAAAGGCTCACTTGAATTTAACGTTACCAAGAAAATTCAGATCATTTCCCTTGTGGAGGGGAAAGGCGAGTATGAACTTAGTTGCAAAAGAACGGCAGCTTCTACATGATGCGGGGCATGCGTCCCAGAGGCCAAGGCAAGGCCTGTCCAGCTGGTTGCGTTGGAAGGAGAAGCGCTGTGCGTGGAGGAGAAGGTCAGAGCGAGAGAGCAAGAGTTGAGAGAGCAAGATGAGAGTTTGGACTTTTATCAGTGTCCCGTGAGCAGTGTCCCACGTCCCCTTTTTGGGACAACAGCGAATCGGATCTTCTGATCTGAAACGGGAAGAGGTTTTTGTTTGTGAAGAAACGCCTACTTTGACTGTCATGTGAGAGATCGCAAATAACATTCATATTTAGAAATATGGTATTTCCTGGAATAAATGCATATTATTGTACTTTGCAGTCAAGATTCGACTCCGACATGTTTTTCCCTTAACATTGACACCTTGAATGACGTTTTTGCATGAAAGAAATACAGGGTTACATAATTTCCTCATAATCACTAGCATAGTGATTTTGATTAACATAATAACGTTGCATAGATACCTCAGACATTGTCTGGCCAATTATACACACATAAAAATACATATCAAAAACATTGCTATTGGATCACATGTTTGGAAATGTCTGTTTCAAAGTCCAGAGTGTGTTTGTGTGCGTGAGTTGGAATGTCACGAGTCTATAAAGTCACGGGGAGTTCACGCTGAACTGGGGGGATCCCAGTCACCCTGGCGCTGGTGAATTACCCCGTAGGGAATAATAATAACCAGAGCTGTCTTCCTAAGGACAAAGAAGATGTGTTCGACACCCTCATGATTCACTTAATGTGAAAAGCAGCTGGCCGGATGTCATTGTTGCTACAACACCTTAATCACCTGCTAGTAATACAAATAGCATCATCTCTGCATTGCTTTTACAGCATTTCAAATCCCTCAGTTCTCGTCATCTCCGAAATGCCAAGCTGATGTTGATTCTTGTTTATTACGAGCTCTGTCGAGTTCTCTTTTTGCCAGCAGACTCTCATTTGTTCAGCGTTTGTTTAAAATGGGTGATTCCCCGGAGGTTGGAGATATAGAAGCTCCATGTCAAAATTTCATGTCGTTTTGACAATTAACCTATGACACTCCCACACGCGTCAAAGTACCCTGGTGAAAAAATAAATGTACTAAAATTTATTTAAAAAAAAAAAAAAATTATGCTAAGAATACCACAAATACATTTACATATTTATGTACTTAATATAAATACCCTGCAATTGTAATTTTGCTAAATTGTAACAAATATTATTGTACTTAATGTTCTTTAGTTATCCCGAAATAATGCTGAGGTCCAACTAAAGATATACTTGTGTATATTTGATTGTAATATAGTGGATCTATTGCAAGTATACTTTAGGTACACTTTAAATATATTACATATAAAGACTTATATTATACAGAGATTATACTATCCTCACTAATAGTGATGTTAAAACACATGTTAGGCTTAATATTAAGAAATGTGCATTGTGCAATAAAGGTATACATTTTTTCACTAGAGTAGTTTGAGCAACTTTAGTCTATTTCTGGATCTGACTAGACACACAGGCGAGTGACATATGTTCACAATTTCCTGTGAAATCAATCCCGACAGGTCTAAAATAAAAATGCTTATAAGTTTACCATAGTGAATCAGGGTAAGGTTAAAAACTTGTTTTGGAAGAAGGATTGATTAGGAATTGGAATATATCATGAGTCATAAGTCATATGGACTTAATGGTGTGGTTGGTATAAATTAATGTACTGTAATAGAGATGTCCACCTGCACACTCATGAACACATTTGGTTTCTGTTTAGCTGTGACATGTGAAGAGAAGGAAGAGACTGTGACGGAGGGGAAATCTGTCACTCTACGCACCGGTCTTACTCAAATACAGGGAACTGATACGATACAGTGGTGCTATGAAGCTGAAGACAATCTCATTGCTGAAATCAATGGAGGGACCAGAACATTGGCAGGTGCTGATGGGAGATTCAGAAGCAAACTCAAGCTGGATGAGAGAACTGGGGATCTCACTATCAATAACATCAGAACCATTCACTCTGGACTCTATAAACTACAGATCAGCAGCGGCAAAAGAACCAAATACAGTCTTACTGTCAATGGTAAAGTATATCAACTCTTCCAATGTGTTATCATGCACTAAGTAATCAGTTTAGATGATCTGTGTATGTAATGTAGGTGTGATAAATCACGATTCATTAAAGAGAAAATATGCAATTTTAATAAGTTATTTTTGTTAAAATATATATTTTATATTTTATATCGATATATATATATTTTATCGATTGACAGCACTAAATAGACAATTTTGCATACCTCATAAGAAACCAAAGCAAAATAGATGGTACTGCTCATGAATGTTTAGTTTTCTTGCACCCTTATGGGATTAAACTAATTAAAATGAAGTTCATGTTTAGTAACATGCCAAAATAGTTGACAAAATCTCATCTAAATGTATGTGATGTTGAAAAAGCAAACAAAATGAATTCAAACATTTGTTTTCTGTCTCTCTCTGTTTCTGCGTGCTGCTGTGTTGTGAAGTGAGTTCAATGTCGGTGAAGGAGGGAGATCCTGCCCTTCTCCAGACTGCTGCTACAATACAGCCAGATGATCTGATACTGTGGACGTTTGGAGCTGAAAACCGTCTTGTTGTTAAAGCTGATTCAAGAACAACTGATATTAATAATGAGAGATTCAGAGACAGACTGGAGCTGAACAAGACGACTGGAGCTCTAATCATCAAAAACATCAGACCTACAGACTCTGGACATTTTAAACTTCAGATCATCAACAAAGAACAGACCACATTCAGCAGATTCAATGTGACAGTCACTGGTGAGTAGAACAACATTTATTAAAAAAACAGTCCTCAACAGTTTTCAAACAGTACTTTTGCATTCCAGATTATGTTAGCAGTGCGAATCACTAGTTAGTTAGTGCAGATTATTTGAATGAGTGTAAACACTGCCATCCGCACCAAACAAGCAGATCGAGACCACTAAAAAGATGGGTCTCATCCACTTCCAAACTAACTCTGGTGTGGTTTAAATGAAAAATGAACACAATACGGACCAATGACATGTAAACGGACCAAAAACCTGACATGATGTGACTAGATGTGACCCTGAGAAGGACCGAATGCTCAAGCATACCTGTTTTTTCTCGTCATAATATTGCCCATGGCAGTTCAGTACAGGCATCAGAACCACGTCTCCTCGCAGCAGATCTTCATTTGTTTATGTGATGGAGGGATTGCTGCACCTGTTTTGACTCCTTTACACATTTTATATAGGGGTTGGCGATATGGCAAAAATATCATATCACGTTTTTTTTCATGAAAATCACGATTTTATCACGATTCTTTTTCATTTTGGTTCAACTATTTTGCAAGTGACTGAGCATTACAGCCTAACTAATGTCCCTATTTTAAAAACAAAGCCTTAGGTAACAAAATATTAAATAAAAAAAGAATGGCAGACATTTAGGCCAAAGTGGCGAAGATAAAAATCTTTGTCATTATTTATTATTAAAAATTAAGAACAAAGATACACATTACACATACACAACTTAATATGCAAATGAAATAAACAGTGCTTTATTTTTTCAGCTACAGGTGGTGTATTTAACAGTGGCAATGAAGAAAGTAATTAAATAAACAAATGAAAATAAAACACCACATAGACTTCACTGTATAAATTATACTTTGATTCTTATTAAAGCTACTATTAAAGTTCTCAGTCAAGAGCAGCGAGTCATTTGTGTTTTGTTGTTTTATTAACATTAAAGGGATAGTTCTCCCAAAATGTAAAATTTATAATGTAAAATCATAATTTACTCTCTCAAGTTGTTTTAAACCTGATTAAGTTTTATGTTGAAAATAAAAGTTATTTGGAAGAATGTGAGTAACCAAACAGTAGATGTACCCCTGTGACTTCCATAGTATATTTTTTCCTACTATGGAAGTCAATGGGGACCAGCCACATTCTTTTAAATATCTTCTTTTGTGTTCAGCACAAGAAAGAAATTAATACATGTTTGGAACAACACTAGAGAGTAAATAATGACAGATTTTTTTTTTTTTTTTGGGTGAACTATCCCTTTAAGAACAAGCGGCAGCAATGTTTACTATTAGGCTACTGTCTCTTTAAGACCTGCCTCTTTAAGACCAATCTCTGACTATTCTCTCAACGTCCAAGTCCATGTTGGTCCAGTAAAACTTACACCTCAGGTACTGCTTTGTTCTCACTACACCCTAAGAAGAAGAGGGAAGCACAATTCTATCTCCACGAAGTACAAGTCCATCATATAGTGACAATTCAGTCGCTCAACGCTGATACGATACTAACACTTCTGGAACTGGATTTGGCCACTGATTTGTGTGAACTTCCAATACTTTCCAATACTTTCTCCACATAATCCTCCACATATTCAGTAGTTTCAGTCATGGGCAAGAGAAGCCTGGATAGAGAATCAGCAACATTTGTCTTAGCGACAATGTGCTCTATTTTATAATCATATGGCTGGAACCTCCATCCTAAACGCTGAGTATGTGGTGGAAGCAATGTTGCTTTTCAGGATTAAACATGTGAATAAGTGGTTCATGATCAGTCTGTAATGTAAATTTTCCTCCCCACAGATATGTTCTGAAACGTTCAATAGCCCAAACACAGCCAAGAGCTTCACGCTCAATTTGGGAATATCGTCTCTCTGTGGCAGTTAGGGAATGACTTGCATGAGCAACTGGTTTGTTGTGTTCATCGTCTTGCCTTTGAGCCCCGAGGCCAACAGGGCTACCATCGCTCATCACCTATGTTGGTGCATTAAGTTGAAAACAGGCAAGACAAGGTTCTCTTGTTCGAGCTACTTTCATGCTGTTAAATGACTGTTCAGTCTGAGCTGTCCATTCCCACTGAACATTCTTCCTTGTTAGTTGAGTGGTTCTGAGATGTTGGCAAAGGTAGGAACAAATTTCATTAGATATCCACATGTACCCAGAAAAGATCTCAACTGACTTACATTTTGTGGCCTCTGTGCTCCACACACAGCTTCCACTTTCCTGGGATCAGGTTTAATTCCTTCTGAAGTGACTAAATGACCCAGAACCTCTACTTGTTTTAGTCCAAAGGAACACTTATGTTTGTTCAGTTTAAGTCCTCTTTCTTTGAATCTTTCAAACACTGCTATCAATCTTTCCTCCAGCTTACTGGCAGTGTCAGCATACACTACAACGTCATCCATGTACGAAACTACTCCTGATAATCCACAAAATATAGAATCCATGGCTTATTGATAAGCCTCTGGTGCACTAGAAAGGGCAAAAGGAACTTTTGACAGGAAATGACAGCACCCTCAATGCATGACAAAGGTTGTTAGATTTCTTGACTGCTCTGCTAAATCAACCTGCCAAAATCCTTTCCTGGTGTCCTATTTGGCAAATACTTTTGCTCCTTGCATCGATTGTAGAATGCTATTAACTGTAGGAACTGGATGCCTTTCACGAATGACTGCTTTATTGACCTCTCTTAAATCAACACACAGTCTCACCTCTGTAATGTCAGTCTTGGGTATCAATAAGAGGTTGGAGATCCATTCTGCACCTTCATTGACCTCCTCAATGATTCCGTCTTCAATCTTATCTAGCTCTTGATTGACAGCTTCAATCATGTGATATGGAACTCGTCTTAGTCCTTGTGCCACAGGTAATATTCTCATCCACAGTAAATTTGTCCAAGTCCTTTTAAGAGTGACTCATACTCTTTGGCCAGGTTGTTGAACTTGTCTTGGGGATTGTCCACTTTGTTCGCAAACGACACATGTAAAACTCCCAGCTTAACATGCATTCCTCCCCAGCAGTGGCTCTACAGTTCCTATAATCACATAGATGGTGTCTTTTTATGGTTCCGCTGTACTGGCACTCCTATACAATACAGCAATGTGGCTCTTTTCACTGGTCTGTATGTTAATGAAGTTGAGACACCCCATTGTAAGGACCACCCATTGGCCCAACAACGGAAATCCAACGGCCTGGGCGAAGGGATAATGCGTGTATGTCTTTTCAGCGCTCCAGTGAAGTTCACTTAATTTATTGGAATTTAGTTTCAATATTACTTTAGCTCTACGCTTAATCTGACTCCAATTTCAAATGATAATCAAATTTACATTGTGTTTATGATTAGAAAATAATCATAAATATTGATTATGAATTAATTTAGATCTCTGATTATTCTGAGCATCTCATAATTTCAAATATTCGTTCATTAAGGACCCAGTGTCGCTTTGAGACATCACATCGCGAATGTGCACTCACGATCACAAACTAGCCAGTTCTGAAATAGTCAGAGGGTGCAGTGCAAACTATTTTACCCTAAACGGCCTCTCACTGCTGACTCATAACAAAGGTGTATTTTTTTTTTATAGTTGCGAACTTGCAACATGCTAAGTCAGTGATAGTCTGAAATCGGAAGGTCTTCCTATGATGTGCCCCATGCTCCATTCATAGTGCCTTCGGTGTGATCTATCCTGGACAGAGATTTGCGGAAACACCAGACTATACTTTAATCTACTGGTAATAATGATTTCTGAAAAATGCAGAATAAATCAAGATGTAACATTTATTTGTCATGTAAAATGTATCATGCCAATTACACAAGTGATTAAAAGCCAGTTCAGAAATAATAAATAAATAATATCAATTACTCAAAGATGACTCTAAAAGTAAGCAATGCATTCCTGACAGAGACACACAGTAGTGTGTCAGTGCTTTCCAACAGGAAAACACTGAAACAGCACTGTATGGGGGATGATCCTGGTTAAAGTGTCCCAAAGACTGCTCTGTCACCTACCCTTAAATACCCAGACCAGAACAAAAGGGTTGTACCAATATTTTTGGGTCAATTCATGTACCCCAGGAGGTAGCATCTGGTTTCGGGAGATATCTTGAAGAGTCATCACCCAGAGAACAGGATTCTCCTAAGTTCTCAATCTTTCTCATTAAACCACTGACTGCAATGAAATTAAGACCATTTTACCAATTGCACTGAGACACTTAAAATGATACCAAACATGAAAAGGAAAAACAATACATTCACATGATACATCATATGTGATATATCAGCCCGTTCTCATACCCAAGACGTCACTTTCAACCATGCTTCAATATCTGAAGCTCAAAGCACCCTTTAGCGTCCATATGAGACGCATAACTCTACCACAGACCTAAACCTACCCAACCGAAGCGTCTCATATTGACGCTAAGGGTGCTTTGTGCGTCGGATATTGACGCTTTCGAAAGCGTCAGTTACATGACGCCTAAACCTACCCATAACCGAAGCGTCACATATGGACGCTAAAGGGTGCTTTGAGCGTCAGATATTGAAGCATGGTTGAAAGTGACAAAAAGTGACGTCTTAGGTATGAGAATGTGTTGGATATATGGACATTATTAATGAACTTTTGGACATTATTAATGAACTTTTGGTGACTTGACTCAGGGGGAGAGGAAGGGTGGAGGGAGAGGGGGATGCAGAGATAATGTAGGAGAAAAGTTTGGACAGGACAATCCTGTCCTGTGCCCTGTCTTTGCTATCTTCTGTCCAGGGTGTGTTTTATTGCTTTATTGCAAAGGTGAGTTTTGTCTCAGCAGAAAAATCAGTTCTTACAGTTCTCTGTGTCCCACACCCAGTCCCATACTACAATTGACCACCATCTGCTCAGGATGTGATCAATGGTGAAGAAACAATATAACTTGACTTCCTTCATCTCTATGATAATTAAGCCATTTTGGGGATGAGCTCATTCTAAAATATATTTTGGAGTGGAATCTGGGTCGAGGCAGACTACAATTTCTTACACTTTATTAAACTAAGCTCTGCATGTCAAATCACTCATCTCGTTCTCCTTTCTAATTTCCCGCAACTTCTCCCACTCTTGTATCTTCACGTGACAACTCACACATTATACTACAACTATGATATTTCTTCAAAAGCAGATCGTGGAGACATTTTAATCATCCACGGTCAAAAATTGTGATATCGCACACCCCTAATTTTATAAGCTCTTCGCAAGTTCTCAGCTGCTCAAAATACCATCATAGTTTCGGCTACGCACAACATACAACGAGCGTGTTTATCCCAGAACACAGCATTGTTTTGGATGTTTGGTAAGTTCCGTCTCAAAATATAAGTAATAAAGCCAACAAGTCAGAATGTGAACATATCCCTATGCCTTTAGGTTCAGTGTTAAAAATGGCAATGTGAACTCTAAAAAACTGGTCCGGACCAAAGGAACCAAGCTAATCGAACTACAAGTGTGAACAAAACCTAACATTTTTCTTTAAGTTTTTCAAGGAAAAAGATGTGTAGTTATTCATATTGTAAAAATATTAGCTATATTTGTTTTTGTTTAGTGTACATGTTTAGAAACTCTTGAGATTGTGTAGCTTTGACATCATCCATATGTAGATGTAAATGCAGCAAAAGCATTTCTTTCTCTTATTTTAATTTCTGTGATTGTCTCTTTATTTCTGTCAGATTCTTCAGGAGACCGAGTGAATGAACCAATGGCTGAAATATCACCGCTGTTGAATGGAGATGTTCCTGATGGAGAGAATGAGCAGCAGAGTTCAGTATAATGCGATAAGACACGCCCAACACCACTGTCAATCACTGTGACATCATCAACAATCGAGCTCAACAAAATATTTCTGCTTTTATGAAAGGGAGAAATGAACCTGTGTGCTGGAAAAAGTTGGAATGAGTTCTTGTGTGATGAGCACATGACTAACAGCAGGTTACAGAAGACACGTGTTGAGTCGAGATACTGACACTAATCTCACTGCTGAAGAACTACTGAGAACTGAGAAGCATGAGCACATGTAATGTGCTGAAGAGTTATGTGTTTTTCCTGAGGTTTAATTCATGGGACCTTTTCAGTTTATACAAAGAGTAATTAGTTTAAATAATTATGAAATATTCATATGTTGTAGCCTGGGAAAACACTGACGAACTTCCGGCAAATTTGAGATTTACTCTGCAAGTCCGTCTGGCCAAGAGCCTATTCAAGCCCATTTCCAATTTTTCAAGGCACGTTTGTGATTTGGATTTTCCATTTTTTGAGGTGTGCTTTACACAATGACGATCACTCCGATTGGTTTTATGTCTATCCATTTGCGCCTAGACTGTACTTGAGCATTGTCTGTTGGTGACGCCCCTTTATGGGCTGTGAATGAACCATCCCCAGTTACAACTGAGAAGGGTCTGGTGTCAACCAGGCTACATGTTGTCAACTACTTTAAAAATGTTAAAGGGATAGTTCAGTTTCTTCGGAACACAAATTAAGATATTTTTTATTAAATCTGAGAGTTGTCTAACTCCTCCGTAGGCTTCTAAGGGACTGAAACTTGCTGGCCCAGAAAATGTGCTACGCTTAAACACTACGTGAAAAGACCCGAGGCCCAGAGAGAAGGAAATGAAAAGTGGAATAAAGTCGTTATTTTTGTTTGTTTTTGCGCACAAAAAGTATTCTCGTCGCTTTATAAACTTAAGATTGAGCCACTGGAGTCACTTGGACTATATTAACGATGTCTTTAATACATTTTCTGGGCCAGCAAGTTTCGGTCCCTTAGAAGCCTATGGAGGAGTTAGACAACTCTCAGATTTAATCAAAAATATCTTAATTTGTGTTACAAAGATGAACGAATGTCTTACGGGGTTGGAACAACATGAGGGTGAGTAATTACTGACAGAATTTTCATTTTTGGGTGAACTATCCCTTTAAGTTTTGAATTAATTAAAATGTAAAGTAAATTCATGTGATTTTAAAAAACGAAATGTTCACGGGTGCTTGTTTAAATGGGTTCATTGGTTGCATGCGTGTGTGCATGCATATTCTCGTTATCAGGGAGCTCTCGCGATTCACTTCATTCTCTGTAAAGCTGTGATTGTGAAGCATCGCATTTTCAGTGGTTACTGATAAACATACTCCCTTTCAGATGTATAATGCACATTGCACACAAATATATAGTATGCTTTCTAAATTTAACTAAATATTGTGTGTTTTATAAACTTATAAATTTAAATTGCAATATGGGTTGAGTACAGCATTAAGCTATTAGCTAAAAAGCAAAAGAGTAAGATGATTAAATATAAATGTTATTTGAGAGTTATTATGTTTGGTTAAAAGGTGAATGTGTGATTATCGTTATGTGTGTTTTAAATGAGATGCAATTTTGTGAATACAGGGAGTGTAAATGCTTTAATGTAAGATATACACTACCTCATAGTCTACATACTCAGGTTTATTTACTCTGTGAAACTTGAAGTGCATCGATTTAAGAAATATGTTTAAATAAGAGCTGATGCATTTTTTGTGTGTAATAATTGTTGATTTATTGTCACAATTGATTCTCGTGAAAGCTGTGATTGTGAAGCATCGCATTTTGAGTGGTTACTGATAAACAAACTCCCTTTCAGGGGCACTACACAGAGACACAATCCTCAGTTAACCAATCGCTGTCTTCACTCAGGACGCTTGACTCTTAAAAATGATCCATGGTGCTACAATTACCAAAAACATCACTTCTGGAATAGCTGTGTAGCTTATTGTTCACTACATCTGAACTGATTCCAGACAGTCAATGTGGTGCAGATATAGGGAAACTCTGAACTATTTGACACTTAAAAGATTATTTTGCTTTTTGACAGTTTCAGAAGCAGTGGCGGCTGGTGGAACTTTTCTAATCCAACAATTTTAGCACAAGTCCCTGTATGATTTAATGCTAAACAAACATTTAAAGAAAATTGTTAAGAAGAAAATTAACAGAAGGATTGACATATTAAGACTAAAAAACTTTTAAAGGCTTGAAGCATTTTAAATAAACATAATAGTTTTACTTGTTCTGGCACCTCCGAAATCTGTTCCAGCACCTCATCTGAGTGCATCTCATACACTACTTAAAGATATTTATGTTGTGACCTCTGTACATATGTTCAGAAAAACTTTGTATAATAACGGTAATGTTGCCAAAAACTTGCTATATCCATGTTACATATTGTTTTTAAAAAATAAAAATTGATAAGTGGAAGAAATGCAGCTACAAAGTCATGGCATTATTTGACTATGATCTATTATATTTGACCGCTATTGGCATTTCCAATGCATTTGCAAAGAGAATATGAACTTCAATGCATTTGTGAAGCAGCTTTCTGAAATGTATGCATGTGAATAATGTAAGTATAGTAGTATTTTAAATAGGTATATGTCCTATGGTTGTTCTCTGAAACATATATGTATGTTGGAATAGCTATAAAAGGCTGTAAACCTCCCTATACAGCCTATAGTGCACACACTCAAACGACTATGGTTTAGAATTCTGATTGTCAAGGGCTATGTTGGAATAATTGCGCGTCAAGTTAGACCTTTGTGGGGCCTAAATTCATAATGCATAATTCCATGGTGTTATGGTCACAACACACCATCAGTATGTAAATAAACTGTTTCCATCATGCCCATTTGAACTAATGCAAAACGCAAGATAATCTGGATCTAGCAGGACCCTATTTTAACGATTTTAGCACATGATCAAAAGCACAGGGCGCAAGTGTATTTAGGGCGTCCGAATCCATTTTTGCTAGTTTAACGACGGGATAAATGGTCGGCGTTGGTCTAAAAGGTTTGTTTTGGGAATAACGTGCAATAAACCAATCAGTCATCTCCCATTCCCTTTAAAAGCCAGATGCGCTCACGCCATGGCTTTTGCTATTTACATGACGGAATTTGCAAGCAGAATAATTTAACGCTTCTCTAGCGAGGAAACGCATCTATGGGACAATCTTTAGATAACAAAAAAATAAAATAATAATACGGTGCCATTGACTTTAGACCAGGTTTCAGTTGGTCAATGGCACAGTCTATTTCAGTTGCCTCAGTCAAAATAGCAATGAGCCGACAATGCGCCTGAACACACCTCTTTTTCAGACCAGCACGCCCATGGGGGCACAGATGCATTTGCTATTTAACCATCGTGGTAAAGGATGTGAAAATTATCACCGCGTCGGCCTGAACCTAGCAAAAAACTGTTGCGCCGCCAGGTGAATGATATGGGCACCTAAATGTCTATGTTAATAGACTGCCTGTATGGTTGTTATATTGCCCATGTGTGGTTGAAAAACATTATTTTTTATGAAAATTAGTTAGATATATAATCTTTGAACATACTATCAAGTCAAACCTGAACTGTAACTGGCATGTTAGTTACAGGTTACAAAGTTTCGCGTAGCCAGAGCTTCAGACTGACGGCTGAATGTCGCAGCTTTCATTGGCCAAAGCCCACCCAAACTGTCTGACTGACATAAAGCAACCAATCAAATTTCGTTTTTAATCCACATCATGTTAAGGGGCATTAAATTGTAAAGACGGTGTCCCTACAATAACAGACTGGCTTGCATCCAATAAACTATTCATTCCAGAACGTTGTGCAAGTTTACTGCAAAAGTGGTGCCACTAACTTCACATGCTTTTGAAAATCCAGCGTTTAGTTTATCCTGATAAGTGCTCATTGTCACAATGAGAGTGTTTGGCATCACGATAGTTTTCCAGGTGGACTGTTAAAATGGGTGGAGCTTACATCTAGCTCCTCCCCGCTAGACAACCAGAGAGGAGCAGCAAATGTAATTTGGGCTTAATGGGTGTAGCTAGAATATCTAACCACACCCTAACCCTATACGCACAACTCTATCCCTCAAACCCATTAGATATCATTTGACTGCAGAGTACTGTGTCGTGGAAATTTCTTTATCCTAATACTTTATCAAAAAAGAGACACAGTGATACTTCTCAAAAGTGAATAAGCAATGCTTTATTTCTTGCAAGAAAGGCGTTCTACGCACAGACAATGTCTAGCATGAGAAGGCAAAGTGTCCTCCTCTTTTCAAAGTTAATATAGTACTTTCTACAGCATCCACACCCTTCCTTAACACCTCTCATCTTATTTGCTATTGGTGTATCAGCAAACAAATTACCCTATATGGCATGTTCAGTTCTGCTGATCCTGCTCTTATGCGTGCACAGAAAAAAATATAGAGTTTGATATGAAAAACAAGTTTGATATGAAAAACAGAGTAATTATTCATTAGAACACAGCACACTTCCTTTCCTTTCCTATGTGGGAACACAGCCCACTAGGGACAAGATATCCCACCATATTTCACTCAAGCCTACGTGCGTTATGCAGCTTATATCCATCAATGCATTCAAGACAACCAAGAATAAAGTTTTATTTTTGAAAAAAAGTATAAAAGGTTTAAAATAATGAATATAATATAATTTTAGAGTCTAGTTCTTTAACCTCAGCTCTTCTGGAAACCTGTGATTATTTGACTCTTTATCCAATATCTTTCTCTGCACTGTTTTCTAAAGCAACACCCCACTCACACACACACACACACACACACACACACACACACAAAATTCTCAGTCTTTGGTTCAAGTCTTCAATGTCTGGTTCAGGTCTCAGATGAAATCTTTCAGAGTCGAAGTTTCAGGTTTCAGAAGAATTAACTTTATTGAGCAGTTCATAGCTATAGTCATCTGATCTTACAATGGTTTACACTTGGGTCTTATACCTTTTTCTCAACACTTGGTGTCCAATTACCTCACTTGGTGTCCAATTAGCTTTAACATAGTTATCTTTTTACTCCTCCTCGTCACTTCGCCACGATTAGAAACACCTGCATTAATGTCTAATTTCTATTGGTTGCCATACTTGCGCATGCGCCTTTTTAAATATGACTTCATGTATGGTTTTTTGGGTACTTTCCACTCTTATCCCTGTACAACCTTTTACCCAGTTTTTATCCTGTCCTCCTCACACAAGCTTTCCCCAGTTTTTATCCTCACATACACTTTTGACATGTTCTGTGTTTCCCATCATTTTGTCCCCTTTTGACCTGTTCTCTCTGTTTCCCATAATTTAGGCCACCCATATCTTAGGCCTAGTATCCCTAATATTTATATCATGCATTTGGATTGGACTCATGTATGAGACAGATGAAATTCTCCAATAAAATCGGCCCAAATATCTTGTGCAAAGCAAAACTTGCTGTAACAGCAAATGTCTAGTGGCTGTAAGCAGGAATGTGGCGGATCCAATGAGGTCAAATGTAATTAATGTTAACTTGATGATGACAATGATAAAATTATGATGTTCAATAATTGGAATCCAGTCTGAGACATCAGTTTAAGAGGAAAAATGTGTCAGAATCAGGAGGTGACCACATGACTGAAATTTTGCTTGAGGACAATGAAAATGTATATGAATTAATATAGGAAATATTCAAAGAACCAAATTGATTATTAATAATTTTTCCTCATTTTAGTCTCTGGTGAAAAATCATTGTTTCCATATTCATATAAACATGGTCATCTGCATTAGGAGAGTCATGTTGCTGTACACATTTTCTGCACATTATTATTCACAATACTGTAACAATTTTTAAATATCTGTACGTTTTTGACTAAACCTACAGTATCTGTCTATTTTTATTTGTACATTTTATGAAGCTTCTTGTTGTATGTATGTGTATGTACTGGAAGCTACAGTACCAAGGTAACACAAGCAAAAAATATCTTTCTGAATTTGATTCTGAAATAATTTTGTTACTTGCAAATCAATTTCAATCAAAATACATGAATACTTCACACATGAAAACTTCTTTGATTTAGTAAGATTTATTGTGCCTCCAGATAGTGTAGTTATCTACAAGTAAGCCATGCTAACCAGAAGAGAAGAGAGAAAACAATACACACATGAGCCACTGAAAATACATACTTTGAAAATCTTCAAAATGTACAAAAGTATTATGAATATCCTTGTATTTTAAAAGCACACTGTCCCTGGGACGAGACCATTTCATGAATCAATCACTTTCACTTTGATAAATATTAAAGATAGGCCTATTTAATCAGTTTTCCATGTTCAAAGCATTGCAGCATATTGTTTAAATTTTATATCTGACTGACAGTTTTATTGATCACTGAGATAGCATTGACTTGGACTGAAGTTGGTTCAATATAAAAATGAAACTTTAAAAAATAGCTTAGACAGGGTTTTTCCTGGCGCAAAATGAGGCGGAGGTGGTAAAATCCTAATAATGTATTTTAATAATAACAAATGTTAATAATGTTAATGTTAAATGTTAAATAATTAAATGTTATTTTTCATAGATCATCATATAGCCTTATGTGTTTTTCGGCATTATTTTTGTGGGTGGGGCCTGTACCCCTAGGGGGTCCGGGGGCATGCCCCCCCGGAAGAAATTTTTGTATATTTTAAAGATAAATTCATTAATCTGGTGCACTTTGAGTCACCCAAATCCACTGTTAAAAATAAAAAAATCCACCCGCAAACCGCCCATATTCTTTGATTTAGATATCTGCATCTGATCACCACATTATAATTATTCAAATTTTCAGTGTTAAGCATGATAATATGGCTACATATCACACTGAAGTTGGCTAATTATAAATGAACATTTATTTAAAATAAAAGTTCTTCTTTTGGCAAAATTACATTTCCTTAATATCCTTAACAGAGGCTTTACTCCATTCAAACTTAAATTGTCAATGTTTCATTACATCACTGTTTGAAAACAGAATAATTTTTTGTACCTTTATAAGGTTTTATTTTATTAAATGTTTGCTCCATCTTTCATTTCAAATTCTTAAATTTAATCAATACATTCAATTAAAATAAGGCATTAGGCTTTTTCCAATCAAATTAAATAATTTACATTGGAAAAAGTATAACTTTATTAAATTAGATTATTTTAAATATTTTTGAATATACAAATAAGGAATGTTGAAAAGAATGATACTTTATGAAACTAAAACACCAGTAGGAGGCGGCAGGCGACCGTCTTAATGAGCGAGTCATTGAGTCATTCATTCAAACGATTCGTTCAAAAGGCTGATTCATTACGAATGAGGCAGTTTATGAATAGGTAATTGAATCTTTGACTCAACCGATTCGTTCAAAACGCTGAATCATTCAGTGATGAAACATGGCTGAAGTGTTGCTGTGAGTGTTGCGGTTGTTCTGCTGTGATCTTTGTTTGGAATTATTTTCGCTGCTGAAACAGAACAAAAACAGTCATTGCTTCTAAAATGTAAATGACTTAATTTTAACTATTTGTTTATTGAACTGTTATGAAATCAGTCTCGGTTTCAATCTTGATGGCATTCAGGAAAACGAAAGTAGAGTGATGCACGTTCATTGCGTTTTACCGTGGTGAGAGTTCCGTGTCTTTCAACAAACTCAACACAAAATTATTTATCTGTCATCCACCCTCGATTAATTGGAATGGAATGTTTTTATTACTTATCCGCGCGCAGCAGCAGCACTATACGGTTTGACTGAGAATGGACACATGCGGTAACCGCAACAGAACCGTCACGGTGGAAAAACTGTATCTGACCATGACTGTCTGTCCGAGTTTTGTCGAGAGCCGGAGGCGGCACGAAATTTGACGGAGGCGGCCGCCTCATAATTCTCTATGCAGGAAAAACCCTGGCTTAGATGTAGTAAACTACTTTTGCCATATTGCTGTAGCTTAGCTACATTTCCCAGGGTGGTAGTGTTGGAGAATTTCATACATGAGTCTATGTTGGAGAATTATATCTGTCTCATACATGAGTCCAAATGCATGATACAAACATTGAAGGAACTAGGCCTAGGATAAGGGAGGCCTACAACTAAGGGAGAAAGAGAAAACAAGGCCTACAACTAAGGGAGAAAGAGAAAACAAAGTATGATGGGAAACACAGGACATGTCAAAAGTGCATGTGAGGATAAGAGTCGTGTGAGGATAAGACAGAAAACTGGGTGAAAGGTAGAATAAGACTAGAGATGGAAAAGTACCCGAAAAACCATATGCAAAGTCATTGTCAGAAAAGCGCATGCGCCAGTATGGCCACCAATAGAAATTAGACATTAATGCAGGTGTTTCTAATCGTGGTGAAGTGATAGGAGGAGCAAAGAGAAAAATATAACTATATGAATGCTAATTGGACACCAAGTGTACATTAAATGATGTAAAAAAAGGGTATAAAACATGAGTGCAGACCATTGTAAGATCAGATGTCCGGATGGCCAGCCGGCTTCTCACTTTATTGTTTGTCAATAAAGTTAATTCTTCTGAGACCTGAAACTTAGACTCTGAACGATTTCTTCTGAGACCTAAACCAGACATTGAAGACCTGAACTGAAGATCATGAATTGGCCACAACAGTAGCTTCAGTGTAGCGAAGCTACAGAGTAACTGCTAGCTTAGCTCTCTACATTTTCCAAGTAGCTTGCCCAACACCGAAAAGAACCACTGTTATTCAATAACTGATGTACAAAATCAGAGCCAGTTCCCACTTTAAGCAACCATCTGACTTAATATGTTCAGATATTTTTGCTGGTTTAGTTCAATATAATGGCTAATTAGTTTACCATAATTATTCAGACGTCTCTCCATAAGGATTTGAGGTCTTTAACTCCTGCTCATCGAGGGCAACCATCCAGAGTTCAGCTCAAACCTGAATCAAACACACTTGAATCAGCAAACCAAGGTGTTAAAGGTATAACAGGAACATAATTAAGGAAATTAATTTAATCAATTAATTGGTTAAGATGAAAATCAGATGAAAGACCAAGAGTGAAAACAGATGAGTCCATGAAACTCTGTCCACAATAATTACATCCAGCTTTAGTTCAAACGGAAGGTTTTACAATTTTACTGCAGAAAAAGTCTTTAGAAATATTTATAATCTATATATATATAGAGTGGATTTTCTTTGTAATCGCGGCTTTGAACGATTACGTAATCGTGGCATCCGTAATCGTACTCGCGATTAGAAATTCGATTAATTGTGCAGCCCTACTTTGATTTCGGACAGCTGGTTTTAGCATGACGACGTAGAGAACTTAACTGAGTGAAACGTTTCCCACAATGATCACATGCAAAAGGCTTCTCTCCACACTGGATCGTCTCATGTGTTTTTTCTCTAGCGTGAATTCTTTGGTGCTTTTTCAATGTCTCAGCTGCAGTAAAGGTCTTCCCACATTCAAAGCACAAGTGATCCTTCACACCGCTGTGTCTTTTCTGGTGTTTTTTTAAGTTACCCAGCTGACTAAAACTCTTTCCACATGAAGTGCAGGTGTAAGGCTTCTCCTGTGTATGAACTCTCATGTGGACCTTCAGTTGTCCTGCCCAAGGAAATTTTTTACCGCATTGATGACATTTATATGGTCTTTCTCCAGAATGCAAACGCAGATGTGATTTAAGAGTGGATGCATGTGTGAAACTCTTCCCGCACTGATCACATGAGTACGGTTTCTCTCCAGTGTGGATCTTCATGTGTGACTTAAGGGATGGTTTTAGCGTAAAACTCGTCCCACATTGATCACATGTGTGCGGTTTCTCTCCTGTGTGGATCATCTCATGATTTTTGAGAGCTCCAGACTGGCTGAATCTCTTGTCACAGTGTGAACACTTGTAAGGTTTTTCTCCTGTGTGAATTCTCTGGTGCAGATTCAGAACAGCTGCAGTAGCAAAAGTATTTCCACAATCAAAGCACATATGATCCTTCACACCGCTGTGACTTTTCTGGTGTATTTTAAAATAATCCATTCGTGAAAAACTCTTTCCACACCAACAAACGAAAGGCTTCTGCTTTGTATGAACTTTCAAGTGCCTCTTCAGATTTTCTGCCCTAAGAAATGTTTTGCTGCATTGATCACAGTTATGTGGTCTTTCTCCGGAATGAGAACGCAGATGAAATTTAAGAGTGTATGCACGTGTGAAACTCTTCCCGCACTGATCACATGTGTGTGGTTTCTCTCCAGTGTGGATTTTCAGGTGATCATCAAAGCTTCCTTTTTGTGTAAAACTGTTGCCACATTGATCACATTTATAAGGCTTCTCTCCAGTGTGGATCCTCTCATGTATTTTCAGAGTCCCAGACCGTTTGAATCTCACATCGCAGTGTGAACACTTGTAAGGTTTTTCTCCAGTATGAATTCTTTGGTGCTCAGTCAATGTGTCACGTCTAGTAAAGGTCTTCCCACAATCAAAGCACTTGTGATCCTTCATACCATTGTGTCTTTTCTGGTGTATTTTTAAAGCACTCATCCGTGAAAAACTCTTTCCACACAGAGAACACACGTGAAGCTTTTGCTTTATATGAACTTTTAGGTGCATCTTCAAAGATTCTGCTCTAAGAAATGTTTTGCTGCATTGATCACAGTTAAATGGCATTTCCCTAGAATGAGAATGGAGATAATTTAAGCGAGTTTGCTCGTGAAAAACTCTTCCCGCAATGATCACATGTGAGCCGCTTCCTCCAGTGTGAATTCTCATGTAAGACTTTAAGTCTTTTTTTGTATGAGAAACTCTTTCCAAGCTGAGGCCAGGGGAAATATTCTCTGGCTCTTTTATTCAGTGAGCAACTTGAAGATTTCTCCAGTTTTGACAGGATGATGTTTCTCTTCCACCTTCATCAGGTCTAAAATTAAAGATAAAAAGATTTCATTTTAAGGACTGTAATAGAAAATTTTGATTTTCATTGATTTACAGTATTGATTTTCATTTATTTGCAGTAAGACATTGAAATTTTACTTTTGCTGAGCTGTCTATGGTCTGCAGGAAACTTTATCTGACTGATGGGTGTGTTTTTTTTTTTACACTGAAAAGTAATGAGACATCAGGGAAGACAGCTGACCCCTAGGGTCAGAGGTGGTCTGATTTAGGACCAGAGAGATTTGTAAGCATAAACTCAGCAGAATCAGATCACTAGCTAAGAAACCTTCCCTTCTTTAGATAAGAGAGCCTGTAAGCAGAAACCTTGAGAAATTATATAAATGGTAGCCTTGTCCTTCCCTGATCGTCGCACTTGCTCCACAGTGTAACTTCTGCGTGACATCTGTGTGGGCAACTGGGCCAATTCTTGCAAGAATAAATGCTTTTTAAAAGACAATTGGATTCAGAGTGTCTCTCACGCAGTGATGATGATGTTCAATACATTTTTGCCACAACAGAACTTTTATTTTTTACGGGCAGTGTTGAGAACACAAGCGCCTCATAACACAGTGCTCACATTTTTCATCTTCATTAATTTGCGGTCCTTATTTAACTGTCTAATACGTTATTAGATACACAAAGAAAGAAAACCTTAAGTGTATATAGCGTTTGCTTTTATATTATTGGTAACAGAAAGGAACGAAATAACATCCTAAACCTAAATGTCCTAAACGGACAAACATGTTGTTCTTAGTGCAAAGAAGCTCGCTAAAATCAGCAAATAAAACAATGACACAATGATGAGCATTCTCTAACATTCACATTTACTGTCAACATTCAGCAAATTCACATCTATTAAAACAAATCTTTATCTAGTAAAGATTTAATTTCTAATAAACATTTAATTTCACAAACCTTGCATTTTTAATCAAATCCAGGTATAAGATCTTCTGAATTGTGCATTTGTAGCTTGTATTTATTTTGCCTTATGTCTGTTCTAGAGACGTTACAGCTTTTTGATAAAGCTCGAATTAGCTTCCTTTGGAAATATGTTTCAAATTCACACTGAATGCATTTATAAATGTAAAGCATGTATGTGTGTGTCAAGATTATCAATCACTAATCACAATACTGCAAACTTAAAATCGCAATACTGATCAAAGTCTATTTGTCCATATTACACAGCCCTATATCGGACTCGTTCTGAGAAAAAAGTACCATCGGCTGTAGTGGAAATTACAATCTGAATTAAGCGCTATTCTGATTATGCACTGAAGACTTTAGCTTTTTTGGTTTCTACATGTGATCCTGTCCGGTATCGCAGCTTGACTCATAGAAACAGAGAGTCTGGTAGAACAAGGCTAATTTTTTTCTGCAGGTGAGACCAAATTTTGTTATAGGTCGCGCTGGCGCTGCCGCAACATTTGCCCTGCAGCGAATGGTAAAAAAATAAAAAATTGAAAGCAGAACGAAACTGCGCTACTCGTTTGTGCTTACGGACCGTTTATTAGTTCGGACTATTTCAGATATTTCATGAGTCAGGAGGTGTTTTGCATAAATGTTAACATAATATCCCAAACCGTTTCTGTGATTTACTGTATTATATATATATTAGACTACCATAAAATTAACTATTTGTGCAGGTGAGGTTAAAGGGTTAGTTCACCCAAAAATGAAAATTCTGTCAGTAATTACTCACCCTCATGTTGTTCCAACCCCGTAAGACATTCGTTCATCTTTGGAACACAAATTAAGATATTTTTGATTAAATCTGAGAGTTGTTTAACTCCTCCATAGGCTTCTAAGGAACCGAAACTTGCTGGCCCAGAAAATTTATTAAAGACATTGTTAAAGGTCCCATGACATGAAATTTTCACTTTCTGAGGTTTTTTAACATTAATATGAGTTCCCCTAGCCTGTATATGGTCCCCAAGTTTCTAGAAATTTCAATCGGTGAAAATCGAGCTTTTGCTATCTTTCTCTGCCTTTGAGAAAATGGCAGCTCAATCGCGCTGATCTTGAATCTCCTCCTTGTGACGTCATAAGGAGGAATGTTACCTCCCCTGTCTCTGCTTTGCCTGCCCAGAGAATATTTTCCGCCCATGAGAAAATGAGCTAGGAAGTAGGAACGCGCGACCGCGATTTTAGTTTGTCCACGAGAGATATCATGGCTTTTGAGCGAGCGAAGCATAACAATTGCTCAATAATTGGATGTACAAATGAACACCGAAGGGTTAATACAGAGCTGGGCTTGCTGGACGTCTGAAACTTAAGTCTGGATCACTCTCTTTGGCTCAGCTACACACCTCGGAACAGTAAGTCAACTAATGATATATAAGTGTGTTGCTTTACTGTTTATGGTTGCCTAGACTGTTACACGTAGAATGTGGCTGTCACATTAGCTATGCAGTTACTTGCGCTAATGTAAAGGTAGACAGCATCAAGTATGTGTGTGAATACACACACTGTAACGAGAGTGTTGTACACTTCTTTGTTATTTGGATAACCGTTTTCCTGTTGGTTATACGGCGCGCGCGATATCCGCATTTCAAGATCGCAGAGCTTGATGATGTAATTGTAATAAGATAAATTACAGATGTTACAGATCTCTCATGAAAAGGCAACAGTAGGTTAGCGTTAGCTACATGATAATAACTGTAAACCATCCGAATAAAGTACCGTATCCAGACATAATATTTTAAACTAACCATTCGGAAATGTCCTGCTGGAACCGCTGAGTTGTTGCTTCTCCATCCGGATCAGATTCTGGGTCAAACTGAAATGCTTGAACGTGTCTTCGTGCCATTGCTATATCCAACGTAAACATGCACGGACCGGGACCGTTGCGCAAGATGGTCAAGGCCACACCCACCCTCCACCTTGCGCCGCCTTTCTCCTCCTCATTAACATTTAAAGCTACAGACACCGAAACGGCCTGTCTGAAGGAAGCTCATTCTGGGACTGGCTTGTAGTGGCTATAATTTTGCACCGAGGCTGAATTTTTGAAAAGAGATTTCAGATACAGTACTAGGGACCACTAAGGCCTATATTAAAGCCTACAAAAAATAGCATGTCATGGGACCTTTAATATAGTCCAAGTGACTCCAGTGGCTCAATCTTAAGTTTATAAAGCGACGGGAATACTTTTTGTGCGCAAAAACAAACAAAAACAACGACTTTTCATTTCCTTCTCTCTGGGCCTCGGGTCTTTTTACGTAGTGTTTAAGCTTAGCGCGTCTGTGTTGCACGTCACCACGTAGGGTCACTATTGGCCGACGCTGGTCATGTGTGATAACACAGACGCGCTACGCTTAAACACTACATAAAAAGACCCGAGGCCCAGAGAGAAGGAAATGAATAGTGGAGTAAAGTCGTTATTTTTGTTTGTTTTTGCGCACAAAAAGTATTCTCGTCGCTTTATAAACTTAAGATCGAGCCACTGGAGTCACTTGGACTATATTAACAATGTCTTTAATACATTTTCTGGGCCAGCAAGTTTCGGTTCCTTAGAAGCCTATGGAGGAGTTAGACAACTCTCAGATTTAATCAAAAATATTTGAATTTGTGTTCCGAAGATGAACAAATGTCTTACGGGGTTGGAACAACATGAGGGTGAGTACTTACTGACAGAATTTTCATTTTTGGGTGAACTAACCCTTTAATGCACAATGAAAATAGGCAAGTATCAGGAAGGAGACTAACTTTACCTGATTCCTCACCTATGGCCTCAGCTTTAAATACTTAAGTAATGCTTTATGGCCGTGCCTTTTTGCATAATGAATATAAATCCTGTCTGTAAGAACGAATCTTCAGTTTTTGATCATATTTGGAATGTATTGTGAGTGTATTATTGTCACTTGGAGGGCAGTTTATGTGCTCTCTATATTAAGGCAGTTAATGTGTTTGGCTCAGGTTTGCTCTGTTACAAAGTTGCTCTCTAAGCATACTCTAAGATTACCAATTTTGTAATCACGTCAGTGAAATTTTTAAAACGTGATTTTGTTTGTTGTACTTGACGAAATTACATTAAGTTGCTATTTTTCTTTCAGGGTCACATAACGAACAGCCATCTGTCAGACCGAGAATTCAGGAATCCTTCTCCAGGCCATCTGGCAGAACCAAAGAGACATTGCATTTGTTTCTTGTTTAATGTCCTTCATAAAGGTGTTTTTTTTTTTTTTTTTACCATTTAGTTATGGTAGTCCTTTCTTACCTTAAATATGTTTCACCCATTTGTTTTTAATATCTCCAGTTCCAAATTCTGCATTATCATCCCAGTCCCAGAGGACACCCCATTTTATGTGAGAACTTTGTGATTTGCCTCTTATTTTATACACAATATACCTTAAATACAAACATAAATTTTTAGAAATAATTGTTCATACAGTTACAACTATAAAGCCTATAATGTCTATCATTGCTCAAGAAAAAGTTAAAGTACAGCCAGCTAATTTTATAGTAACTAATGCAGTATTACACTGTGAAGTGTACATTTGAACATCAGTCTTATCACTTCACAATTAAAAATATGTAGACCCGGTGTACCCTGGTCCTCCAGAGCCACTGCCCTGCTTGTTTTCCAACTATTCCTGCCCTTCCAGCTTCTGACTGACAACACACCTGATCCATTATTAGTCAGCAGGAAGTAGGGCAGGGATAGTTTGGAAACAAGCAGGAGAATGGCTCTTGAGGACCAGGGTTGGCTACCTTGGATCTAGTCATTGTGAATGATTATTATATGGCTACAATAGTTGACTATGTCCAATTGGATTACAAGAAGTCTAAATCTTTGCTACATCCACAAAGTAGTTAAAATAAAACAGTATCGTTTACTGTTTTCATTTAACTACCCTCTTATTTAAGTTTGTGTTTTGTTTTCATTAACAGAATTTCCTAATGTTGTCTTGCCTCTTGACGGCTGCATTCGGGTGAGAGCACAGAAGTGAGGGTATGTGTGTTAATGGTCTTCTCCAGCCATGGGGTTGTCCTATCCAAAATTGAACTTACATTTTACAAATCTTTACATTTTGAAATAGCTGCTGGCACCAGACTCTCAAGAAGCGCTTACCGCATGTCAAGTGAAAGTGAAAGTAATAAATATTATATATTTCTAATTATTGTGAACAGCATGATTTTTTTTTTGTAGGATAAAATTAGAGATTGATTTGGTAAATATGGATGATGCTCAAAGACTGAGCTGGCTGTTCACATGTGAAACATTAAAATTAGCCAATTATCTTGAGAAAGCCTGGGAGAAGAGGAAAAAAGCTCTTTATCGAGATGATCTTTAGATGAGGATTTGTTTGTATATGCTGTGTGTGTGTATGGATATGTTTGTATTCATGTATTTCTCCAAATGATTGGTATATGCGACCGGAATATGTTTGCTAAATAAGTTTGTGGTGTCTTGTAATCCCATGTGGGATGGGCCAAATGTTTGGCATGACACAGAAATAAAATTTAACTAACTATATATGGTGTTTAAAACACTGGCTTATTTGGAGTTTGTTGTCAACCTTTGTTAGAAGTACAAGTATTTCTGATTATTGATACCATTGTTTTCGCTCGTTGTCAATTCAGTCTCCCCT
Source organism: Leucaspius delineatus (assembly GCA_023718395.1). Taxonomy (NCBI): domain Eukaryota; kingdom Metazoa; phylum Chordata; class Actinopteri; order Cypriniformes; family Leuciscidae; genus Leucaspius; species Leucaspius delineatus. Next base: position 30,722,178 of record CM043363.1, read on the forward strand.
AAATTGACCTTTACTTGGAATTTTTTTTTTTTTTTTTTTGAGGTGAAGTAATCCTGTGTAATTTCTTTCACAGAATCATGTCAAATGCCTTAATGGCGATTTTCAATATGAGGAGTGGTGGCCAAATTCAAAAAGTCGCTACATGGACGCTTTGTACAATGTAATTCAATGTAATTTTGGCCTTATGACATAAAAAAAAATCTCTTGTTCCTTGTCTAATATTAATGTAATTTGTATTGTTAACTTTTATCTATTCAGGGGACATTCTTTAAAAGACCATCTGTCTTTATCAGAAATGTCCTTTTCACTTTTACAGTTACACACCTAGTGAAGGGTCTTTCTTAAGGGCTCAGTATTGAAGAGGGCAAATGCTGTTTTTTTTTTTTTTTCTTTTTACTATTCGAACACATTTAATGCAGAACATCTTTTATTGGCATAAGATTATTATGCAGTAAAATAACATGGTTATTTTAAAGTACATCATTTACCTAGAAATTAGCCTTTTTTCTTTAAAAAAACAAACAAACATATTCTCTTCCCTCAGATGCTGTGATGAGGTGGAGCCCAAATGCTACAGACTCAGACATTGATGCAGCAGTGGAGGAACACCTGAAGAAAGCTCCAGGAACGGCTGGATTTAAAAAATGAGCCATAAACAAAACAAAAACCATAAAGCCATAAACTTCATAGACTCTAAAAACTTTTATTTATGGCTGTTTAACAGTAATGCAAGACTGACTGAAACTTAGTATACTGCCACAGCTCTGACTTATTCATCAATGATGGAATATTATAGAAATACTCTAAAAATAGAATGCGTTGAATCTTCCTGTACTTTTGTTATATTCTGGTTTGATTAATGTCTGCTTAACCTTAATGTGAAAATGCCATTACCACAGAATTTACCACATTGTGCTATTTCTAACAACTGGAAGACATTTCAAATGTAATATTCACAATAAAATGTTGTGGTAAATTATAGCACTATTTTTTGCTTCAGTCCACAAATAATGTGGTGATGTACAGGTGATTTAACGGTTTTATAGACGTTCAGGTCTGATCGGACCGATTTTGGACCTTTTTAGAACCTTTGACAAGTTCAGATGTGTAAAAATAGCCTAATGATTGCCTTTCACGATGTTACACAATATGGGTGAGATTATTTTATATGCATGATATATATATATATATATATATATATATATATATATATATATATATATATATATATATATATATATATATATCTATCATGCATATATCATAAACATCCAGAAGAACTAAAAAAAAAAAAAAAAAAACATTCAAACGTCCAGGGACGCGCAATTTTTCAACCATGATGGTACGTCTCGGACGGATGTCTTTTCATCGGTCATTAAACGTCCAAATGTTTGCTGGGATGAAATAAACCATCTTTTAAATAGTTAATACTTACAGTAACATGCGCGAAGCAACGTACGCTTTACATCTGTACCTGTTCAATTTCAAAGAGAGCAAAAGTTCAGGATTCTATCCTCGATCAGAATCAGCTTAACATAAGAAAAAGGACAACTGAAACGTGGGCTACGACACAAGAGGATAGAATGACGGTCGCTAACATAGGCTACAGCTAAACAAAACACGAGATAGCTGCTAGCCTATCTATGTTAGCAATTTCTCAAACTCAAAACAGCAAAGTTCTCGACACATCTTGATTAAATGAAAAGTGCACTCATCATAAATTACACAATACAAGATACCATGCATTTAAACTAAAGTTTTAACAGGTATATCTCAAATTTGCATTGCGCTGACGCGAACACATACCTCTCTCAGTCAAGTAGAATGCAGACAGAGAAAAGAAGAACGCGAAAATTCAGTATGACCACCACTCTAGTTCCTATCCAATAGAGGGCGCACTTACACAATAAATAACTCTGCTAATACCTATAAGCTACCATGACATAACTGGACAATATAATATTTTGGTGAAATAAACTCACAAACAATAGAAAATAGAAGATGAAGGTTGCAAAAATATTTGCCATTCTTTGACCTGTTACACATGCACGCGCGTGCACAAGAGGGAGAATCAGATTCTGTCAGGGAATCGATTTTCGACACTATATGACAGAAAAAAAAAAAAAAAACCCGCTGGTCAAAAAATTGTAACTTACCTTCATTTAAGCTTGATTTTGGAAAAATGTTAATAATATTAACACATGCGTTTACATTTAGCTGACGCTTTTTATCCAAAGCGACTTACAATTGCTATATATGTCAGAGGTCGCACGCCTCTGGAGCAACTAGGGGTTAAGTGTCTTGCTCAGGGACACATTGGTGTCTCACAGTGGATTCCAACCCGGGTCTCTCACACCAAAGGCATGTGTCTTATCCATTGTGCCACACCACCCACATGCAAGTATATTATCATATTAAAGCAACAATATCAAAAATATCAACAACACAGTGTTTGACCATTTAAAAATTAGGAACAGAATTTGACGGCAAAAAAATAGCTGTCGGAATCCGTTCCCCCTCTCCCCATTATGAGAGATGTTGATGTAATGGCTTAAAAATGCTGATTTTATTTTTTTTTGTGGATGGAGCTTAACTTGCATCAGCTTAAAGAATATATTATTTTGCCTTTTATTATGATAGGACAGTATACTATAAATAAAGTTTGACGAAACGGGACTTGAACTCGGGTCGCCTAAAGCTAAAAAATAGATTGCCAGGGCACTGACCACTTGGCTATTGGGCTGTGTAACTAGCTGAAAAGTGATAAATATTAGAACCTCATTGTGTAAGAAACATAGGGGGAACAGAATTCGACGGCACAAAAACAGCTGTCGGAATCCGTTCCCCCTCTCCCCATTATGAGAGGTGTTGATGTAATGGCTTAAAAATGCTGATTTTATTTTTGTTTGTGGATGGAGCTTAACTTGCATCAGCTTAAAGAATATATTTTTTTGCCTTTTATTATGATAGGACAGTATACTATCAAGAAAGTTTGACGAAACGGGACTTGAACTCGGGTCGTCCAAAGCTAAAAAAAAAAGATTGCCAGGGCACTGACCACTTGGCTATTGGGCTGTGAACTCAGCTGAAAAGTGATAAATATTAGAACCTCATTGTGTAAGAAACATAGGGGGAACAGAATTCGACGGCACAAATACAGCTGTCGGAATCCGTTCCCCCACTCCCATTATGAGAGATGTTAATGTAATGGCTTAAAAAATGCTGATTTTATTTTTGTGTGTGGATGGAGCTTAACTTGCATCAGTTTAAAGAATATATTTTTTTGCCTTTTATTATGATAGGACAGTATACTATCAAGAAAGTTTGACGAAACGGGACTTGAACTCGGGTCGTTCAAAGCTAAAAAAAAGATTGCCAGGGCACTGACCACTTGCCTATTGGGCTGTGTAATTAGCTGAAAAGTGATAAATATTAGAACCTCATTGTGTAAGAAACATAGGGGGAACAGAATTCGACGGCAAAAAAACAGCTGTCGGAATCCGTTCCCCCACTCCCATTATGAGAGAAGTTGATGTAATGGCTGAAAAATGCTGATTTTATTTTTGTTTGTGGATGGAGCTTAACTTGCATCAGTTTAAAGAATATATTTGTTTGCCTTTTATTATGATAGGACAGTATACTATAAATAAAGTTTGACGAAACGGGACTTGAACTTGGGTCGCCTAAAGCTAAAAAAAAGATTGCCAGGGCACTGTCCACTTGGCTATTGGGCTGTGTAATTAGCTGAAAAGTGATAAATATTAGAACCTCATTGTGTAAGAAACATAGGGGGAACAGAATTCGACGGCAAAAAAACAGCTGTCGGAATCCGTTCCCCCACTCCCATTATGAGAGATGTTGATGTAATGGCTTAAAAATGCTGATTTTATTTTTGTTTGTGGATGGAGCTTAACTTGCATCAGCTTAAAGAATATATATGTTTGCCTTTTATTATGATAGGACAGTATACTATAAATAAAGTTTGACGAAACGGGACTTGAACTCGGGTCGCCTAAAGCTAAAAAAAAGATTGCCAGGGCACTGACCACTTGGCTATTGGGCTGTGTAATTAGCTGAAAAGTGATAAATATTAGAACCTCATTGTGTAAGAAACATAGGGGGAACAGAATTCGACGGCAAAAAAACAGCTGTCGGAATCCGTTCCCCCACTCCCATTATGAGATATGTTGATGTAATGGTTTAAAAATGCTGATTTTATTTTTGTTTGTGGATGGAGCTTAACTTGCATTAGCTTAAAGAATATATTATTTTGCCTTTTATTATGATAGGACAGTATACTATTAATAAAGTTTGACGAAACGGGACTTGAACTCGGGTTGCCTAAAGCTAAAAAAAAGATTGTCAGGGCACTGACCACTTGGCTATTGGGCTGTGTAACTAGCTGAAAAGTGATAAATATTAGAACCTCATTGTGTAAGAAACATAGGGGGAACAGAATTCGACGGCAAAAAAACAGCTGTCGGAATCCGTTCCCCCACTCCCATTATGAGAGATGTTGATGTAATGGCTTAAAAATGCTGATTTTATTTTTGTTTGTGGATGGAGCTTAACTTGCATCAGCTTAAAGAATATATTTTTTTGCCTTTTATTATGATAAGACAGTATACTATTAATAAAGTTTGACGAAACGGGACTTGAACTCGGGTTGCCTAAAGCTAAATAAAAGATTGTCAGGGCACTGACCACTTGGCTATTGGGCTGTGTAACTAGCTGAAAAGTGATAAATATTAGAACCTCATTGTGTAAGAAACATAGGGGGAACAGAATTCGACGGCACAAAAACAGCTGTCGGAATCCGTTCCCCCTCTCCCCATTATGAGAGGTGTTGATGTAATGGCTTAAAAATGCTGATTTTATTTTTGTTTGTGGATGGAGCTTAACTTGCATCAGCTTAAAGAATATATTTTTTTGCCTTTTATTGTGATAGGACAGTATACTATAAATAAAGTTTGACGAAACGGGACTTGAACTCGGGTCGCCTAAAGCTAAAAAAAAATTGCCAGGGCACTGATCACTTGGCTATTGGGTTGTGTAATTAGCTGAAAAGTGATAAATATTAGAACCTCATTGTGTAAGAAACATAGGGGGAACAGAATTCGACGGCAAAAAAACAGCTGTCGGAATCCGTTCCCCCACTCCCATTATGAGAGATGTTGATGTAATGGCTTTCAAAAATGCTGATTTTATTTTTGTTTGTGGATGGAGCTTAACTTGCATCAGTTTAAAGAATATATATGTTTGCCTTTTATTATGATAGGACAGTATACCATAAATAAAGTTTGACGAAACGGGACTTGAACTCGGGTCGCCCAAAGCTAAAAAAATTATTGCCAGGGCACTGACCACTTGGCTATTGGGCTGTGTAATTAGCTGAAAAGTGATAAATATTAGAACCTCATTGTGTAAGAAACATAGGGGGAACAGAATTCGACGGCAAAAAAACAGCTGTCGGAATCCGTTCCCCCACTCCCATTATGAGAGATGTTGATGTAATGGCTTAAAAATGCTGATTTTATTTTTGTTTGTGGATGGAGCTTAACTTGCATCAGCTTAAAGAATATATTTTTTTGCCTTTTATTATGATAAGACGGTATACTATTAATAAAGTTTGACGAAACGGGACTTGAACTCAGGTTGCCTAAAGCTAAAAAAAAATTGTCAGGGCACTGACCACTTGGCTATTGGGCTGTGTAACTAGCTGAAAAGTGATAAATATTAGAACCTCATTGTGTAAGAAACATAGGGGGAACAGAATTCGACGGCAAAAAAACAGCTGTCGGAATCCGTTCCCCCACTCCCATTATGAGAGATGTTGATGTAATGGCTTAAAAATGCTGATTTTATTTTTGTTTGTGGATGGAGCTTAACTTGCATCAGCTTAAAGAATATATTTTTTTGCCTTTTATTATGATAGGACAGTATACTATAAATAAAGTTTGACGAAACGGGACTTGAACTCGGGTCGCCTAAAGCTAAAAAAAAGATTGCCAGGGCACTGACCACTTGGCTATTGGGCTGTGTAACTAGCTGAAAAGTGATAAATATTAGAACCTCATTGTGTAAGAAACATAGGGGGAACAGAATTCGACGGCAAAAAAACAGCTGTCGGAATCCGTTCCCCCACTCCCATTATGAGAGATGTTGATGTAATGGCTTTCAAAAATGCTGATTTTATTTTTGTTTGTGGATGGAGCTTAACTTGCATCAGTTTAAAGAATATATATGTTTGCCTTTTATTATGATAGGACAGTATACCATAAATAAAGTTTGACGAAACGGGACTTGAACTCGGGTCGCCCAAAGCTAAAAAAAAGATTGCCAGGGCACTGACCACTTGGCTATTGGGCTGTGTAATTAGCTGAAAAGTGATAAATATTAGAACCTCATTGTGTAAGAAACATAGGGGGAACAGAATTCGACGGCAAAAAAACAGCTGTCGGAATCCGTTCCCCCACTCCCATTATGAGAGATGTTGATGTAATGGTTTAAAAATGCTGATTTTATTTTTGTTTGTGGATGGAGCTTAACTTGCATTAGCTTAAAGAATATATTATTTTGCCTTTTATTATGATAGGACAGTATACTATAAATAAAGTTTGACGAAACGGGACTTGAACTCGGGTCGCCTAAAGCTAAAAAAAAGATTGCCAGGGCACTGACCACTTGGCTATTGGGCTGTGTAATTAGCTGAAAAGTGATAAATATTAGAACCTCATTGTGTAAGAAACATAGGGGGAACAGAATTCGACGGCAAAAAAACAGCTGTCGGAATCCGTTCCCCCACTCCCATTATGAGAGATGTTGATGTAATGGCTTAAAAATGCTGATTTTATTTTTGTTTGTGGATGGAGCTTAACTTGCATCAGCTTAAAGAATATATTATTTTGCCTTTTATTATGATAGGACAGTATACTATAAATAAAGTTTGACGAAACGGGACTTGAACTCGGGTCGCCTAAAGCTAAAAAAAAGATTGCCAGGGCACTGACCACTTGGCTATTGGGCTGTGTAACTAGCTGAAAAGTGATAAATATTAGAACCTCATTGTGTAAGAAACATAGGGGGAACAGAATTCGACGGCAAAAAAACAGCTGTCGGAATCCGTTCCCCCACTCCCATTATGAGAGATGTTGATGTAATGGCTTAAAAATGCTGATTTTATTTTTGTTTGTGGATGGAGCTTAACTTGCATTAGCTTAAAGAATATATTATTTTGCCTTTTATTATGATAGGACAGTATACTATAAATAAAGTTTGACGAAACGGGACTTGAACTCGGGTCGCCTAAAGCTAAAAAAAAGATTGCCAGGGCACTGACCACTTGGCTATTGGGCTGTGTAATTAGCTGAAAAGTGATAAATATTAGAACCTCATTGTGTAAGAAACATAGGGGGAACAGAATTCGACGGCAAAAAAACAGCTGTCGGAATCCGTTCCCCCACTCCCATTATGAGATATGTTGATGTAATGGTTTAAAAATGCTGATTTTATTTTTGTTTGTGGATGGAGCTTAACTTGCATTAGCTTAAAGAATATATTATTTTGCCTTTTATTATGATAGGACAGTATACTATAAATAAAGTTTGACGAAACGGGTCTTGAACTCGGGTCGCCTAAAGCTAAAAAAAAGATTGCCAGGGCACTGACTACTTGGCTATTGGGCTGTGTAATTAGCTGAAAAGTGATAAATATTAGAACCTCATTGTGTAAGAAACATAGGGGGAACAGAATTCGACGGCAAAAAAACAGCTGTCGGAATCCGTTCCCCCACTCCCATTATGAGAGATGTTGATGTAATGGCTGAAAAATGCTGATTTTATTTTTGTTTGTGGATGGAGCTTAACTTGCATCAGCTTAAAGAATATATTTTTTTGCCTTTTATTATGATAGGACAGTATACTATAAATAAAGTTTGACGAAACGGGACTTGAACTCGGGTCGCCTAAAGCTAAAAAAAAGATTGCCAGGGCACTGACCACTTGGCTATTGGGCTGTGTAATTAGCTGAAAAGTGATAAATATTAGAACCTCATTGTGTAAGAAACATAGGGGGAACAGAATTCGACGGCAAAAAAACAGCTGTCGGAATCCGTTCCCCCACTCCCATTATGAGAGATGTTGATGTAATGGCTTAAAAATGCTGATTTTATTTTTGTTTGTGGATGGAGCTTAACTTGCATCAGCTTAAAGAATATATTATTTTGCCTTTTATTATGATAGGACAGTATACTATAAATAAAGTTTGACGAAACGGGACTTGAACTCGGGTCGCCTAAAGCTAAAAAAAAGATTGCCAGGGCACTGACCACTTGGCTATTGGGCTGTGTAACTCACTGAAAAGTGATAAATATTAGAACCTCATTGTGTAAGAAACATAGGTGGAACAGAATTCGACGGCAAAAAAACAGCTGTCGGAATCCGTTCCCCCACTCCCATTATGAGAGATGTTGATGTAATGGCTTAAAAATGCTGATTTTATTTTTGTTTGTGGATGGAGCTTAACTTGCATCAGCTTAAAGAATATATTTTTTTGCCTTTTATTATGATAAGACAGTATACTATTAATAAAGTTTGACGAAACGGGACTTGAACTCGGGTTGCCTAAAGCTAAAAAAAAGATTGTCAGGGCACTGACCACTTGGCTATTGGGCTGTGTAACTAGCTGAAAAGTGATAAATATTAGAACCTCATTGTGTAAGAAACATAGGGGGAACAGAATTCGACGGCACAAAAACAGCTGTCGGAATCCGTTCCCCCTCTCCCCATTATGAGAGGTGTTGATGTAATGGCTTAAAAATGCTGATTTTATTTTTGTTTGTGGATGGAGCTTAACTTGCATCAGCTTAAAGAATATATTTTTTTGCCTTTTATTGTGATAGGACAGTATACTATAAATAAAGTTTGACGAAACGGGACTTGAACTCGGGTCGCCTAAAGCTAAAAAAAAATTGCCAGGGCACTGATCACTTGGCTATTGGGTTGTGTAATTAGCTGAAAAGTGATAAATATTAGAACCTCATTGTGTAAGAAACATAGGGGGAACAGAATTCGACGGCAAAAAAACAGCTGTCGGAATCCGTTCCCCCACTCCCATTATGAGAGATGTTGATGTAATGGCTTTCAAAAATGCTGATTTTATTTTTGTTTGTGGATGGAGCTTAACTTGCATCAGTTTAAAGAATATATATGTTTGCCTTTTATTATGATAGGACAGTATACCATAAATAAAGTTTGACGAAACGGGACTTGAACTCGGGTCGCCCAAAGCTAAAAAAAAGATTGCCAGGGCACTGACCACTTGGCTATTGGGCTGTGTAATTAGCTGAAAAGTGATAAATATTAGAACCTCATTGTGTAAGAAATATAGGGGGAACAGAATTCGACGGCAAAAAAACAGCTGTCGGAATCCGTTCCCCCACTCCCATTATGAGAGATGTTGATGTAATGGTTTAAAAATGCTGATTTTATTTTTGTTTGTGGATGGAGCTTAACTTGCATTAGCTTAAAGAATATATTATTTTGCCTTTTATTATGATAGGACAGTATACTATAAATAAAGTTTGACGAAACGGGACTTGAACTCGGGTCGCCTAAAGCTAAAAAAAAGATTGCCAGGGCACTGACCACTTGGCTATTGGGCTGTGTAATTAGCTGAAAAGTGATAAATATTAGAACCTCATTGTGTAAGAAACATAGGGGGAACAGAATTCGACGGCAAAAAAACAGCTGTCGGAATCCGTTCCCCCACTCCCATTATGAGAGATGTTGATGTAATGGCTTAAAAATGCTGATTTTATTTTTGTTTGTGGATGGAGCTTAACTTGCATCAGCTTAAAGAATATATTTTTTGCCTTTTATTATGATAGGACAGTATACTATAAATAAAGTTTGACGAAACGGGACTTGAACTCGGGTCGCCTAAAGCTAAAAAAAAGATTGCCAGGGCACTGACCACTTGGCTATTGGGCTGTGTAACTAGCTGAAAAGTGATAAATATTAGAACCTCATTGTGTAAGAAACATAGGGGGAACAGAATTCGACGGCACAAAAACAGCTGTCGGAATCCGTTCCCCAACTCCCATTATGAGATATGTTGATGTAATGGTTTAAAAATGCTGATTTTATTTTTGTTTGTGGATGGAGCTTAACTTGCATTAGCTTAAAGAATATATTATTTTGCCTTTTATTATGATAGGACAGTATACTATAAATAAAGTTTGACGAAACGGGACTTGAACTCGGGTCGCCTAAAGCTAAAAAAAAGATTGCCAGGGCACTGACCACTTGGCTATTGGGCTGTGTAATTAGCTGAAAAGTGATAAATATTAGAACCTCATTGTGTAAGAAACATAGGGGGAACAGAATTCGACGGCAAAAAAACAGCTGTCGGAATCCGTTCCCCCACTCCCATTATGAGAGATGTTGATGTAATGGCTTAAAAATGCTGATTTTATTTTTGTTTGTGGATGGAGCTTAACTTGCATCAGCTTAAAGAATATATTATTTTGCCTTTTATTATGATAGGACAGTATACTATAAATAAAGTTTGACGAAACGGGACTTGAACTCGGGTCGCCTAAAGCTAAAAAAAAGATTGCCAGGGCACTGACCACTTGGCTATTGGGCTGTGTAATTAGCTGAAAAGTGATAAATATTAGAACCTCATTGTGTAAGAAACATAGGGGGAACAGAATTCGACGGCAAAAAAACAGCTGTCGGAATCCGTTCCCCCACTCCCATTATGAGATATGTTGATGTAATGGTTTAAAAATGCTGATTTTATTTTTGTTTGTGGATGGAGCTTAACTTGCATTAGCTTAAAGAATATATTATTTTGCCTTTTATTATGATAGGACAGTATACTATAAATAAAGTTTGACGAAACGGGTCTTGAACTCGGGTCGCCTAAAGCTAAAAAAAAGATTGCCAGGGCACTGACCACTTGGCTATTGGGCTGTGTAATTAGCTGAAAAGTGATAAATATTAGAACCTCATTGTGTAAGAAACATAGGGGGAACAGAATTCGACGGCAAAAAAACAGCTGTCGGAATCCGTTCCCCCACTCCCATTATGAGAGATGTTGATGTAATGGCTGAAAAATGCTGATTTTATTTTTGTTTGTGGATGGAGCTTAACTTGCATCAGCTTAAAGAATATATTTTTTTGCCTTTTATTATGATAGGACAGTATACTATTAATAAAGTTTGACGAAACGGGACTTGAACTCGGGTTGCCTAAAGCTAAAAAAAAGATTGTCAGGGCACTGACCACTTGGCTATTGGGCTGTGTAACTAGCTGAAAAGTGATAAATATTAGAACCTCATTGTGTAAGAAACATAGGGGGAACAGAATTCGACGGCAAAAAAACAGCTGTCGGAATCCGTTCCCCCACTCCCATTATGAGAGATGTTGATGTAATGGCTTAAAAAAACTGATTTTATTTTTGTTTGTGGATGGAGCTTAACTTGCATCAGTTTAAAGAATATATTATTTTGCCTTTTATTATGATAGGACAGTATACTATAAATAAAGTTTGACGAAACGGGACTTGAACTCGGGTCGCCTAAAGCTAAAAAAAAGATTGCCAGGGCACTGACCACTTGGCTATTGGGCTGTGTAACTAGCTGAAAAGTGATAAATATTAGAACCTCATTGTGTAAGAAACATAGGGGGAACAGAATTCGACGGCACAAAAACAGCTGTCGGAATCCGTTCCCCCTCTCCCCATTATGAGAGGTGTTGATGTAATGGCTTAAAAATGCTGATTTTATTTTTGTTTGTGGATGGAGCTTAACTTGCATCAGCTTAAAGAATATATTTTTTTGCCTTTTATTGTGATAGGACAGTATACTATAAATAAAGTTTGACGAAACGGGACTTGAACTCGGGTCGCCTAAAGCTAAAAAAAAATTGCCAGGGCACTGATCACTTGGCTATTGGGTTGTGTAATTAGCTGAAAAGTGATAAATATTAGAACCTCATTGTGTAAGAAACATAGGGGGAACAGAATTCGACGGCAAAAAAACAGCTGTCGGAATCCGTTCCCCCACTCCCATTATGAGAGATGTTGATGTAATGGCTTTCAAAAATGCTGATTTTATTTTTGTTTGTGGATGGAGCTTAACTTGCATCAGTTTAAAGAATATATATGTTTGCCTTTTATTATGATAGGACAGTATACCATAAATAAAGTTTGACGAAACGGGACTTGAACTCGGGTCGCCCAAAGCTAAAAAAAAGATTGCCAGGGCACTGACCACTTGGCTATTGGGCTGTGTAATTAGCTGAAAAGTGATAAATATTAGAACCTCATTGTGTAAGAAACATAGGGGGAACAGAATTCGACGGCAAAAAAACAGCTGTCGGAATCCGTTCCCCCACTCCCATTATGAGATATGTTGATGTAATGGTTTAAAAATGCTGATTTTATTTTTGTTTGTGGATGGAGCTTAACTTGCATTAGATTAAAGAATATATTATTTTGCCTTTTATTATGATAGGACAGTATACTATAAATAAAGTTTGACGAAACGGGACTTGAACTCGGGTCGCCTAAAGCTAAAAAAAAGATTGCCAGGGCACTGACCACTTGGCTATTGGGCTGTGTAATTAGCTGAAAAGTGATAAATATTAGAACCTCATTGTGTAAGAAACATAGGGGGAACAGAATTCGACGGCAAAAAAACAGCTGTCGGAATCCGTTCCCCCACTCCCATTATGAGAGATGTTGATGTAATGGCTTAAAAATGCTGATTTTATTTTTGTTTGTGGATGGAGCTTAACTTGCATCAGCTTAAAGAATATATATGTTTGCCTTTTATTATGATAGGACAGTATACTATAAATAAAGTTTGACGAAACGGGACTTGAACTCGGGTCGCCTAAAGCTAAAAAAAAGATTGCCAGGGCACTGACCACTTGGCTATTGGGCTGTGTAACTAACTGAAAAGTGATAAATATTAGAACCTCATTGTGTAAGAAACATAGGGGGAACAGAATTCGACGGCAAAAAAACAGCTGTCGGAATCCGTTCCCCCACTCCCATTATGAGAGATGTTGATGTAATGGCTTAAAAATGCTGATTTTATTTTTGTTTGTGGATGGAGCTTAACTTGCATCAGCTTAAAGAATATATTTTTTTGCCTTTTATTATGATAAGACAGTATACTATTAATAAAGTTTGACGAAACGGGACTTGAACTCGGGTTGCCTAAAGCTAAATAAAAGATTGTCAGGGCACTGACCACTTGGCTATTGGGCTGTGTAACTCACTGAAAAGTGATAAATATTAGAACCTCATTGTGTAAGAAACATAGGTGGAACAGAATTCGACGGCAAAAAAACAGCTGTCGGAATCCGTTCCCCCACTCCCATTATGAGAGATGTTGATGTAATGGCTTAAAAATGCTGATTTTATTTTTGTTTGTGGATGGAGCTTAACTTGCATCAGCTTAAAGAATATATTTTTTTGCCTTTTATTATGATTAGACAGTATACTATTAATAAAGTTTGACGAAACGGGACTTGAACTCGGGTTGCCTAAAGCTAAAAAAAAGATTGTCAGGGCACTGACCACTTGGCTATTGGGCTGTGTAACTAGCTGAAAAGTGATAAATATTAGAACCTCATTGTGTAAGAAACATAGGGGGAACAGAATTCGACGGCACAAAAACAGCTGTCGGAATCCGTTCCCCCTCTCCCCATTATGAGAGGTGTTGATGTAATGGCTTAAAAATGCTGATTTTATTTTTGTTTGTGGATGGAGCTTAACTTGCATCAGCTTAAAGAATATATTTTTTTGCCTTTTATTGTGATAGGACAGTATACTATAAATAAAGTTTGACGAAACGGGACTTGAACTCGGGTCGCCTAAAGCTAAAAAAAAATTGCCAGGGCACTGATCACTTGGCTATTGGGTTGTGTAATTAGCTGAAAAGTGATAAATATTAGAACCTCATTGTGTAAGAAACATAGGGGGAACAGAATTCGACGGCAAAAAAACAGCTGTCGGAATCCGTTCCCCCACTCCCATTATGAGAGATGTTGATGTAATGGCTTTCAAAAATGCTGATTTTATTTTTGTTTGTGGATGGAGCTTAACTTGCATCAGTTTAAAGAATATATATGTTTGCCTTTTATTATGATAGGACAGTATACCATAAATAAAGTTTGACGAAACGGGACTTGAACTCGGGTCGCCCAAAGCTAAAAAAAAGATTGCCAGGGCACTGACCACTTGGCTATTGGGCTGTGTAATTAGCTGAAAAGTGATAAATATTAGAACCTCATTGTGTAAGAAACATAGGGGGAACAGAATTCGACGGCAAAAAAACAGCTGTCGGAATCCGTTCCCCCACTCCCATTATGAGAGATGTTGATGTAATGGTTTAAAAATGCTGATTTTATTTTTGTTTGTGGATGGAGCTTAACTTGCATTAGCTTAAAGAATATATTATTTTGCCTTTTATTATGATAGGACAGTATACTATAAATAAAGTTTGACGAAACGGGACTTGAACTCGGGTCGCCTAAAGCTAAAAAAAAGATTGCCAGGGCACTGACCACTTGGCTATTGGGCTGTGTAATTAGCTGAAAAGTGATAAATATTAGAACCTCATTGTGTAAGAAACATAGGGGGAACAGAATTCGACGGCAAAAAAACAGCTGTCGGAATCCGTTCCCCCACTCCCATTATGAGAGATGTTGATGTAATGGCTTAAAAATGCTGATTTTATTTTTGTTTGTGGATGGAGCTTAACTTGCATCAGCTTAAAGAATATATTTTTTGCCTTTTATTATGATAGGACAGTATACTATAAATAAAGTTTGACGAAACGGGACTTGAACTCGGGTCGCCTAAAGCTAAAAAAAAGATTGCCAGGGCACTGACCACTTGGCTATTGGGCTGTGTAACTAGCTGAAAAGTGATAAATATTAGAACCTCATTGTGTAAGAAACATAGGGGGAACAGAATTCGACGGCACAAAAACAGCTGTCGGAATCCGTTCCCCCACTCCCATTATGAGATATGTTGATGTAATGGTTTAAAAATGCTGATTTTATTTTTGTTTGTGGATGGAGCTTAACTTGCATTAGCTTAAAGAATATATTATTTTGCCTTTTATTATGATAGGACAGTATACTATAAATAAAGTTTGACGAAACGGGACTTGAACTCGGGTCGCCTAAAGCTAAAAAAAAGATTGCCAGGGCACTGACCACTTGGCTATTGGGCTGTGTAATTAGCTGAAAAGTGATAAATATTAGAACCTCATTGTGTAAGAAACATAGGGGGAACAGAATTCGACGGCAAAAAAACAGCTGTCGGAATCCGTTCCCCCACTCCCATTATGAGAGATGTTGATGTAATGGCTTAAAAATGCTGATTTTATTTTTGTTTGTGGATGGAGCTTAACTTGCATCAGCTTAAAGAATATATTATTTTGCCTTTTATTATGATAGGACAGTATACTATAAATAAAGTTTGACGAAACGGGACTTGAACTCGGGTCGCCTAAAGCTAAAAAAAAGATTGCCAGGGCACTGACCACTTGGCTATTGGGCTGTGTAACTAACTGAAAAGTGATAAATATTAGAACCTCATTGTGTAAGAAACATAGGGGGAACAGAATTCGACGGCAAAAAAACAGCTGTCGGAATCCGTTCCCCCACTCCCATTATGAGAGATGTTGATGTAATGGCTTTCAAAAATGCTGATTTTATTTTTGTTTGTGGATGGAGCTTAACTTGCATCAGTTTAAAGAATATATATGTTTGCCTTTTATTATGATAGGACAGTATACCATAAATAAAGTTTGACGAAACGGGACTTGAACTCGGGTCGCCCAAAGCTAAAAAAAAGATTGCCAGGGCACTGACCACTTGGCTATTGGGCTGTGTAATTAGCTGAAAAGTGATAAATATTAGAACCTCATTGTGTAAGAAACATAGGGGGAACAGAATTCGACGGCAAAAAAACAGCTGTCGGAATCCGTTCCCCCACTCCCATTATGAGATATGTTGATGTAATGGTTTAAAAATGCTGATTTTATTTTTGTTTGTGGATGGAGCTTAACTTGCATTAGCTTAAAGAATATATTATTTTGCCTTTTATTATGATAGGACAGTATACTATAAATAAAGTTTGACGAAACGGGTCTTGAACTCGGGTCGCCTAAAGCTAAAAAAAAGATTGCCAGGGCACTGACCACTTGGCTATTGGGCTGTGTAATTAGCTGAAAAGTGATAAATATTAGAACCTCATTGTGTAAGAAACATAGGGGGAACAGAATTCGACGGCAAAAAAACAGCTGTCGGAATCCGTTCCCCCACTCCCATTATGAGAGATGTTGATGTAATGGCTGAAAAATGCTGATTTTATTTTTGTTTGTGGATGGAGCTTAACTTGCATCAGCTTAAAGAATATATTTTTTTGCCTTTTATTATGATAGGACAGTATACTATAAATAAAGTTTGACGAAACGGGACTTGAACTCGGGTCGCCTAAAGCTAAAAAAAAGATTGCCAGGGCACTGACCACTTGGCTATTGGGCTGTGTAATTAGCTGAAAAGTGATAAATATTAGAACCTCATTGTGTAAGAAACATAGGGGGAACAGAATTCGACGGCAAAAAAACAGCTGTCGGAATCCGTTCCCCCACTCCCATTATGAGAGATGTTGATGTAATGGCTTAAAAATGCTGATTTTATTTTTGTTTGTGGATGGAGCTTAACTTGCATCAGCTTAAAGAATATATTATTTTGCCTTTTATTATGATAGGACAGTATACTATAAATAAAGTTTGACGAAACGGGACTTGAACTCGGGTCGCCTAAAGCTAAAAAAAAGATTGCCAGGGCACTGACCACTTGGCTATTGGGCTGTGTAACTCACTGAAAAGTGATAAATATTAGAACCTCATTGTGTAAGAAACATAGGTGGAACAGAATTCGACGGCAAAAAAACAGCTGTCGGAATCCGTTCCCCCACTCCCATTATGAGAGATGTTGATGTAATGGCTTAAAAATGCTGATTTTATTTTTGTTTGTGGATGGAGCTTAACTTGCATCAGCTTAAAGAATATATTTTTTTGCCTTTTATTATGATAAGACAGTATACTATTAATAAAGTTTGACGAAACGGGACTTGAACTCGGGTTGCCTAAAGCTAAAAAAAAGATTGTCAGGGCACTGATCACTTGGCTATTGGGTTGTGTAATTAGCTGAAAAGTGATAAATATTAGAACCTCATTGTGTAAGAAACATAGGGGGAACAGAATTCGACGGCAAAAAAACAGCTGTCGGAATCCGTTCCCCCACTCCCATTATGAGAGATGTTGATGTAATGGCTTTCAAAAATGCTGATTTTATTTTTGTTTGTGGATGGAGCTTAACTTGCATCAGTTTAAAGAATATATATGTTTGCCTTTTATTATGATAGGACAGTATACCATAAATAAAGTTTGACGAAACGGGACTTGAACTCGGGTCGCCCAAAGCTAAAAAAAAGATTGCCAGGGCACTGACCACTTGGCTATTGGGCTGTGTAATTAGCTGAAAAGTGATAAATATTAGAACCTCATTGTGTAAGAAACATAGGGGGAACAGAATTCGACGGCAAAAAAACAGCTGTCGGAATCCGTTCCCCCACTCCCATTATGAGAGATGTTGATGTAATGGTTTAAAAATGCTGATTTTATTTTTGTTTGTGGATGGAGCTTAACTTGCATTAGCTTAAAGAATATATTATTTTGCCTTTTATTATGATAGGACAGTATACTATAAATAAAGTTTGACGAAACGGGACTTGAACTCGGGTCGCCTAAAGCTAAAAAAAAGATTGCCAGGGCACTGACCACTTGGCTATTGGGCTGTGTAATTAGCTGAAAAGTGATAAATATTAGAACCTCATTGTGTAAGAAACATAGGGGGAACAGAATTCGACGGCAAAAAAACAGCTGTCGGAATCCGTTCCCCCACTCCCATTATGAGAGATGTTGATGTAATGGCTTAAAAATGCTGATTTTATTTTTGTTTGTGGATGGAGCTTAACTTGCATCAGCTTAAAGAATATATTTTTTGCCTTTTATTATGATAGGACAGTATACTATAAATAAAGTTTGACGAAACGGGACTTGAACTCGGGTCGCCTAAAGCTAAAAAAAAGATTGCCAGGGCACTGACCACTTGGCTATTGGGCTGTGTAACTAGCTGAAAAGTGATAAATATTAGAACCTCATTGTGTAAGAAACATAGGGGGAACAGAATTCGACGGCACAAAAACAGCTGTCGGAATCCGTTCCCCCACTCCCATTATGAGATATGTTGATGTAATGGTTTAAAAATGCTGATTTTATTTTTGTTTGTGGATGGAGCTTAACTTGCATTAGCTTAAAGAATATATTATTTTGCCTTTTATTATGATAGGACAGTATACTATAAATAAAGTTTGACGAAACGGGACTTGAACTCGGGTCGCCTAAAGCTAAAAAAAAGATTGCCAGGGCACTGACCACTTGGCTATTGGGCTGTGTAATTAGCTGAAAAGTGATAAATATTAGAACCTCATTGTGTAAGAAACATAGGGGGAACAGAATTCGACGGCAAAAAAACAGCTGTCGGAATCCGTTCCCCCACTCCCATTATGAGAGATGTTGATGTAATGGCTTAAAAATGCTGATTTTATTTTTGTTTGTGGATGGAGCTTAACTTGCATCAGTTTAAAGAATATATATGTTTGCCTTTTATTATGATAGGACAGTATACCATAAATAAAGTTTGACGAAACGGGACTTGAACTCGGGTCGCCCAAAGCTAAAAAAAAGATTGCCAGGGCACTGACCACTTGGCTATTGGGCTGTGTAATTAGCTGAAAAGTGATAAATATTAGAACCTCATTGTGTAAGAAACATAGGGGGAACAGAATTCGACGGCAAAAAAACAGCTGTCGGAATCCGTTCCCCCACTCCCATTATGAGATATGTTGATGTAATGGTTTAAAAATGCTGATTTTATTTTTGTTTGTGGATGGAGCTTAACTTGCATTAGCTTAAAGAATATATTATTTTGCCTTTTATTATGATAGGACAGTATACTATAAATAAAGTTTGACGAAACGGGTCTTGAACTCGGGTCGCCTAAAGCTAAAAAAAAGATTGCCAGGGCACTGACCACTTGGCTATTGGGCTGTGTAATTAGCTGAAAAGTGATAAATATTAGAACCTCATTGTGTAAGAAACATAGGGGGAACAGAATTCGACGGCAAAAAAACAGCTGTCGGAATCCGTTCCCCCACTCCCATTATGAGAGATGTTGATGTAATGGCTGAAAAATGCTGATTTTATTTTTGTTTGTGGATGGAGCTTAACTTGCATCAGCTTAAAGAATATATTTTTTTGCCTTTTATTATGATAGGACAGTATACTATAAATAAAGTTTGACGAAACGGGACTTGAACTCGGGTCGCCTAAAGCTAAAAAAAAGATTGCCAGGGCACTGACCACTTGGCTATTGGGCTGTGTAATTAGCTGAAAAGTGATAAATATTAGAACCTCATTGTGTAAGAAACATAGGGGGAACAGAATTCGACGGCAAAAAAACAGCTGTCGGAATCCGTTCCCCCACTCCCATTATGAGAGATGTTGATGTAATGGCTTAAAAATGCTGATTTTATTTTTGTTTGTGGATGGAGCTTAACTTGCATCAGCTTAAAGAATATATTATTTTGCCTTTTATTATGATAGGACAGTATACTATAAATAAAGTTTGACGAAACGGGACTTGAACTCGGGTCGCCTAAAGCTAAAAAAAAGATTGCCAGGGCACTGACCACTTGGCTATTGGGCTGTGTAACTCACTGAAAAGTGATAAATATTAGAACCTCATTGTGTAAGAAACATAGGTGGAACAGAATTCGACGGCAAAAAAACAGCTGTCGGAATCCGTTCCCCCACTCCCATTATGAGAGATGTTGATGTAATGGCTTAAAAATGCTGATTTTATTTTTGTTTGTGGATGGAGCTTAACTTGCATCAGCTTAAAGAATATATTTTTTTGCCTTTTATTATGATAAGACAGTATACTATTAATAAAGTTTGACGAAACGGGACTTGAACTCGGGTTGCCTAAAGCTAAAAAAAAGATTGTCAGGGCACTGATCACTTGGCTATTGGGTTGTGTAATTAGCTGAAAAGTGATAAATATTAGAACCTCATTGTGTAAGAAACATAGGGGGAACAGAATTCGACGGCAAAAAAACAGCTGTCGGAATCCGTTCCCCCACTCCCATTATGAGAGATGTTGATGTAATGGCTTTCAAAAATGCTGATTTTATTTTTGTTTGTGGATGGAGCTTAACTTGCATCAGTTTAAAGAATATATATGTTTGCCTTTTATTATGATAGGACAGTATACCATAAATAAAGTTTGACGAAACGGGACTTGAACTCGGGTCGCCCAAAGCTAAAAAAAAGATTGCCAGGGCACTGACCACTTGGCTATTGGGCTGTGTAATTAGCTGAAAAGTGATAAATATTAGAACCTCATTGTGTAAGAAACATAGGGGGAACAGAATTCGACGGCAAAAAAACAGCTGTCGGAATCCGTTCCCCCACTCCCATTATGAGATATGTTGATGTAATGGTTTAAAAATGCTGATTTTATTTTTGTTTGTGGATGGAGCTTAACTTGCATTAGATTAAAGAATATATTATTTTGCCTTTTATTATGATAGGACAGTATACTATAAATAAAGTTTGACGAAACGGGACTTGAACTCGGGTCGCCTAAAGCTAAAAAAAAGATTGCCAGGGCACTGACCACTTGGCTATTGGGCTGTGTAATTAGCTGAAAAGTGATAAATATTAGAACCTCATTGTGTAAGAAACATAGGGGGAACAGAATTCGACGGCAAAAAAACAGCTGTCGGAATCCGTTCCCCCACTCCCATTATGAGAGATGTTGATGTAATGGCTTAAAAATGCTGATTTTATTTTTGTTTGTGGATGGAGCTTAACTTGCATCAGCTTAAAGAATATATATGTTTGCCTTTTATTATGATAGGACAGTATACTATAAATAAAGTTTGACGAAACGGGACTTGAACTCGGGTCGCCTAAAGCTAAAAAAAAGATTGCCAGGGCACTGACCACTTGGCTATTGGGCTGTGTAACTAACTGAAAAGTGATAAATATTAGAACCTCATTGTGTAAGAAACATAGGGGGAACAGAATTCGACGGCAAAAAAACAGCTGTCGGAATCCGTTCCCCCACTCCCATTATGAGAGATGTTGATGTAATGGCTTAAAAATGCTGATTTTATTTTTGTTTGTGGATGGAGCTTAACTTGCATCAGCTTAAAGAATATATTTTTTTGCCTTTTATTATGATAAGACAGTATACTATTAATAAAGTTTGACGAAACGGGACTTGAACTCGGGTTGCCTAAAGCTAAATAAAAGATTGTCAGGGCACTGACCACTTGGCTATTGGGCTGTGTAACTCACTGAAAAGTGATAAATATTAGAACCTCATTGTGTAAGAAACATAGGGGGAACAGAATTCGACGGCAAAAAAACAGCTGTCGGAATCCGTTCCCCCACTCCCATTATGAGAGATGTTGATGTAATGGCTTAAAAATGCTGATTTTATTTTTGTTTGTGGATGGAGCTTAACTTGCATCAGCTTAAAGAATATATTTTTTTGCCTTTTATTATGATTAGACAGTATACTATTAATAAAGTTTGACGAAACGGGACTTGAACTCGGGTTGCCTAAAGCTAAAAAAAAGATTGTCAGGGCACTGACCACTTGGCTATTGGGCTGTGTAACTAGCTGAAAAGTGATAAATATTAGAACCTCATTGTGTAAGAAACATAGGGGGAACAGAATTCGACGGCACAAAAACAGCTGTCGGAATCCGTTCCCCCTCTCCCCATTATGAGAGGTGTTGATGTAATGGCTTAAAAATGCTGATTTTATTTTTGTTTGTGGATGGAGCTTAACTTGCATCAGCTTAAAGAATATATTTTTTTGCCTTTTATTGTGATAGGACAGTATACTATAAATAAAGTTTGACGAAACGGGACTTGAACTCGGGTCGCCTAAAGCTAAAAAAAAATTGCCAGGGCACTGATCACTTGGCTATTGGGTTGTGTAATTAGCTGAAAAGTGATAAATATTAGAACCTCATTGTGTAAGAAACATAGGGGGAACAGAATTCGACGGCAAAAAAACAGCTGTCGGAATCCGTTCCCCCACTCCCATTATGAGAGATGTTGATGTAATGGCTTTCAAAAATGCTGATTTTATTTTTGTTTGTGGATGGAGCTTAACTTGCATCAGTTTAAAGAATATATATGTTTGCCTTTTATTATGATAGGACAGTATACCATAAATAAAGTTTGACGAAACGGGACTTGAACTCGGGTCGCCCAAAGCTAAAAAAAAGATTGCCAGGGCACTGACCACTTGGCTATTGGGCTGTGTAATTAGCTGAAAAGTGATAAATATTAGAACCTCATTGTGTAAGAAACATAGGGGGAACAGAATTCGACGGCAAAAAAACAGCTGTCGGAATCCGTTCCCCCACTCCCATTATGAGAGATGTTGATGTAATGGTTTAAAAATGCTGATTTTATTTTTGTTTGTGGATGGAGCTTAACTTGCATTAGCTTAAAGAATATATTATTTTGCCTTTTATTATGATAGGACAGTATACTATAAATAAAGTTTGACGAAACGGGACTTGAACTCGGGTCGCCTAAAGCTAAAAAAAAGATTGCCAGGGCACTGACCACTTGGCTATTGGGCTGTGTAATTAGCTGAAAAGTGATAAATATTAGAACCTCATTGTGTAAGAAACATAGGGGGAACAGAATTCGACGGCAAAAAAACAGCTGTCGGAATCCGTTCCCCCACTCCCATTATGAGAGATGTTGATGTAATGGCTTAAAAATGCTGATTTTATTTTTGTTTGTGGATGGAGCTTAACTTGCATCAGCTTAAAGAATATATTTTTTGCCTTTTATTATGATAGGACAGTATACTATAAATAAAGTTTGACGAAACGGGACTTGAACTCGGGTCGCCTAAAGCTAAAAAAAAGATTGCCAGGGCACTGACCACTTGGCTATTGGGCTGTGTAACTAGCTGAAAAGTGATAAATATTAGAACCTCATTGTGTAAGAAACATAGGGGGAACAGAATTCGACGGCACAAAAACAGCTGTCGGAATCCGTTCCCCCACTCCCATTATGAGATATGTTGATGTAATGGTTTAAAAATGCTGATTTTATTTTTGTTTGTGGATGGAGCTTAACTTGCATTAGCTTAAAGAATATATTATTTTGCCTTTTATTATGATAGGACAGTATACTATAAATAAAGTTTGACGAAACGGGACTTGAACTCGGGTCGCCTAAAGCTAAAAAAAAGATTGCCAGGGCACTGACCACTTGGCTATTGGGCTGTGTAATTAGCTGAAAAGTGATAAATATTAGAACCTCATTGTGTAAGAAACATAGGGGGAACAGAATTCGACGGCAAAAAAACAGCTGTCGGAATCCGTTCCCCCACTCCCATTATGAGAGATGTTGATGTAATGGCTTAAAAATGCTGATTTTATTTTTGTTTGTGGATGGAGCTTAACTTGCATCAGCTTAAAGAATATATTATTTTGCCTTTTATTATGATAGGACAGTATACTATAAATAAAGTTTGACGAAACGGGACTTGAACTCGGGTCGCCTAAAGCTAAAAAAAAGATTGCCAGGGCACTGACCACTTGGCTATTGGGCTGTGTAACTAACTGAAAAGTGATAAATATTAGAACCTCATTGTGTAAGAAACATAGGGGGAACAGAATTCGACGGCAAAAAAACAGCTGTCGGAATCCGTTCCCCCACTCCCATTATGAGAGATGTTGATGTAATGGCTTTCAAAAATGCTGATTTTATTTTTGTTTGTGGATGGAGCTTAACTTGCATCAGTTTAAAGAATATATATGTTTGCCTTTTATTATGATAGGACAGTATACCATAAATAAAGTTTGACGAAACGGGACTTGAACTCGGGTCGCCCAAAGCTAAAAAAAAGATTGCCAGGGCACTGACCACTTGGCTATTGGGCTGTGTAATTAGCTGAAAAGTGATAAATATTAGAACCTCATTGTGTAAGAAACATAGGGGGAACAGAATTCGACGGCAAAAAAACAGCTGTCGGAATCCGTTCCCCCACTCCCATTATGAGATATGTTGATGTAATGGTTTAAAAATGCTGATTTTATTTTTGTTTGTGGATGGAGCTTAACTTGCATTAGCTTAAAGAATATATTATTTTGCCTTTTATTATGATAGGACAGTATACTATAAATAAAGTTTGACGAAACGGGTCTTGAACTCGGGTCGCCTAAAGCTAAAAAAAAGATTGCCAGGGCACTGACCACTTGGCTATTGGGCTGTGTAATTAGCTGAAAAGTGATAAATATTAGAACCTCATTGTGTAAGAAACATAGGGGGAACAGAATTCGACGGCAAAAAAACAGCTGTCGGAATCCGTTCCCCCACTCCCATTATGAGAGATGTTGATGTAATGGCTTAAAAATGCTGATTTTATTTTTGTTTGTGGATGGAGCTTAACTTGCATCAGCTTAAAGAATATATTTTTTGCCTTTTATTATGATAGGACAGTATACTATAAATAAAGTTTGACGAAACGGGACTTGAACTCGGGTCGCCTAAAGCTAAAAAAAAGATTGCCAGGGCACTGACCACTTGGCTATTGGGCTGTGTAACTAGCTGAAAAGTGATAAATATTAGAACCTCATTGTGTAAGAAACATAGGGGGAACAGAATTCGACGGCACAAAAACAGCTGTCGGAATCCGTTCCCCCACTCCCATTATGAGATATGTTGATGTAATGGTTTAAAAATGCTGATTTTATTTTTGTTTGTGGATGGAGCTTAACTTGCATTAGCTTAAAGAATATATTATTTTGCCTTTTATTATGATAGGACAGTATACTATAAATAAAGTTTGACGAAACGGGACTTGAACTCGGGTCGCCTAAAGCTAAAAAAAAGATTGCCAGGGCACTGACCACTTGGCTATTGGGCTGTGTAATTAGCTGAAAAGTGATAAATATTAGAACCTCATTGTGTAAGAAACATAGGGGGAACAGAATTCGACGGCAAAAAAACAGCTGTCGGAATCCGTTCCCCCACTCCCATTATGAGAGATGTTGATGTAATGGCTTAAAAATGCTGATTTTATTTTTGTTTGTGGATGGAGCTTAACTTGCATCAGCTTAAAGAATATATTATTTTGCCTTTTATTATGATAGGACAGTATACTATAAATAAAGTTTGACGAAACGGGACTTGAACTCGGGTCGCCTAAAGCTAAAAAAAAGATTGCCAGGGCACTGACCACTTGGCTATTGGGCTGTGTAACTAACTGAAAAGTGATAAATATTAGAACCTCATTGTGTAAGAAACATAGGGGGAACAGAATTCGACGGCAAAAAAACAGCTGTCGGAATCCGTTCCCCCACTCCCATTATGAGAGATGTTGATGTAATGGCTTTCAAAAATGCTGATTTTATTTTTGTTTGTGGATGGAGCTTAACTTGCATCAGTTTAAAGAATATATATGTTTGCCTTTTATTATGATAGGACAGTATACCATAAATAAAGTTTGACGAAACGGGACTTGAACTCGGGTCGCCCAAAGCTAAAAAAAAGATTGCCAGGGCACTGACCACTTGGCTATTGGGCTGTGTAATTAGCTGAAAAGTGATAAATATTAGAACCTCATTGTGTAAGAAACATAGGGGGAACAGAATTCGACGGCAAAAAAACAGCTGTCGGAATCCGTTCCCCCACTCCCATTATGAGAGATGTTGATGTAATGGCTTTCAAAAATGCTGATTTTATTTTTGTTTGTGGATGGAGCTTAACTTGCATCAGTTTAAAGAATATATATGTTTGCCTTTTATTATGATAGGACAGTATACCATAAATAAAGTTTGACGAAACGGGACTTGAACTCGGGTCGCCCAAAGCTAAAAAAAAGATTGCCAGGGCACTGACCACTTGGCTATTGGGCTGTGTAATTAGCTGAAAAGTGATAAATATTAGAACCTCATTGTGTAAGAAACATAGGGGGAACAGAATTCGACGGCAAAAAAACAGCTGTCGGAATCCGTTCCCCCACTCCCATTATGAGATATGTTGATGTAATGGTTTAAAAATGCTGATTTTATTTTTGTTTGTGGATGGAGCTTAACTTGCATTAGATTAAAGAATATATTATTTTGCCTTTTATTATGATAGGACAGTATACTATAAATAAAGTTTGACGAAACGGGACTTGAACTCGGGTCGCCTAAAGCTAAAAAAAAGATTGCCAGGGCACTGACCACTTGGCTATTGGGCTGTGTAATTAGCTGAAAAGTGATAAATATTAGAACCTCATTGTGTAAGAAACATAGGGGGAACAGAATTCGACGGCAAAAAAACAGCTGTCGGAATCCGTTCCCCCACTCCCATTATGAGAGATGTTGATGTAATGGCTTAAAAATGCTGATTTTATTTTTGTTTGTGGATGGAGCTTAACTTGCATCAGCTTAAAGAATATATATGTTTGCCTTTTATTATGATAGGACAGTATACTATAAATAAAGTTTGACGAAACGGGACTTGAACTCGGGTCGCCTAAAGCTAAAAAAAAGATTGCCAGGGCACTGACCACTTGGCTATTGGGCTGTGTAACTAACTGAAAAGTGATAAATATTAGAACCTCATTGTGTAAGAAACATAGGGGGAACAGAATTCGACGGCAAAAAAACAGCTGTCGGAATCCGTTCCCCCACTCCCATTATGAGAGATGTTGATGTAATGGCTTAAAAATGCTGATTTTATTTTTGTTTGTGGATGGAGCTTAACTTGCATCAGCTTAAAGA